>JAOWBW010000015.1:1484305-1548953 GCA_026119855.1 Campanula takesimana | reverse complement strand
GTGTGCTCGAGGAGTGTTTGGCGGGAAAAAACATCGTTCCTTTGGTCTTAGGCGAGACTCTCCATGGTATGGACCGTTTGTCTTTAGGAGACGGTTTCATGCGCAGCGGTAGCCCCGCTTTTCTTACCTTATGGCTGAGGGAGAGGTTAGTGGCCGTCCCTGAGGCTCCTCTTTCTCACAAACCATGGTCGTATTCTTTGAGGGGGCTCATTTGGATTTAGCTCAGAGCGATTGGGAGGCTCATATGGCTCGTCTTAAGACTAAAGAAATCCATTGGTGGGTGTCACATTGGCACATCAACTCAGTGCGGGAGTGTCAGGATGGTTCCCCTTTGTTCGGGTGCCGGCCTTTTGGGATCGTCCTTTTAGATCCCTTCTTTGGTCCGCCGGCAGTTTGGCTTGCTACAGACTCCTGTGTTGGAGTGGTCAGATGTCAATCCGGAGCATTTGAGGCTTTCGCCTTTAACCATGTGGGACCCTTCCACCACTTTCCTCTTTTTCCCAGTTGTGGACCCATTCCCTTTTTCCAGTTCGGGCACTCCTCAGGGGTGCAGCTAGCACGATTCTGACCACTGTTTACTTGGATTGGTACGAGCAGACCATGGGACAGAATCAAAGGCTCATTGAGGAGAGGCGTGGGGACATCCTTGGAGGAGACTGTGTCCCTAGTAGGTTTTGAGGGAGGCCGAGGCCCGTGACGAGCGGTCATAATTTACTGGAGACGCTATTGAGACTATCAAGCTCTCGCTGAGAGGAGGAGGGGCAGTGATACCTAGAATCGAGGCACGACTCGAGGACTTTTGGGGCCGCGTGGCGGTTGACTTAGCTCTAAAAGTGGCTGGCCTAATTGAAGATGCCGGGCGGGCTCCTAATTTAGGGAGGAACGAGATCGAGCATTTCGATGTGAAGAGGAAAAATACTCAGAGGAGTCAAAAGAAGAAATGGAGGGGTGAAGGTCAATGATGACCTTACAATCCTAAGTATCCACTCACTGTCATTGCAGACACAATAGTTTTCTTAGTGTTTTATTAGTCTTTTAGCCTGTTGCCCTGAGGTCAAGAGTAGACCGTTCCTGAACTCATCAAAGAAGTGTTTTATCCGTAATGAAAGTGGTTTATCGAATGAGTTCCTTTGGAGAAATAAAATTTGAATTTTATTTATTTTTTAGACCGGACCAATAGTTGGCTGCCTACGTTCCCCTTTTATAAGTAAGACTAAAGGGGCTCAGGTCATCGTAGTTCTTTCCAACAATTTTGACGTAAACCTTGCTCCTTTGTTTTTTTTAAACATAATATCGGCAAAGCTTATCACCATTGACTGGTGCACGAAGGGATTCCCATCTAAATTTGCAAGCCTCATTGCGCCTCCTGAAAATATCTCTCGTACCACAAAGGGCCAATCCATACGGGTTCCCATTTCCCATCAGGGTTAGACCTCCCTGGGGTTTTTTCTTTGAGCACCAATCCCGACCCCGAATCTCTCGAGGCTTCACTCTTTTGTTGAAGGCTCGTTCCATCCTCCCTTGGTAGGCACGGGCGTGCTCCATTGCTCTTAAGCGGCGTTTCGTCCCATAAGGGCTAACTCATTATGTCGGCTCCGAAGCCAGTCCACTTCGTGGATTTGATTTTCCAACAGAATCCTTAATGACGGACTTCTAGTTCAGTCGGGAGCATGGCTTCCATCCCATAAGTCAGAGCAAACGGGGTTTTCCCCTGTGGCAGTTCTGACCGAGGTTCGGTACCACCACAAGCTAGGTGTAGCTTATCGGGCCAATCCCTTCCTCGTGTTTGCCATCTTCTTAATGATCCTTTCGAGTGTTTTGTTGGCGGCTTCTACCGCTCCATTGGTTTGAGGCCTATATGGGGAGACTTGTGGCGAGTGACCCGGAATTCTTGCAACAGTTGGTCACACTCTCCTTCGAAGTGTGAGCCATTGTCTGTGATGATTTCATTTGGGACCCCATATCGGCACATGATGTTCTCCTTGATGAATAGTGCCACCTTTTTGGAGGTAAGGACTTTGTATGTTGTGAAGTAAACCACGGCCACCAAGACGAATTCATGGTCGTTGTTTCCTGGGGGAGTGATTTTTCTGATGATGTCAATGCCCCAAGTGGAGAAAGGCCAAGGGTCGTCATGCAATACAAATGGTGGGGAGGTAGGTGATTAAGGTTGGAGAAACGCTGGCACTTGTCACATTTCTTCATGAATTGTATACAATCGGTTTTCCATCGAGATCCAAAAGTATCCCATCCGCAGGATGACTTGCATTAACGCCCTGGCATTCATGTGCAGGCCCATACCCCATTGTGGACCTCCCGCATGAGCTCTTTTGCTCTTTCTGTGCTTATGCATCTTAAGAGAAGCCCCTGATGGCGCTTCTATACAGAATATCTCCCAATGACGTAGTGAGAAGCGGTCGTTTGAGGGCTGCCGCGCTCTTGGATTTGATCCCATCTTTGTATTCCCCTTTCTCATTTAGGAGGGAGGCCTCCCTTCTCTGAGGAACTGGTAGATCTGGGTATACCACGGCTCATCTACTTCCTCCGAGCCCTTTTCAATTTCACAGCAATACGCTGGTTTCTCCTTTATCCCAACTCTGAAAGGCTTTATCGACTTTCTTCTGGAATTTCTACCAACGAGGCCAAAGTGGCTAAGGCATTGGCGAAGAGATTCCGTCCCTTGGCAAGTAATGGAAGCTAACCCTTTTGAAATGTGTCATGAGTTCTTCCATGTGGGCGTGGTACTTTTGCAGCCCCGGATCCAACGTTTTCCATTTGTTCGAAACATGGATGATGATCAAGGCCAAGTTCCCGTACACCTCCAATCTTTCACATTCCTTTCGCAAAGCAGCTTCCAATGCCTCATACTCGACTGCATTGTTGGTCACCTCAAAATTCAGTTTAATGGCGATGGGTTTTATGCTCGTCCTTGGGGTCAACCAGAAGCATACCGATGCCGTTTCCTCTTTTGTTTGCGGCTCCATCAAAGAACAATTGCCATTTATTTTCCTCCTCAAGGGTAAAAATCCCTTCATCCGAGAACTGTGGTTCAGGCTCTCCCTCTTCGTTACTGGGGAAATCCGCTAAGTGTTCGGCATAACCCTTCCCTTGACTGCCTTTCTCGACATGTAACTGATGTCATATTCGACTAGAAAGAAGACCATTTGGCAAGCCTCATTGATAAGGACGCTTATCCAGCAAGCATTTGATGGGTCAATCTTTGAGATCAACTGTATCGGGTGGGCGTGCATGTAGTGTTTCAACTTTCTCACAACCCATACCAGTCCAGCGCAAGTCTTTTCTATTGGAGTAGTTTGAGCTCACTTCCCTGTAGCTTCCGCTCACAAAGTAAATGGAATTTTCCACCTTGGATTCTTTCTCTCTTGGGCCAACATAGATCCTATCGAAGTATCTGTTATCGTCAAGTAAAGCAAGAGTGGCTTTTCCTGTGCGGTGGGCAGAGAATCAGTGGATGGATAAGATAGGCTTTGATCTTGTCGAAGGCCTTTTGACATTCCTCATTCCATTCAACCTCGACTTTTTTCTTTAGTAATTTGAAGATGGGTTCACAGGTGGGAGTGAGCTGATTGATGAAGCGGCTGATGTATTGCAGTCGCCCCATGAATGCCTTTACTTCTGTCTGGGTGCGGGGAGGTCTCATTTCTACGATTGCCTTGACCTTTTGTGGATCGATCTCAATACCCCGTTCGGTAACTACGTACCCTAAAACCTTTCCACGGGAGACTCCGAAGGTGCATTTTACCGGATTAAGCCTAATGGAGTGTTTCCTCAATCGGTCGAAGAACTTCCTCAAGTCAATCAAGTGCTGGCCATCGGTTCCTTTAGAGTGTATGATCATGTCGTCAACGTACACCTCTATTTCTTTGTGAATCATGTCATGGAATAGTGCTGTTGCTACTCTTTGGTAAGTAGCCCAGGCATTTCTTAGTCCAAAAGTCATCACTGTGTAATAGAAAGTTCCCCATGGGGTGGTGAAGGCGGTCTTTTCTTGATCTTCCTCGGCCATTTTAATCTGATTGCATCCGGCGAAACCGTCCACAAAGGATTTTACCTCGAAACTAGAGGTCGTATCTACCAACATATCAATGTTTGGGAGGGTAAAATCGTCCTTGGGACTTGCCTTGTTGAGGTCTCTGAAATCGACACAGCATCAGACCTTCCCGTTGGCTTTTGTGACAGTGACTATGTTAGAGAGCCATGAGGGGTATTCTATAACCCATATAAAGCCAACTGTAATTAACTTTTCTATCTCCTCCTTTACTTGCAGGGACCACTCGCGTTTGATTCGTCAGAGCTTTTGCTTTACTGTTTTTACTTCCGGATCCAAGGGGATCTTATGCTCCACGATCGAGGCATCCAACCCCGGCATGTCTTTGTAAGACCAGGCGAACACATCCACATACTCTCAAAGTAATTCAATCAAGGCCTCCCTCTCATCCCCTTTGAAGTAGCCACCTACTTGTGTCTCTCTCGGTTCTTCCTCAGTACCCAAATTCACTTTGGTCAAACCTCTTCAGCAGATTGGGCACGGTTTTCCTCTTGATCGGTGACCTGCTTTGTGAACTTTTTAATGTATTGTTTGTTTAGTGTGTCTGCTTTATTAGTTGATTCATTATTAACCATTTTCAAGTTATTAGTTAATTTATCATCTAATAAGTTGGCAATGAGGGGATACTCGGAAAGGTCCATCATTTCATTCAATGCAAACGGAAATACAACATAGGCTACGAGTTCACAGTCTTCGGGCGTGAGGCCCTCGGACGAGAATGACTCAAATTCAAAGAGGAGGGACTGGGGAGACTTGATTACATTGGACCCTATAACACTAGACTCAAAGGGTCGAGGAACCAATCCAAGCATTGTGGTCATTTCCTCCTTGCTAGCTACTGGCCCAGAAAGAGTAGCCCATTCTTTAGGGGCATGTTAGTGGGTACAACCAAGGTGCGAGGGTCGAAGCTTCCCATTGACCCGTCTCCTATTGCAGCGACCATTCCTTTTCCGTGATCAACTACGCTGGGTAGAACCGTGTCTTCCTCAAACAGTTCTTGCATCACTGTCCCATCCCACTCGTTTTCTTCGACCATTTCCTTTGCCTTCCTAGTAGGCATCTTTTCGATCTCATATTTTTCATACTGTCCCCAAGTGGGTTCATCCTCTTGGTTGCCTCCTTCCGCAGACAAAACCTCAAACTGTTTTATCACCTCGGGCACTCCTTTGGAAATATGCTCGTTACCTGTGGGTGCTCCGGGCGTGTCAAGGAATGCTCTCCTGATAGGGTTGGTGGCCTTTCCTCGGAACCTTTTGAGGTCCTCTTGCAGTCGGTCCCAGTTTGTCACCATTGCCTCCTTTTCCTCCGAGGTCCCGGTTTGCGTTCCCCCTTAATGAAGTAGTGGCTTATGTCAAAAGTGTAGGGATGGAGGTTAGGAGATTTGTAAGGAATCCCTTGGGCCCTGGCTCGGCTTTTCTCTCGGTCCATCTTCTTGTCCATCGCAAGATCCTCGGGTCTCGGCTTGTACCCCAAACCGTGGAGCGTCTTTTGCTCCTTGATTTCAATAACCATGTGGGTCCCTTGGAGCCTCCTTCCTAGACCAAGCCCCGGGAGATAGTGCATTAGGCACATCATTTTCATGGCGGGAGGGATCTTTTCCTTGGTAAGTGTGAGGTCTACGCAATGGACGTGGGTCTCAGATGGTATCCCTGTGAAGCCGGTCAAGACTATACCCTCTCTTCATGTTGGATTTCCAATACGGGGATCCCATTAGTGTTGGTCCCCTCTGTAGTGACGTTATCCCCGTAGATTACAGTCAAATTCCCTCCCTGTACAAATTTTACACATTGATGTAGGGTGGAGGCGACCCCATTGACTTTGTGTAGCCAAGGCCGCCCCAGCAAGGAGGTGAAGGAAATGGGGATGTCAAGCACTTGGAAATCGGTCGGCATTCTCTGTTCCCCAAACCATAAATTCAAAGTCGCCACCCCAAGGACCGACCGGGCTGTAGATTCGTATGCTTTGACAGTTACCAAAGAGGGCCTCAGATCCGTCGTCTTGAGGCCGAGTAAATCCATCATTTTAGCTGGAAGGACGTTCATAGCCGAGCCATTATCAACCAATACTCGTGGGAGACGGCGCCCATCCAACTGCACTGTGATGTACAACGCCTCATTGTGGTTAGCCCCAGACTTGGGCAAGTCCAAGTCGGTGAACGTGACTATATTCCCATATTGAATGCTTCCAATCATCTGTACGGCTTCTTCGGGGGTAACTGTGGTGGGGACCATGGTCCGGGCCAAATGCTCCTCCAACTTGAGCTTGTGTGGGTATGATAAAGTGACAAGGGACCACAGAGAGATGTTGGCCTGCGTATTTTTAAGTTGGGTGAGAACAGGATACTCTCTTTCGAGATCCGGGGTGCTTATTTCCTTAGCAAACGGTGGTGGTGAGCGGTGTTCTAGTGGCGGTGGTTTTTTAGGATTCTCGGTGTGCACCTGTCCGGAACGAGTTAGGACGTTTACTTCCGGGGGGTCACAATCCTTTGCTGGCTCTTCCACAGGCATGGATGGGTTCTTGGTTGAGTAAGGCCACGCCTCTTTCCTCAGCTCATTCACAGTAACCATTCCTTGCGTGGTGTAGACAGACTCATGGAGTTTTTCAAATGAAACCGGGTAGTCGCCTTGTTCCTTCCCCAGCCCTACAGTTTCGCAGAGTTTTTCCAGTGTCAACATACAGTAATAATGATCCGGGAGCATTGACCCGTCCTCAAACGGAGGTGGGGGCGAGAGTGGCGGTAGTAACAGGAAGGCATCTAAGGTAGGGAAATTTTCTCCTTCTCCCGTAGACGGGATTAAAGAGAGTACGGGGGAAGACACTTCATCCTCACTTTCACATAAAGCTCGGAGCTCTTCGCGGGATAGGGAATGGGCCGCTTCTCTCATTTGTGCAAGGTGCCTTCCGTAGTCATATTCCCCCGGGGTTCTTGCAGCTTCCATACCTTCGGTTCCGTGATGACAACACACCCTTCTTATTACTCTTTCACCGCTTGATGAGTCACCAACTTCCACAACATGATAGTGCTCATCGTGGGGAATGAAACATCTGTTCGGGTCATGGTTAACGCTTCCCAAAGCTTGTTTGATGGCATCTCCATTTCTTCCGCACAATCCTCGTAGGTCAATTTGTGTTTAGTGAGCTTAATCACTTTTAATTCATCCTCTTGGCAAGGAACCTTCGCGCTCATCACGCTAGTCATCATGTTGTCAGGAGGACATTCCATCTTTCCCTTTTGCACGCAGTCCCACAAAATGTCTTTCCATCTTTCCCCAACTTCAATCAAAGGGGTGTTGAATTCCCAAAGAGTTATCGTTTTCAGCTCCCCGAATTCGATCATGTTCACTCTGCTTTGGCCAAATTCGATCATGTTGACCCTTCCGTTGTTTGGGAACGGGTTATTGACCACGTTTGGCCCCCTGGGGTGTTCGAGTTTCCCTTTAGTAATCAAATCCAAGATAATGCGTTTCACTATGGAGCAATCATCGGTGTTATGCCCATGGTAGTTGTGGAAAGCACACCATTTGTTCTCATCTGTGAACCTTTCTGGATTTTTGGGCTGAAAGTTGATCAAAGGTCTCGTGAGGCTTTGCTTTACTAATCCCTCAAAGACTTTGCTAATGGGCATCCCAAAATCCTCAAACCTCACATAGGGGCGTTTTTCAGAGTTACCCGGCTTTGGTGAGACCTGCTTTGGACCTTCTCCTTGGATGTTGTTGATGACCCCCGAGACTTCTTTCCCTTTGCCCGTGGTGGGAAGTCGGTATCGGTAAGAATTGCTATTGCCCTGGGTGGCTGATTGCTCACTGAGAGCCTTCTCAAACTTCGACCCTGCGGTTACCATGGCCCGGATTGGGATAAAAGTGATGGCTGATCAGAGCACGCAGCTGTGGTTTTAAGCATGATTGGAAGATGTCCAATTGTTCATCCTCGTGGGCGGGTTAGAGATTTACCCAAGTTTACAGTTCCAACGCTTGTAGAACTCACCGATCGGCTCATCGCCCTTTTGCAAAGTGCTTTGCAAGTCGGTGCGGTTGGTTTCCCACTCCAGGTTGGAACGGTACTTAGTGAGGAATGCTTCCTGAATGCGACCCCAACTTACTCGTGATTCGTCCTTGAGGTTGAAAAACTAATTAAGAGCGTTTCCTCTCAGGGATAATTGGAAGTGATCACCCATTTGTTGTACAGTGCAACCTTTTGCCCTCATTGCTAAAGTGTAGGTGTTGAGGTGGGTTTGTGGGAAAGAAGTCCCATCAAACTTGTCTATTTCTGGCATTTTGAACTTATGTGGAAGAGGCACAATCTTGTCGGGATCAGTAACTCCCGATGAGGTTTTCTTTTCATTCAAAGTCTCGAACTTTTCTTCCTTCTGTTTCAACTTCTCGATCAGCCACCCCATTTGAGGGTTCACTTGTGGGCTAGAATTGATGGATCCCATGGTCCGGGTTGTTACCGGCATCACCGTTGGAGGTACAGTGGTGGATGGTATATTCTGAGGAAGGCTTTGAGGTGGCGCATGGGTGTAAACGTACCCATACCCTTAGTCATTCGCCGGGGTATACGGCGGGGGTGCCTTGGAGGTTCGGTTTGCCGGGTAGTGGAATGGGAATGCCGCCCCTTGTGATGCGATTGGCAGGGTCGGTGGTGGTAATCCGGCAGTGGCCAGGGCTGAAAAGGCTTGACCCATCGGGATCGGGCCATATAGGTTGAACCCGGGAGGATATGAGGATGGACCTCCCGGAAAGGTGAAGGGAGCTTGGGTGGCTGGCACATTTGATTGAGTTGCGGTTTCATTTGTGGGACGTGAGGTCGCCACATTGGGGTAGGTTTGAGGTGGGGGAACCCTATTGTAATCGCGAGGCGGTATGTTCTCAATTTCATCTTCGTCTGTGATTTCAACGAATCCCCCATCATTTTCAAATATCACGGCCACTCCCCTCTGTCTCATGGCATCTACAACCCGTCTCTGTGTATCCTCTTGCTGTTTCCTAGTGATTTCTTCCCGAGCCCTGGTGGCCTCCAAAGCTTGTACCAACTCTTCCTTAGTAAGCCCATTCGGATCAACCGCATTGTCACCCCCACTACTACTTCCTGCCGGACTAGTCATTTGGAGTAGCCTAAGTGAAACTGCTGATGAACTGTCGGACTCGGCATTGAACAGACGTTGACCCGGAACTCTGACCCGCTTCTTACGAGCTGCGAGGGAGAGGAGGGTCCGGTTTAGGCTCGGGTTTCATTTTGGGGAAAGGTTTAGGGCTCATGCAACATGACAACCTAATTATTGATTATTTCATTCATGTTTACTTAAAACACACTTTATTCCTAATTGGTTGGAAAAGATTTCTCTTCTTTTTCGCAGCTATTCTAAGTCCTAGATCAGTGGAGGCCATCACTACGTCTATAGACCCCTCGTTTTTCACCTGTACTGCACACTCCCAAGGACGGACTATCCCGGGCAAGGGTCCTATAGGGCAAGAGGCTTCCACCGACCGAAAGAAATGATCCTAAGGTCTAGTGCGTCGCAAGGTTCCTGATGTGCGGGTCATCCTAATCATGATTAAGCCCCAGTCCGGATCGAGACTGTTCCGAAGGCTGCACCGATATTCTGACATGACCCCATTTCGAATGAGGTGTCTCAATCCTTGACTATGAGCTTAAGGATGATTAACATGACCCGTTCATTAGGGCTTTGCAACACGGTGTTACCCTATCTTTAACAAATGACCTTTGTTAATTGTGGTCGTCATTAACACACGAGTTAGAGGCGGGTTAGGCCACGCTTACATTACATCAAGGAGTTGTAACCCGGGCATTAACTTGGCCACAATTGACTTTGGACACATGCTTAAAGATAATGGCAACGTGACCTAGACCAAAAACCAACCAAAGTCACGGTATTTGTGTGTCACGGACATGTGTGGTTGACTCGGCTCGAAAGGGGAGGTGGAATGGACCCATGCGCGCTCGAAGGGAACAAGAGCGCCAATCGAGCTGCATCTAGCATCCATCCCGAGTTTAAAGGGTATTTGGAACGTGCATGGTCAAGTGCGCGTTGTGTGAAGTCAATTCTATATTCCCTTTTTGAGTCAAAATAGAGATTTTTATTTTGTTTTTCAACATGATGAGCATGGCATAAGCAAGATATGAACAAGTATAAACAAGCATGAAGTAGGCAATTTATACACACAATGAATGAAAAGAACATGATTAAATAAAGACCAAAACTTGTACATGTACCAAGTTGTGCACAACCAAAAAAATTTTGAATCAAACATTTTGCCAAAATAACAATCTTTACATTGAAACCATTCATACAAAGCAAGTTGTGCACAACAAGAAGAGTCTAGAAATTTTTACAAAAAGGGGGTTATGCACAATGAGGCTTTGAAAACCATTTTTATTGACAAAAGATCATGCATAACCAAGTTTTAAGAACCATGTTTTGGCCAAAAGAATAGAGGTAATGTGCACAAGTAAGGCTGTAAATTTGGAACCTGGACAAGCAGAAGCAGAAGGCAATTCAGAATGTTGCTGCCCTGCACAAAATTGTTAATTTACAACATTCTGGCCCTTTACCAAAGTAGCCGTACGGCTAGACCAAGAGGGTTGAGATTATTCTCAGTTTCTCCAACTTCTGATCATCATGCTCCAGTTCATTGCATTTTCAGAACGTATTCACTCAAAACAGTTCAAACAGAAACAGCAAACACACATAAATATGCATAAAGTCAACTAACGGAAACGGGAGTTTGAGCCACACAAAAGTGCCTCCAAAGCTTCTAAAGAGAAGTTTGCAAGCACTTTATTCCCCAGCGGAGTCGCCACTGTAAGGATCCCGTCCCTCGGGGCGAAACAAGCAAAGTTCGCACGAGGAAGAAATGCCAAACACGGGTAACTTTCCTTTCACAAATACGGAGTCACCACATTTGTTAATTTTAAACCAAACAAATGATAATGGTTAGAGAAGGTGAGTTCGGAGGTCACGTTACACTTTGGGAAGAACATATTTTCGGTTCACCCAAAGTGCCTCGGAAAAACCGAGTCTCCCTTGTTAGTTTGAAAAATGTGCATGTGTGTGTGTGTATTTAACGGAAAAGTTTCTGTTATTGGTTTTGCTTGGAAAAACTTAACTGATAGGGTCTGTTTATTAAGAAAATAGGGATCAGAGGGCAAAACAGACATTTTTCCCCCTGTTCCCAACATAGCCGTATGGATGGACAGGTAGTTTCCTGGGATCTTGCAGTTCAGTCAAGAACAATCCAGTTTTAGAGCAGAAACAGAACATTCTGTTGAAACTGGACAGAACTGTTTTGATTCTAGTTTGTTTAAAACACTTTATAAGTTTAAATACAACATTCCTATGCTAAATGATCATCACTTAGTCCCCAAAACAAGTATTTGGGTGTGATCATAAGCAATCTTTGGAGGAAATTGAGAAAAGTTGATAAACATGCCCTTTGGGCCAAAATTGACCATTTGGTGATTAAAGATTGAAACTTTATCACCAAGATGGCATTTTTATGACTTATTAGCCTTTAAGGAATCAAATTAACACATAAAGATTGAATCTTTGTAACCCCAATGGGGACTTTAGAGCTAGATCAATGTTGGATGATAAAGATGGAAGCTTTATCATCCAAATGATCATTATTGCCAACAAAAGCATCATTCTAACTAGACAAGAATGTAAATGACAATCAACAAGCCATGATCATCTAGGTTTGAACCTCTTCCACACAAGTCATGGAGGTCACCTTGGATCATCTCATGGCTTGGACAAGAGAAATATAGAGTAATATATGTATATTTGCTTGAATGGACAAGTCTTGCATAAATGTAAAGTTTCTTGAATGGACAAGTCTTGCAAGTAATATAAAGGTGCTTGAATGGACAAGTCTTACAAGTAATGTAAAGATTAACATAAACTTAAACAAAGATTAAATAGAAAATAGAGTTATAGATTAAGAGAAGGGAGGTGGAGAAGGTGGCTTTACCTATTTTGGTTTAGCCAATCTCCCTTTCTCTCTTTCACTCTTTGTTTCACTCTTCTCTCACACTACCGGAGTGATTTCGACAGAGTAACCTTTCTTATGTTGTTTCCCCCTGAAATGATCAGCATGGGGTTCAATTTATAGAGGCTGAGGGTGCCCAAAGTAGCCGTACGGCTAGGGACCTCATGTGCCCAAACCATCCGTACGACTCGACTTAGCGAGCTTCTGGATTTTTCCAAGTTTAATTCCAGTTCAGTCTTGGAATATCAGGTTTATCCTAGTGAGGTCCTGGCCCATTGGTTTATCCCTGAATGGTACCAAGAATTCCTCTAAAGTAGGTCGATTTCAGATTGGGGTACTTAGAGATACGTTCTTGGGCAAATATTTTCCCCATGCCACTCTTGCTACTTTTAGACAAAAAATCATAGGTCTTATGCAAGAGCAAGGTGAGCCATTGCATGAGGCTTGGGATAGATTTAAGATGCTCCAAGTACAATGTCTCCATCATAATTTCCCTTTACCATTGTTGCATCAAACTTTTTATGGGGGGTTGAATCATGTTGACCAAGCTATGGTTGACAATTCAGCTGGTGGTTTTCTCGGTTCTAAAACTACTGCAGAGACCCAAGATTTGTTTGAGATGTTGGGGGTTGATTCTCAACAAAAAGGGTCTAGGGGTAAAATAAAGGGAGTACATGAGTTGAATGGTGTGGATGAATTCACTATACATGTAACGACCCCAAAACCCGTCCCTATTTATTTTAAATTTTTGGGAATTTTAATTTGACATTATGTGTGCATTTTATGTGTTGCATCATAATTTATGACTTGCACATATTGTATGATTAAATGTGCTATTTACTTAGTTAGTAGTAATAATGGTTAAGGGAGTTAAATGATTAAGTTAAAACTTTAGGGTCCTTAGTGAAAATGTAACTTTAGGGGCTTAAGTGTTAAGAATGAAACTTGAGTGACCAAAATGTAATTTTGGGATAAAAATCTTTATAACTTATGCTTATCCTTCTCTTCTCTCTCTGTGTTTATTTCCCAGAACATTCTCTCGTTCTTCCTAGGGTTAGGAGAAAAAGGTAAGTTCAACCTATTTCGATTTATATCTTTTTATTTACTACTCCGTTTTAAAATCTACTTATATAAAAATGATCAGGGCGCTGAGTAGGTCATTTCTACCCGATCAAATATTATTTCTGCGATACTTTTTCCGGAAATAGGTAAGTTACTAACTCCACTTAAATGTTAAAATGGTCATATATATGTTGTATATGTTATATGTGGTGAAATTATTGCGAAAAGAATTTATTTGTGATACTTGTAATTTTGGGACAAAGTGAGTATTTGGTATGTTGGTTTGGTTGGGTTCAAAGTAGTGTTAGAATTGTTTGGGACTGATTTTTGGTAGCCTTAGTAAGGCTATAAACATTAAGTGTGTAAGTGTTGTACTTTTGGGGCAGTGAAACGAAAGGAGTAAAAAGTGTGCAGTTTTTGGCCTGGCAGGGCTTATGGGCGGTTGCCCACTATGGGGCTGGGCGGGCGCCCAGAACTACTGAAAGGTGAACTTTTAAAATAGGGCTCTTGGGCGGTCGCCTAAGATGAGGGCGGGCGGGCGCCCACTTTTGCTGAAGAAAATAAATTGTTTCATTGACTTGGTTTAGGACCCAATCTTAGGCTAGGATTTGTGCCCTAGTCTAGGGTGCCTAGATAAGTGTTTTGGGAAGCTAAAATGGTAGATAATGATTTGGTTTCATATGTGTACAAGGTTGTGTTTATGACTTAAATGTCAATGTTATTGGGAACTCTTATGGGTGATTCTTTTGTGTGCTTCTTGTGATGTGTACAAGTGTGTAAGTGTTGTTTAAGCAAGTATTTATTACAGTGCTTTGTTTGAAAGTCCAGCTGGTTTTGTGTTATCGAGTGGAGGTGTAAAGGATTATAGTGGCACACAGTCAAGTTCACTATAAGGCTTTTCCACTGAACCTTTTTTCTAATCGAGTGGAGGTGGAAAGAATTATAGTGGCACACAACCAAGTT
This sequence comes from Campanula takesimana, assembly GCA_026119855.1. Classification (NCBI taxonomy): domain Eukaryota; kingdom Viridiplantae; phylum Streptophyta; class Magnoliopsida; order Asterales; family Campanulaceae; genus Campanula; species Campanula takesimana. The sequence continues at coordinate 1,534,850 of JAOWBW010000015.1, read as the reverse complement.
CACTATAAGGCTTGTCAACTGGTCCTATTTCCCCAGTCCAGATTGGCCTTGGATGGGATGAGTTAGCTCCCTCGAGTGAGCATTTGGGTTATGACTTTGTGTCATATTTCCCCGTTGTTACTTTGGTTCTTATGGTTATGGTTTGGTTTTCGGGATCCTGGCTTCAGCTAATTATGCTGCTTAGATGGTTTTCTTAAATGGTATTCCCAGACGGTTATGTTCTTTCGGTAAACCTTGCCTATGTATCAACGGTTATGTTCTTTCGGTAAACCTTGACTAAGTATTCTTGTAAGTATTACATCATTGTATATGTTGTATTATGAGTTGGCTTTGCCTCTCATGCTATGTGCTATGTGATGCTTATGATATTGTTCGTTATACTTATCATTATAGCATGAAATGTAATTGCATTTTAGTAGCTTACTGAGATTCATTCTCACCCTTTATTTGTTTACTGTTTTAGATAAAGGCGAGTCCAGGGGATAGGACACTTTGGCACGGGAGGACGTTACAGTGGTAAGAGTTGGGATTTGTTTTGTAAAGGCTACATTACATAGATGTAATACCTTTTGGGTAGAGTTTCCGTGACTTCATCATTTTGTAACACCATTATTTTGGATAATGTTGTTGTATGTATATTTGTATAAAAGTTTGTAAGCCTTCGGGCTATGTACTTTCGTTTGTGAAAGAGTTTGTTTGAAAGTTAAATGAATTCTTTGAACTTCGAGTGTGGATTTTGTTAAACTTTATGAAAGTATATTTTGAAAAATTTTCTAAAAGTGTTTTATAACGTCTTCCAATCGTGTCCCGAGCGTGGGGCCAAGTAGGACCACGGGTCTAGGGCACGACAGTTGGTATTAGAGCTAGGTTTTAGATGGTCTAGAATGACTATGTGACCTAGTAGGGTAGTTGTGTAGAGAATGAGTAACGTTGAGGGTTTTATGCAGGTACTTATTGAAATGGTTGGGACAGAAGGAGATCAGTCCGGGCCTTCAGGGCAGGGAAATGTTAGAGAAGAGGTTCGAATGATGTTCCAAGGTATGTTTGAAACTGCAATGAAAGCAATTAACGACATAGTTGAGCGTAAAAGCAAGGTTGAAGCTTCAGTTGTGACAAGACAAGGAGGACAGCCAAAACCACAACATCAGTATGGCGATAATAGAGGATCTCAGGGTACATCTTCATAACTTAGAGGATCTTCTCAAGGACCACAGAAAATCAGAAGTCAAGTTAAACGAGTATGTAGTTATTGTTGGAGGGAAGGACACTTAAAGGAGAAATGTTGGAAGAAGCAAGGTAAATGTATGAGATGTGGTCAGTTGGGTCATTTTCAGAAGGATTGTCCAAGAATGAAGAGTAAGGCATTGGGAAGTGTTGTCAGGTCTTCTCAGGGCCAGAAGAGGGATTCTTCAGGGAAGCTTAAGGTGCAGGATCGTGATATTGCCATCAATCAACAACATATCTTCGATTCTGCTAATGTGATTGGAGGTATGATTTCTGTGTCTAGTTTGAGAGCACGAGCACTTATAGACCCTGGTTCTTCACATTCTTATGTGTCTATGCATTTTGCTTCTCGGTTGCATTTGTCTTCTGAGTCTCTACCTTATGTGTTAGAGGTGTCTATACTAAGGGGGAGTGTTTGGTGATTGATAGAGTGTTGCGCACTTGTGATGTGCAAATTTATGAGCATGTTTTACTTGCTGGTTTAGTTATTTTGCCATAGCAAGATTTTGATATTATTGTGGTGGAGTTTTATATGTTAGTGTGCTTTAATTAAGCATGGTAGATATATGTGTTGGGCATTCATGTTATTTATGCATTAATGTCTGAAAATTGTTATCAGAAGGTTGTGCTGGGTATTTAGTTTACGTGGTTGTTAGTAGAATGTCTACATCTAAATTGGAGGATTGATTCTTTCTTTGTGAGATCTCAGATATATTCTTTATTGAGTAGTACATGTTACTTGATGAGAAAATTGGGTTATATTGAGTTATTACAATACAATGCTACAGTGCTAATATCTAGTTTAATATACCTATAACATCGGTTGAGTTAAAGGAGTAGAAGATTCATCTTGAGATATTTCTTGACAAGGGATTCATTACGTTTAGTATATCTATGTGGGATGCATCAGTATTGTTTATTATGAAAAGGTATGGTACTTTGCGATTGTATATTGAATACTAAGAGCTCAACCAGATGACTATAACGAATCATCACTTGTTATCTTATATGGGTGATATATCTGATCAGCTTCAGAGATCAGTGGGTTATTCAGTGGTTGACTTGAAGTGATTATCATCAGTTGAAATTTTGAGTAGAGTATATTTAAAAAAAAAAACGGTTTTTCATACTAGGTATGGGCATCATAAATTTGTGGTTATATTGTTTGAATTAACAATTGCTCCAGTGGTATTGTTGGATATTCTGAATTATACCTGTAATCATAATTGGATTGCTTTGTGAGAGGCAACAGTTGTGAAATCAAGGCATTATGTCTTCTTGTTAGAGGATATATTATTTTGAGGAAGTTTCAATTCAGGCATGGCTATTGATTCTTTAAATATGGAAGCAACAGTAATTGGAAAAATCCTACTTCAGTAGCAGAGGTATGTAACTTGTTGAGATTGGCATATGGTTAGAGATTCATTGATGGATTTCTAAGGTAGCTACACTGTTAACTATATGACACAGAAAGATACACTTTCTCGATGGATTGGTAAGAGTGAAACGAGTTTTTAATTGTGGAAACGAGAGTTGATGACAACTTCAGTATTGATATTGCTTAATGGATTTGACTAGTATTACAGTTATCTAGAGGATATGATCAGTGTTACTATTTTCTAGTGGATATGTCTAGTTTTACCATTATAGTGGATCTAATCAACTCATTGTTCATGGTGATGCCTCGAAGAGTGATTGAGATGTTTATCCATTCAGAATTGTATGGCAGTTATGTATGCTTCGAGAAGATGGATTCCTTATGAACAAAGTTATCCTCACCATAACTTGAGGTTGATTTCGATTATACATTCATTGCATTTGTAAATGATTTTTGTAGAGCCATATTTGAAGTGTCTACCGACCATAAGAGTTGAAGTAATCGTTTTCTTCAGGAGAGCTACACTTGAGACAATGCAAGTAGAGTATTATGTTATATCATTCAGGAAAGACAAATACATTAGAGGATTCCTTGACTTATAGTTCATGTTTGATAACACTAAATGGGGGAAGGTTAGAGGAATTGACATCTTGGAGTCCTTATGAGTCGAGACATGTGATGATTTTGCGATTGTGAAAGTTTTAAGTTTCTACTCTATTGAATGATTTCAACTATAGAAAAATTTCTAGTGGAATGAACGATGATAGACAACACGATTTTGTTCATTGCTAGTGATGGAACTTTAACTTTTGTAGCAGAGTATGTAGTCGACACTTAGTGGAACCAACATGCATAACGGAATTCAACTACATTTACTTGAAGAGATACACAAGACCAATTTAATTATGAATCCGAGTAAATGTAGAGTATTGAGATAAATTTGAAGAGTTACATTTGATTTGTTTGACACGAGAAATTCTAAGCATTCAACTAAGTCCTTGAGCTGCGAATAATCTGGAAGTAAAATATCAGTGATCAGTTGGTTTGTGACAAGCCTTTGAGATTTTTGAGTGGATATGAATCTATTGCGAAAGGTTTCATTGAAGGAGTTACACTGAATAGTTGAGAACAATGATGTTGATTGATAGCGGATTGGTTACCAAGTTTCCTCACCTTATCTATTTTGAGGGTATAAATGTTAATTCTAGTTGTTACTTATTTGTTCAGAAGATAGTTCGATTTCATGGGATGCCTACGAGCATGGTATTAGATATGGGTTCCTTATTTACATCTTGATTTTATTAAGCAATTCAGAAGGCTTTGAATTCAGAATTGGGATTTAGTACGGGTTTTCATCCTCAGACAGATGGTCAGTTAGAAAGAACCATTCAGATTCTTGAGGATATGTTGAGAACTTGTTCAGTTGATTCTTAGAATTCGTGGGATATACCTTTACTTCTTGTGGAGTTTGCTTAATATATCAGTTCTTTTGAGATTTTGGGAAGAGTTGGAGATTGGGCTTATCATCTTGTGTTAGTTCCTTCTCTTGACAAGATTCATAATGTGTTCCATGTTTCGATGCTTCGAAAGTATGTGTATGATCCATCTCATGTGTTATCTGAGATACCTGAGGATATTGAACCATGTATGTCCTATGAGGAGCATCCAGTTCAGGTGATTGATTCTAAAGTTCAAGAATTGAGAACTAAAAGTAATCCTCTTGTTAGAGTTGTGTGGAGGAACCATTATGTGGAAGAATCAACTTGGGAGCTTCGGGATGAAATGGAGAGGTAATATCATTGGTTGTTTGATTCGTTTGGTAAGTTATCCTAAAATTCGGGACGAATTTTCTTTAAGGGGGAGTGATTGTAACGACCCCTTTAAATTTTTGGGAATTTTAATTTGACATTATGTGTGCATTTTATGTGTTGCATCATAATTTATGACTTGCACATATTGTATGATTAAATGTGCTATTTACTTAGTTAGTAGTAATAATGGTTAAGGGAGTTAAATGATTAAGTTGAAACTTTAGGGTCCTTTATGAAAATGTAACTTTAGGGGCTTAAGTGTTAAGAATGAAACTTGAGTGACCAAAACGTAATTTTGGGATAAAAATCTTTATAACTTATGCCTATCCTTCTCTTCTCTTTCTGTGTTTATTTCCCAGAACATTCTCTCTTGTTCTTCCTAGGGTTAGGAGAAAAAGGTAAGTTCAACCTATTTCGATTTATATCTTTTTATTTACTACTCCGTTTTAAAATCTAATTATATAAAAATGATTAGGGCGTTGAGTAGGCCATTTCTACCCCGATCAAATATTATTTCTGCGATACTTTTTCGGGAAATAGGTAAGTTACTAATTCCCCTTAAATTTTAAAATGGTCATATATATCTTGTATATGTTATATGTGGTGAAATTATTGTGAAAAGAATTTATTTGTGATATTTGTAATTTTGGGACAAAGTGAGTATTTGGTATGTTGATTTGGTTGGGTTCAAAGTAGTGTTAGAATTGTTTGGGACTGATTTTTGGTAGCCTTTAGTAAGGCTATAAACGTTAAGTGTGTAAGTGTTGTACTTTTGGGGCAGTGAAACGAAAGGAGTAAAAAGTGTGCAGTTTTTGGCCTGGCAGGGCTTATGGGCGGGCGCCCAAAACTACTGAAAGGTGAACTTTTAAAACAGGGCTCTTGGGCGGTCGCCCAAGATGAGGGCGGGCGGGCGCCCACTTTTGCTGAAGAAAATAAATTGTTTCATTGACTTGGTTTAGGATCCAATCTTGGGCTAGGTTTTGTGCCCTAGTCTACGGTGCCTAGATAAGTGTTTTGGGAAGCTAAAATGGTAGATGATGATTTGGTTTCATATGTGTAGAAGGTTGTGTTTATGACTTAAATGTCAATGTTATTGGGAACTCTTATGGGTGATTCTTTTGTGTGCTTCTTGTGATGTATTTGGCTTGGTTCCCTACTTTGGAATCATTGCCCCGATTGTTGTTTAAGCAAGTATTTATTATAGTGCTTTGTTTGAAAGTCCAGCTGGTTTTATGTTATCGAGTGGAGGTGGAAAGGATTATAGTGGCACACAGTCAAGTTCACTATAAGGCTTTTCCACTGGACCTTTTTTCTAATCGAGTGGAGGTGGAAAGAATTATAGTGGCACACAGCCAAGTTCACTATAAGACTTGTCCACTGGTCCTATTTCCCCAGTCCAAATTGGCCTTGGATTGGATGAGTTAGCTCCCTCGAGTGAGCATTTGGGTTATGACTTTGTGTCATATTTCCCCATTGTTACTTTGGTTGTTATGGTTATGGTTTGGTTTTCGGGATCCCGGCTTCAGCTAATTATGCTGCTCAGATGGTTTTCTTAAATGGTATTCCTATATGGTTATGTTCTTTTGGTAAACCTTGGCTAAGTATCGACGGTTATGTTCTTTCGGTAAACCTTGGCTAAGTATCCTTGTGAGTGTTACATCGTTGTATGTGTGGTATTATGAGTTGGCTTTGCCTCTCATGCTATGTGCTATGTGATGCTTATGATATTGTTCGTTATACTTATCATTATAACATGAAACGTAGTTGCATTTTAGTAGCTTACTGAGATTCATTCTCACCCTTTATTTGTTTACTGTTTTAGATAAATGCGAGTCCAGGGGATAGGACACTTTGGCACGGGAGGACGTTACAGTGGTAAGAGTTGGGATTTGTTTTGTAAAGGCTACATTACATAGATGTAATACATTTTGGGTAGAGTTTCCGTGACTTCATCATTTTGTAAGACCATTATTTTGGATAATGTTGTTGTATGTATATTTGTATAAAAGTTTGTAAGCCTTCGGGCTAAGTACTTTCGTTTGTGAAAGAGTTGGTTTGAAAGTTAAATGAAGTCTTTGAACTTCGAGTGTGGATTTTGTTAAGCTTTATGAAAGTATATTTCAAAAAAATTTCTAAAAGTGTTTTATAACGTCTTCCAATCGTGTCCCAAGCGTGGGGCCAAGTAGGACCACGGGTCTGGGGCGCGATAATACAGGTGTCCTTGTTGAACAAAAATTTGCGAAATTTAACACTAATATGGCTTCATCAAGTGCTAATGTTGTATCTGATTTCTGTGCTAATTATAAGTTGTTGCGCAGTGTGATTCTGAACAGGTAAATGCAATGCAAGGTTATCCCCCAAGACAGAATCAAGGTGGTATTTATTCTAACACTTATAATCCGGATTGGAAGTATCATCTGAATCTGTCATGGAAGGGTAACCAAGGGAACCAATTTCAACAACAAAAACTTCTTTATCCTCCTCCCCCACAAGGGAATCTGGAACAGAAGCCCAAGAAATCCATGGAGGAAATGATGATGTCAATGCTGCAAGAACAACAACAAATAAGGTTGATGATGGAGCAACGAGAGAAGTAGCAGGATGCTGTCAACAAAAAGCTGGAGACCCAAATTGGTCAACTAGCTGAAGGGCAGCAAGGGCATAAACCGAGAACTTTCCCAAGTCAAGGGGAGCAAGCTAAGGCCATCATGACTCTCAGAAATGGCAAACAGGTAAGTAATGAGGTACATCCTACTCCTTCTTCTAAACCTTCTGAGACACATGTTGAGGATGTTGTTGATAAGAGTACTAATGGCATGGGGGAAACTCCTAATAATGATTCTTCCACCCCCAAGCCATATGTACCTCCTGTATCGTTTCCTGGACGTTTTATGAGAAATAAGTTGGATAAACAGATGTCAAATTTGTATGAGATGTTTTCGAAAGTTAACATTAATCTCCCACTTCTGAATGTAATTAAAAATGTTCCGGCCTACGCAAAAAAATTCAAAGAATTAAATTCCAGGAAACCGAAGTATGGGAAAGATGAGAAGTTGATATGGGATAAAATGCTAGTGCTGTGGTACAACAGAACCGCCCACCTAAATTGAAGGACCCCGGAAGTTTTAATATTTCTATATCTATGGGGGACTCCAGGAAGGTGAAGGCAATGTTGGACCTTGGTGCGAGCATTAATTTGTTGCCTCATTATCTGTATCTTGAGTTAGGTTTACCTGAACTAAAACCCACCACAATGACCTTGCAATTGGCTGACCGATCTATTAAGAGGCAATTGGGAATTGTGGAGGATGTTTTAGTGCAGGTAGCCAATTTGATTATACCTGTGGATTTTGTTATGCTTGAAACTGTCAATGGTGTTGGGAATGGTTAGGGTTCTCCCATATTGCTTGGGCGTCCATTTATGGCTACTACCAACACTATCATTAATGTGGGTGATGGGACTCTATCTATGTGTGTGGCTAATGAAAAAATTGAAATACCTATGTTTGATGTCATGCAAAGTCCCATAGATAATGAGTCTTGTAACTGTGTGGATGTGGTTGAGGGCTGTATGAGAGAAGTTCTGTGGCATGAGAGAGACAGTGAGGATTTAGTCTTTGTTGTCAAATTGGCAGTGAGAAATCTAGGGATAATGTGGATGTTCAACTGATGGCTGTGGAAAAGGCCGACGAACACCATCCTAGTGGTGGCCCGTTTCACCCCCTAGGCCACTTCAATGAGAGGTCGGCGCCTTCTATTGTAATCCCTCTAGCTCTTGAGCTGAAAACCCTCCCCTCAAATTTAAAGTATGTCTTTCTTGGGGAGGGAGAGACTTTACATGTGATCATTGCCTCTGATTTGACCCTAGAGCCAGAGGACCAAGCCAAGACCACTTTTACTTGTCCCTTTGGCACATTTACTTTAAGGAGGACGCCCTTTGGGCTATGTAATGCACCCGTGACCTTTCAAAGGTGTATGACCTCCACATTCCCTGACTTGATAGAGAGATGTGTCGAAGTATTCATGGATGACTTCTCTGTGTTTGGTGATAGTTTTGATGGATGCCTCGAGAATTTAACAATGGTTTTAAAACGTTGTTGTGAGACAAATTTGACCCTTAATTGGGAAAAATGTCATTTTCTCGTGAGGCATGGGATTGTGTTAGGGAATTTGGTGTCTAGTAAGGGGATTGAGGTGGATAAAGAAAAAAATTGATGTGATTTCTAAATTACCTCCCCCTGTTTCGGTTAAAGGTGTACGGAGTTTTCTGGGTCATGCAGGTTTTTATAGGCGTTTAATAAAAGACTTTTCAAAAATTTGTAAGCCTTTATGTAACCTGCTAGCCAAGGATACAGAGTTCATCTTCGACCAAGAGTGCTTGGAAGCCTTCAATTTATTGAAGGAAAAGTTGACTTGTGCCCCCATTATGTCTAGCCCCAATCGGTCTCTACCTTTTGAGATCATGTGTGATTCGTCTGATTTTGCTATTGGGGCTGTGTTGGGGCAACGAGTGGACAAGTTACCTCATGTGATCCATTATGCGAGTAGAACTTTGAATGATGCTCAACTTAATTATACTACTACTGAAAAGGAATTTTAGCAGTGGTATTTGCTTTGGAAAAATTTCGTTCTTACTTGCTTGGATCCAAGGTAATAGTATATTCAGATCATGCTGCATTGAAATACTTGTTGAATAAAAAGGATGTTAAACCTAGACTTCGTAGGTGGATGCTCCTACTGCAGGAGTTTGATATAGAGATTAGAGATAAAAAGGGGACCGAAAATGTGGTGGCGGATCACTTATCTAGGCTTGAGGATTTCATATTTACTAGTGTTATTGATAGGGCGATTCCGGTTAATGAAAATTTTCCGGAGGAGCAACTCTTTGCTTTGCATGTCCAAGAGCCTTGGTATGCGGATTTTGTGAATTATCTTTTGACTAACTTGATGCCACCACACTTCACTTACGACCAAAAACGAAAGTAAGTCGGATGTGAAGCATTATATTTGGGATGATCCTTATTTGTGGAAAGTGTGTCCGGATAAGATTATTAGGAGATGTATTCCGGAGCATGAGCAAGTTAGTGTGTTGAGGTTTTGCCATGAACACCAATGTGGTTGTAATTTTAGTGGGCAAAAGACCGCTAGGAAAGTGCTTCAATCGGGTCTCTATTGGCCCACCTTATTCAAAGATGCTCAAGAATTCTGTGTGAGGTGTGATAGATGCGAACGAACCGGCAACATAGGCAAAAGAGATGAGATGCCCTTGCAACATAATTTGATTGTTGATAATTTTGATGTATGGGGCATTGACTTTATGGGTTCCGTTCCCCCTTCCCATGGTTATTTGTAAATACTTGTTGCTGTGGATTATGTGTATAAGTGGGTGGAAGCAATTCCTACCCGCACTAATGATGCTAATGTTGTGTGCAAGTTTGTTCGTGAGAATATCTTTGGCAGGTATGGAGTATCACGTGTCATCATCAGTGACCAAGGGACACACTTCACCAATCGCATGTTCAATCGAGTGCTGAAAAAGTATGGGGTTGGTCACAAGTTAGCTACGGCCTATCATCCACAGACTTCAGGCCAAGTAGAGGTGAGTAATCGCCAAATCAAAGCAGTGCTTGAGAAAACAGTGTGTCCAAATCATAAAGATTGGTTTGAGAAATTGTGTGATGCCTTGTGGGCATATCAGATGACATATAAAACGCCAATTGGCATGAGCCTGTACCGCATTGTATATGGGAAGGAGTGCCACCTTACGGTGGAATTGGAACACAAAGCATATTGAGCAACCAAAGAACTTAACATGGATTTCAGTTTAGCGGGAGACAAGAGGTTGCTTGATTTGGATGAGCTACCAGAGTTGAGGCAAGATAGTTATGGGAGTGCCAAGTTGTACAAAGAGAGGACCAAGAGATATCATGACAAAAATCTAAAGCCCAAGTTTCTTCGATCGGGTATGAAGGTCCTCCTCTTTAATTCTCGCCTCAAATTCTTTCCGGGAAATTTGTGTTCAAGGTGGACGGGTCCATATGAGTTGGTTTGTGTTTTTCCCCATGGAGCAGTGGAACTCAAAGATCTAAAAGATGGGACATTATTTAAAGTGAATGGACACCGGGTGAAGCCATATTATGAGGGGTTATCTATTTTGGAAGACATCAATGAGATTGATGTAATCGATTTGATGAACCCGGAGAAAGCCACTTAATCTTCATGTGGCATCATGTCGAGCCAATGACTTAAAACAAAGGCGCTTGTTGGGAGGCAACCCAACTAGGTATGTCTTTTATTGCTTTATGTTTTTCCTTTTAGTCTATCATCATTTTTAAATTGGGAGTGTGTTGTTGCTTCAATGCCATTAGGACATAGCATACTTTTGGTTTAGGGGTGGTGGTAAAATTGTGTCATTGTGTTCGTGTCTTTTATTTTAGGTCGGCTCAAACTACGGTAACCTGAGCCCCTTATTGTCCTAGGGGGAACGTAGGCAACAAAAGTGCGGTCAAAAAGTTAGCCCGTGTCATCCTTCATGGATCTCTCCGAGTTTGTGGGTTTATAGGGGAGTGTAAATAGTGTCACCCTCCAAAAAGATTTTTATTTTTTTGAGTCATTTTTAATTTTCATAAAGGATATTACGCTTGTGATGTTTGTTTGTGGTGATGTGCAGAAAATCAGTCCAACCAACGAGGCAAAAAATTGGCTGGAAAGGGGACCAGGCGCCCGCCTGGTAGGCATCAGGCGCCCGCCTGAATTAGAAATTTGGCGAAGTGAAGTTTCTGGACAACATAAGCGCTCGCGTGGTGCTCATCAAGCGCTCGCCTAGTTGAGAAAGCGCGCGCCTGCCCCACCTCAAGCGCCCGCCTAGATTAAATGTTTCTGGCCATGTCGAGCGCCCGCTTGGTACCCTCCACATGCCCGCTTGGTATGACGGGAAAGAATCCTTTGACTGGTCGAATACGATTTTGGGGAGTGTTTACCCTAATTTTTTCCCATCTTCTCCATTTCCTTCCTCTCTCTAAAACCTCCCATAAACCCATCTCTCTCTCTACAAATTACTCACCCTAATCACAAAATTCAGGCTTAAACACAACCAAATCCGGATTTTCCACACCCATTACCAAGAATCCAAGTCCTAAATCACCATTAATACCGGTGAATTGCTAAAATTTGTCCAACTTTGAAGATGGAAAAATGGTGGTTTTGAAGGCTTTTGGGTTAAATTTTGAAGAAGTCACAGAAGAGAAAGTGATTGTTGGTTTGAGGGCTTTCCGGGGCTATCATCTTCTCCGTCTCCGGCAAGATTTTCCGGCGACCTCCGGCGACCCCGGTAAGGAATTTACAGCTTTGTGTAGAGTTTGAGTAGGTTATTTATGGTGAATAAACATGCCTCATAAAGGGAAAAACCGTGTTCCCCCTCCCTAATTGGAATTAGATTTTGACAATTCTCGATTCGTATCTCGAAAATCACAAGATTATTTTGAGAATAAACAAAGGAATGGGGTTACGGTAGAAAAGGGGTTTGATTTCAAGAATTGTGGGCTAGAGGAGGTGGTGAATTTTTATAAATTGAAAAAATTGTTGGCCAAACCGACCCGGATGGGTTCCATCTTGTTGGTAAGGGAATTCTATGCGAATTTCCATTCAGCGACTGAGGCCACCAACGTCTGGGTCAGAGGATTTAATATCAATGTGTCCTCTGCGGCCATCAACACTTTTCTAGGGATGAATAATGATGTTGAGGATGAGGATGGTGAATATTGGAGGCTTAGGAGGGACATGGGGGTAAATTTGGATGACTCTTTGGCTCAGTTCTCTGCAGAGATTGGAGTGAATATTGATAGGGGAAACATCAGGAATGGCTATCTGTTCCACCTTAGTGAGCTGCGTTTGGAGCTGAGGGCACTATACAGATTTATTTATGAGAGGATTATGCCCACCTCACTTTATCAGGATGTTCATTGGTTTAGGGCTCCTTTGCTTTATGCCATGATTAGGAGGATGCCGTTGAATATCGGGGGGATTATTCGCAACGAGATAGGGGACAGAGCCAAAAATTTGGAAAACATAAACTTTCTTTTCCCTATTATGATCACTACTATGGCGGAGAAGGCGGGGGTGCCAATGGCAGGTTTCCCAAAAACCCTGTCTGCCGGCACGATAGTTACTAAATCCACTATTGAGAGTGGAGGATCATAGGCAGCAGGGCGAGGATGGGCCCCAGTTCAGACTGATATGGATGAGGAGCCGGAGATGACCCAACGTGAGATGAACTATTATTTGTCGGTTCAGTTGCACGAGCTAGAAGAGAAACTGGAAGGGTATCATCAGTAACAGTTCTTGTCCAACTATCATCGTGAGTGTAGGGAGGATGAGAATGATCAGAGGCTGCAGATATTGGAGGAGGCGGTTTACGGCAATATTGAGGAGGAGCAGTATTATAGGCGCCGGATGTTGGCGCATCATTTTCCTGAAGAGTAGTTCCCTCCTATATTTTACCCGCCTCCTCCCACACAGTATACACCTACGCCGCCACCTAGCAGTTCTTGGGCTGGAGCTACATGGGACGAGTTCACGAGGAGAGCTGACCAAGAGTCGAGTTCTGGTATGCCCGGTCCATGGGACCATTACTTTCCGCCTCCGCAGTGATTGGGTAGAGGTACTGTAGATACCCCGGAAAACCCACTACTTGGCTAGAGCGGTGAATTATCCTAGGCTGTCTAATTGATTTTAGATTGTAGAGTCGCCACCTATGTTATTAAGGGAACATAAGAAAAACCTAAAGAAATAGCCTAAATTAATATACAAAACCAGAGATTCGGGAAGAGAAGGGTTCGGGGGTTAGGTGACGGAGTGGGAAGTACTTAAACACCCAGGGTGTTCTAATGCTAAAAAGTCCTTCAATTTATTAATATAAAAGTGCTAATAATTACAATGAAAAGAAAGGGGAAATTACAAAGGGAAATAAAAGAGAATTTTTTAATTATATTAATGCTAAAGATTACATGTACCAATTACATTAATATGAAATGGGGAAATTAAAGTAGAGTTGGAATGTAGGGAGATAACCTTAACCAACTTTAATGTAATAAAGTGATTAGTTGGTCATGTCCCATTTGATGGGGATTGCATACATTAAAAAGACATGTAAAATAGAAGAAGAAAGAAAAAAGTACCTTTAGAAAAAGAAGAACTTCAAACTTTAACTTGGAAATGGAGTTGTTGTAGAGAAATTGCTATGTAGAAATTTGTGTAGAGTTTTGTTGCTAAAACTCTTCTTGGGAGAATTTTTGTATAGTAAAAGTGTATAGAAAGTTGAAGTCCTTTTCTAAGGTAAAAAGAGGAGGTTTTTATAGGCCAAAAAGAGAGGAGAAGATGGTTTTTCAACCAATAAGAAAATAAAGAAAATCAAATAATAAAAAAGAAATCAAATATAATAAAGATCAAATATTTGGTTTTAAGGAAAAAGACTAGAATATGGGATTTGAGAGTTATGAAATAAGGGGGGATGAATGTGGATGTAAAAAGAGTTCTTTGTGATCAAGAAAAAGGAGGGAAAAGACTGCAATCTGTAACTCCCATAATGGGAGGCGCGCGAGTCCGGCTTTAGGGGCGAGACGCGCGCGCAGCCCACAAGCAGTGCCGGAGGCACCCGCGGGTAAAAAAGATAGAATGACAGAAATGACTCTAAAGTTAATTATGTTATGCAGTTTAGTCCAAAACTAACGGAATCAGTTAGGAACTTAACCGAAGTAACAGAAATTAACAAAAATAAGTTAAATAAAAATACTATGTATGCAATCGGGACATAAGATGTCCAAGGCGGGGTGTCTACAGAGCCCCTCGGTGATGTGGATTGCAAAGCAAAACGCGTCGACGAAAGAACAAAACATCCGCCGAGGACATCACCAAGAAAAAAAGCAAAGACTCGATGCAAACAAGAATCTTGAGATTACGAGACATAGAAGTGCGCTCCCTGTGTGAACGATTTTTGCTGATAAAAAGGGTGCGGTGATAGAAATCGGCCCACCGTGGCCAAAATTTAGAGTCCGTATAGGGGACTGGAGGGACTCGAAAGTCTGCCTGCTGATGTAGAGGGACTCGAAAGTCTACTTGTTGATGTAGAGGGACTCGAAAGTCTGCCTGCTTGTTTAGAGGGACTCGAAAGTCTGCCTGCTGCTGATTTAGAGGGACTCAAAAGTCTGCCTGCTGATGTAGAGGGACTCGAAAGTCTGCCTGCTCGTTTAGAGGGACTCGAAAATCTTCCTGCTGATTTAGAGGGACTCGAAAATCTTCCTGCTGATTTAGAGGGACTCGAGAGTCTGCCTGCTGATTTGGAGGGACTCGAAAGTCTGCCTGCTGATTTGGAGGGACTCGAAAGTCTGCCTGCTGATTTGGAGGGACTCAAAAGTCTACCTGCTGATTTATAAGGACTCGAAAGTTTCCCTGCTGATTTAGAGTCTGTATAAGGGACTAGAGATGAATGTGAATTTGTTAAGTAGACTTTGCTGATGAGGTGGTGATTGCAGTGGTTCACCGTGGAGCTGTGTGCTTGTACCTGTTATGCGAATGCTTTACAGATATATGTGCTTGTGTGAGATGTGAAATAGAAATTATGAGAGGAAATTGTGATTCTGGTGTGATGTGATTTGAAAAGCAGAGATTGGTTGAGAGAGAATTTGAGAGAAAGAATTGATGATGTTCATACCTCCACTTACCATGGCCGCTTGACTTGGGATGAATTTCTGATGTTGTGGCTTTGATGAAGGATGTCGACATTTTTTATGAAGAACCTTGATGGAGTGTAAGTGAGATGACATTCTGGATGATGGGTTGGTCATGCCAAAAGGCTGCCTACGTATCCCTTGAAGAGAATCAGACCAGCGTAGTTCAGGGATGATGTAGAACGCTGGGGAAGAAGCTTAAAGCAAGTCAAAATGAAGCACATAGTTTTTACACAAGTAAGGAGACAAAGAAAAATAAAAATATATTTTTTTTTAGTTCGTGGGTGAACCATTTTAACCATTGTGTGTTTGTGAAGCCAACCCAAGATCAAATCATGTTCGGTCGAAGTCCGGATTGCCTCGCTTGAATTCTGTTGTCGCTGTTGCGCCCAACGAAGATTGATGTCTAGCCCCAAGATATCTGTCAATTATGGGGCTTCAAAAGACTTTTGATGCCGAGATACTGAGGTTTGTTGATTGTAAAGCCCCTAGGATGCCTTTGATGCCAAACTTTGAGTGACTGGCATAGCCCCAATATAAATCAGCTCTTGGCCCATTCAAGTAAATCGCCTTTTGTTGTTGGCGTGAGTAAAGCCCCAAGAGAAGATTATTGATACCAAGCTTCGAGAGATTGCTAAGCCCCAAGTGTCATGTACTTGTTGTCTGCGGGCTTGGAGATGGTGGGTTGTGAAGACCTGTCGATGTAAAGCCCCAAATTATCTTGGAATCGGCTTGGCATTATATTGAGAGCGGATGCACCGTTGGGTAGAATTCTTGATAGAGATCTCCTTCTTACTCGTACTGGGGAGATGAATAGCCTCATTGTGGTCGGTACCCAAATGGCGGAAAGCTTATGTCAAAAGATGCAGTAGTGTCTTGTGGTGTCGTCGAGGTCGCGAATGATAAGGCCTTGGTGTGATGAGGTTCCAAAGGGGTATGCTTGCTTGAGTCTTCTTGAGTTGAACTAAAGACGGATCTTCGGATGCAACTAGTGCTTGGGGCGCAAGAGCCACACTTTTTGCTTTTGATCTTGGAGAAGGGGTGCTGAATTGCAGAAACATTGGGATTGGCCAAGGCATTTCCCGCTATAACCCTGTTTTGATAGAGTTTAGCATATTGAATCTTTTTCCTTTTCTCTAAGACTTTCTTCATAATCTCGTCGTAAGTCATAACATAAGAATCATCAAATTCATTCATAACATCGGAGCCCTCTTTTCTAACCAGAAGACCTTTGACGTGAAGTACTAAGAGACCTTTGAAGCTTGATCGCTTTCATGAAGCCATAAGACTACTCCCAAATTGCATTTCTCGGGTATCATCCCCCAAAAATATTGTCAATTACGGAGCCCCAATATCGCCCTTTGCTTGGATTACTGTAACGCCGTAGCCCAAAAGATTGTAGATTGCGAAGCCCCTTGAGACTTTTGGTGCCAAATTGATAGAAGAAGCTTCAAATGTTGCACATGACTTTGCTAGGGCCATTGTTGGGAGGTGATGTGAATTGCTTCTTGCTGAGGGAGCCTTTCAAACTTGATTATAGCCCCTAGAGTGCCACCATTTATTGCAAGTAGAGGAAGGCCTATCCTTGATTGAGGAACAAGCACGAGCACATATGATAAAAAGACTTTTCATCATTCCTTTTGAGAGACTTTGAGGATAGTCTCACACATATTTCTTGAGCGTAGCCCCTAGGGCTCAATAACTGTCAAATGAAGAAAAAGACGCTCTCGTTCTTGAGTCACATAGCCCCTAGGGTGTCATCATCTGTCGAGCAAGAGACTCGTCCTCGTGTGGGGGAACAAACATAAGAGGACATGGCAAGAGCTACTCCATTCTCGGGAAGCCTTTTGACATAATGTAGGGTCACATGCTTGAAGAAGCTTGAAAACTGAATTACATGTTGTTGCTTCTCGCTGCTGAAACTGATTGACTCACTTGGGACCATTTGTGCAACCTCGTACCCCTCAATGATGGGCCCGTTCTCGGATGGATCTTGGTTACCATGGGGCTTCTTTCTTATGAACCTAATAATGGACATTGTTGGAGAAAACTCTTACTTCAATAACCCCCAAACAACCTTTGATCGTGCCATGTGTTGTCAAACTTTTTGCAATTCCCAAAGTTGACTCGGTGGGGAACTGGCTTGCTGAGGAGATTCAATGTAGAACTTGTGCAGTTGTCTCCTTTATAGGCCGGGGATCTCCATTTCTCTTTCCATTCTCTCTCTCACTCTCTCATTTTTTTATGACGCACCCTGTTTTTTACCTAGACCGCCCTTTCTGGTTTTCAATCTAGCGGGCATCTCTTTGCGTCTTCATTTTGACTCGATTAATGAGGAAGTGTGCATTGACTCTAGCTGAGGATGAGACATGTGATTTTACGGTGGAGACCTTTTTGTCACTAATGATGAGTGACATTGACTTGACTAGGGAAGTTGTAATATCCCGAAATTAAGCACATCGATTTGAGACGGATCATAAATTTAAAAACTTAATAAAAATAAAATAAAGATTGTGGGACGGATTTAGTAAAATAGTAAGGTTCAAAAGTGGGACACGTTTTTGTTGCTTAGTATGAAAGGTCAGAAAATTTGAATCTTATCAAAATGTTTACGTGGCTTGCATGGGTTCAACTAGGAGGTGGATTTTTATGGGCTTTGTTATTATGACTCACCATTTTAATCATTTAGTATATAAGCAATTACTCTAAATCTTGTACAGAGAATTGGAGAGAGAATCATAAAAATGAGTTTATGGTGCGAAACAATTGAAAGGTGGCTTCGGCAGTTCGATGTTTATTTGTGGATTATTTGGCGATCCGGTTTTAACAGTTTTGAGGTAAGGGAGACTACGCAGTGTCGATTCTGTGTCATTTCTTTTATACCCGTCTTATCGTAGTACTCCATTTTATTGATACGTATATCATTTGTTCGGCGTGATTTGATAATTGTTTTGATATTGAATTTGGTCCGTAAATATTACGGTTATCCTGATAGCATGCTATATGTGTTAATATGCTCAAATATGAGATTTGTTATATGGAACAGTTGCGATGTAGCTAATTATGTAACGGTCGCAGTGGACTCGGTTATTGTGTTTGTGTTGGGTCTGGCTCCGTCGAGGGCGGCCAACAAATCGGTTAATTTGGTTGAGTCACTGGACCCGAATATAATTAGCACATCGGACTGTAAAGTATGATTGATCAGTTATTCGGTTTATGAAACGGGTCTTATTGGCATGTCCATATTTATAATTTCATGGACATTGTTATTTGGTGTTTGTGTTCCATTGGTTTATGTGATATTGTGTATCCCCTTTCTTACTGAGCCCCCCAGCTCACCCCCCTCCAGTTTGACTTTTGCATTTGGCGATTGACCGTGGTTCGGGACAGCGAGGAATCGATTCGGAGCATTTTGAGATTATTAGTGAGGCTTTGTATATTATTTTAGAGATGTAAATTATGATATTTTGTTATTTATGGAACTAGAATTTTCGGGGTGTTACAGTTGGTATCAGAGCGGTACCCCGACCTTAAGGCTTGTGAGCTAGCTCGGGGATAAGATTTTGGGGTATTCACATAAGATCATCGAGAGCTAGATTAAGTAGAATTCGGGGACGAATTCTTTTTAAGGAGGGAAGATTGTAAAATCCCGAAATTAAGCACGTCGATTTGAGACGGGTCAGAAAATTTAAAAAATAAATAAAAATAAAATAAAGATTGTTGGACGGATTTAGTAAAATAGTAAGGTTCAAAAGTGGGACACGTTTTTGTTGCTTAGTATGAAAGGTAAGAAAATTTGAATCTTATCAAAATGTTTACGTGGCTTGCATGGGTTCAACTAAGAGGTAGATTTTTATTGGCTTTGTTATTATGACTCACCATTTTAATCATTAGTGGGTAACCCGTGCTCTGCACGGGTAACTAATTTGCTATTTTTTTTTTGGCATTTTTTTTTACATTTTTATTTAGTAATGTAGCATAACAGTTTTTTATAATATAAATATATTGTATATGAAAAATAATTTTTTAATTATAGTTAACTAAAATAGTAAACATCATCTTAACTAAAACCATTAATAGTAAATATTAATCTATATAATAATATCAAAAACTAATATTATTAATAATACTTATTAATATTTATAGTAACTATTATAATTAACTAATGCTATTAATAATAATGTTAACCTATATAGTAACTACTATGATTAACTAATACTATTAATAGTAAAAATTAATATATATTATAATTGTTATGATTAACTAATACTATTAATAGTAATAGTTAATTTATAAAGTAACCATTATAGTTAACTTGTATAGTAACTATTATTGTTAGTTACACTATTAATAGTAATAGTTATATATTATAGTAACTATTATAGTTAAGTAATACTATTAATAGTAATAGTTAACTATTATAGTTAACTAATACTATTAATAGTAATAGTTAACTATAATAGTTACTATACAAGTTAACTAATACTATTAATAGTAATAGTTAACTTGTATAGTAACTATTATAGTTAACTATTACTATTAATAGTAATAGTTAACTCATATCATAACTATTATTATGAGCTAATAGTATTAGCTAATAATGAAAATATCAAAAATCACAAACATTTAGGATAGTGATGATGTGGCTTCACACAAATGAAGTTTTAACATATGTTTGTCTATGTGTCAAAGCCATAGCCCTCCTCACCAACTTTAATATATATATATATAGATTTAGTATATAAGCAATTACTCTAAAGCTTGTACAGAGAATTGGAGAGAGAGTCATAAAAATGAGTTTATGGTGCGAAACAATTGAAGGGTGGCTTCGGCAGTTCGATGTTTATTTGTGGATTATTTGGCGATCCGGTTTTAACAGTTTTGAGGTAAGGGAGACTACGCAGTATCGATTCTGTGTCATTTCTTTTATACCCGCCTTATCGTAGTACTCCATTTTATTGATACGTATATCATTTGTTCGGCGTGATTTGATAATTGTTTTGATATTGAATTTGGTCCGTAAATATTACGGTTATCCTGATAGCATACTATATGTGTTAATATGCTCAAATATGAGATTTGTTTTATGGAACAGTTGCGATGTAGCTAATTATGTAACGGTCGCAGTTGACTCGGTTATTGTGTTTGTGTTGGGTCCGGCTCCATCGAGGGCGGCCAACAATTCGGTTAATTTGGTTGAGTCACTGGACCCGAATATAATTAGTACATCGGACTGTAAAGTATGATTGATCAGTTATTCGGTTTATGAAACGGGTCTTATTGGCATGTCCATATTTATAATTTCATGGATATTGTTATTTTGTGTTTGTGTTCCATTGGCTTCTGTGATATTGTGTATCCCCTTTCTTAATGAGCCCCCCAGCTCACCCCCCTCTAGTTTGACTTTTGCAGTTGGCGATTGACCGTGGTTCGGGACAGCGAGGAATCGATTCGGAGCATTTTGAGATGATTAGTGACGCTTTGTATATTATTTTAGAGATGTAAATTATGATATTTTGTTATTTATGGAACTAAAATTTTTGGAGTGTTACAGAAATAGCCCCTAGTATTGACATGTATTTTTATTTATTGAATGACTTACGAAGGCAAGTAAGTCATTAAGAGAGAAGATAAGGAAAGCCCCAATTTGATTGCAAGAAACTGGGAGTATCGCTGAAAGATAAGAAGCCCCCAGACTCGATAAGGAACGCAAAGCGATTCCAATTGTTCAATCTTGAGGTGATTAATTCATTGGCAAATGACTCGTACAAAGATGTCTTGACAAGTTCGAGATGAAGGCCAATCACCATAACGCACTAGGGCTAAACATATCTTCTTTATTATATGAGACCGGACCCACAGGTTGCCTATGTTCCTCCAGTATAGAGTCTCATGTCACCGTAGTTCTTGTGAATACTCCATTCTTCGTGATGGAATTGTTGCTTCGTCGTGATGGTTGTCGATGTAGCTTCGTCCTTTGTTGGTGGATGATGATGTGTTGTGAACTTCTTTGAATGAGGGGGGATTTTTTTTTTTTTTCGTGCTCTAACTTTTTCCTAGGTTGTTTTGAAGAGTCAACCTAGCGAGTTTTTTTTTTTTTTTTTTTAATCCCCCTTTGAAAACTTTGCTTGATTTCTCCATGGTTGTTGCTCCACCTTTCTTTGTCGCTTGATGTCTTGGATTTGTTGTCACCTTCATCACGGTGTTTAGCCCCTAGGCGTTCAAGTGATGGCCTTCGTTCTAAAACTTGTTTAGACATCTTTTCATCATTTTGCCAAGAATTAAATTGAACAACTTGGAAGAGTGTATGAGGATAAGAACGACTTTTATTAAGACCGAATCAAATTTTAACATTGACGAGAAGGAAGAAAACTTAAAGCACACAAAAGAGGACTTTTGACTCTTTTTTTTTTTTAATTCCTATTATTAGGTAGAGAAAGAGAAACGGAGATTGTTGTCGTCGTCTTTGCCGTTGTAGTCTTCTTGTGGCATGATCTCTTGTTGAAGCCCCATTTCAAATCTGAGCCTCTTCTTTGATGAGTTTCTCTTCACCCAAGGTAAATTCACCATTGTCGATCAAATCTTGGATGATGTTTCGGAGAAGGAAGCATTCCTCTGTAAGATGGCCACTGTGTTGATGATAGCCACAATATTTGTGATGGGCATGGTTGGGACGCATCGTCTTGGGTTTGTATCCTTGTAAAGACATGATCTTTCCACTTGCCACCAAAGTTTCAAATGCTTCGGCTCGGGTCATTCCTAGGAGAGGAGTGAAAATTTGGTTGTCGGTGGCACCTTTTTGGCTTTTGAGGGGCGGGCCACTTGAGCATGCTTTACCGTTGACCTTTGTCTTGTTGTCGGTGAATTCTTTCAAACGGGCCCTAAGTTCGGAGACCTCTTCCTTATGAATCTTTCTCTCGAGATCAAAACGGGCTTGTCATAAATCATCCTTACGGTGGGCATCCTCGACAAGTCTATCCATTTGTTCCCCCATGGCTCTTAGTATGTTGAAAAGCCTTTCGTTGGACACAGAAATGTTCTCTCCCTTGTTGTTGTTTCCGTTCGAAGACATTGGACCTATTGGAAGAACACAGTTGATCTTAGGATGGCCCCACAAACATTTTTTGAATAAAATAAGTTAACCCACAAACAGGAAAAGACTCAACCACATAAGGGAAAATGACTCTTTTTTTATTTTATTTACAAAAGTCGGAAGGACGTAGTCCTTTTTGGGGTTTCTAGAAAAATAGTGGAATCGTCACACTAGTATATAGACCTTCTCGCGGTCCCATATACTCATCGGATTCCACTATGCTTGTGATACCTACATGTGATGGGATTAAACTAAATTAATGTCATAAAGCATACATGAGGGGACAAAGTTTTATTTCGTCCATAATAACCACTTGGGGACGGAGTTTTATTTCATCCATAATAACCACTTGTTTCTTTTGGAAACAGCATGTATGATTTGATGACATTAGTTTAGGGAAATCTCGACACATGAAAAACCGACTTAGTCACGGAGTGTTAGAACCTAGACTAAGAATGTGTTGGCTTGTGCTCGGTTAAAGAGAGGCTTAAGGTCACCCCCGGCATGTATTCGTGAACTACGCCACGGGTTGAGGTTTACCGCTTCAAGAGAGTCAAGGTCGGGTGGAGCTTGAAACTCTCTAGGACGGGCCTCGACGGGTTTGGGATTATCAACTTGTGCGACTCGATTGTGAGCAATTCATAGGAATATGTGCATGTAGTGTGAGGTCAAGCCAAGTGACAAAACATTTTTTTTTCAAAGAAAGAAAAAAAAACAAATATACACATATGTACAACTTTTGAATCACCCGTGTGACCGATAAAATAAACAAAAAATAAAATATTTTATGTGGAGGCTCGATGCCCACATACTGTCATTCTGTGCATTCTGTTCACTGTTCTGTTTTCTGGAAAATTGCTCAGAAGCGCGCGCGTTGGGCAGTGAGAGTGGGAGGCACGCGCCTCCGAGCGAGAGAGGCCGAGGTGCCCGATTCTGGGCAGTACCTACAAACTCGTAGGTTCAAGGGATTGCCTTGACCCTAAATAACAATTCTTTCCCCTGCAGAAATTTGTTAGCATAATAACATGTAATTGAAGGACGAGAAGGAAGGCGGTCGATTATGGTAATTGGGGTCCGATGCGCGCGCTTTAGGCCAAGAAGGCCAGAGGCGCGCGCTTCCAACCCTTTTTACCAGAATACCCAGAAAACAGAATAAAAGAACACCAAAAGCAGAAACGCAAGTTTAACCCTATCCCCAGCGGAGTCGCCACTGTAGATACCCCAGAAAAACCCACTACTTGGCTAGAGCGGTGAATTATCCTAGGATGTCTAATTGATTTTAGATTGTAGAGTCGCCACCTAAGTATTTGCGCGCGGGTTTTTTGGTTTTGTTGGTTGTTCTCGAGGCGGTTTTCGTCCTTCGATTTACCCTTTTTAATTAAGAGTCGCCACCATGTTGTTGTCGGAACACGGACCGAGATATCTGGATTCTGGGGTTAAGTTATGAATTGGGAAGGTCAAGGAGCACCCAATTCACCCAATCTAGGATTGGTCTTGCTAAGAAATCATCATCATCGTTTCAAAATCATGCAAAATGTATGTAAAAGAGAAAACAAACAAATAAATAATTGCTTATTTATTTAGGATGTCGGATCATGTGCTTCGAGACCATCTCCATGAATTGGAGAGGCTCTAGGCTGATCCTTTAATGGAATCACATTACTTCAAAGACAAAGAAGGAGATGAGAAGGTAGAAAACAAAGAGCTTTACCTAAGTGTTCTTCAAGAATCCTATGGATGGCCTTGACTAAAGGCCTTGAATCTCCAATAAACTTGGCTTGAGTGGTGTTGTGGAGGCTTGAATTTCGTGGGTGAGGGAGAGAGGCTGATTGTGGAGACCTCTTTGATCAAATTTGGAGTGGTTTTGGGTGAATGAGGATTCTAGAGGCTTTTTGGTTCAAGAACCTCTATATTTATAGGAGTCCTATACCTATGGTTTTGGCCAAGAAGGTAAGTTGTGATGGGAATCCAAGACTTGATTCCCACAGAGGTATTTTTGGACTCAAGGATCGTCCATTAGGTTTATCCCGGATTGCTTAAGTGTTTGCCAAGAAAAGGGGTTAAGATCAACAAGGAAACTGACCAAAAACCCGACTGTCAAGGGGGATGTCTCGTACGAGACATCAATGTCTCGTACGAGGCATCTCAGTGCTGGAATTCACTTTTTTCCCTTTGCAGTAGTTTTTAATGTTCATTTCGGCCCCTGACTAATGGAGTCAGTTAGAAACTTAACGAAACATATCCAACTTAACGAGTTTCGACCCAAATCAAAGGTGAGACACAGAAGTAGTGTGATCATAAATGAACGTCCAAAATGGGGTGTCTACAGAGCCCCTCGGCGACGATACTTATGGATGAAGTAACGTCGTCAATAGAAAAGACACCATTTTGAACTAGGGGTATGGTCGTGCTAAAAAGCCGCCTACGTATTCCTCGGAAGGAAATCAGACCAAACGTAGTTCGACTCTGAAAACACGCAAAAACTGAGGTTTCAGGTATTTTGAAAATCATTTTTGAAAACAATACTTGCGGTAAGTAAAGCTTTAGAGTTTAGAGAGTACCCATTGTTGGTCCCAAAGGGACAACAAGGGTATGAAAAATGCTAGAGGGGGGGGGAGTGAATAGCGTTTTAAAATTCTTTCAAACCCTTTTGCAAATCAATGGCTTATGCGTACAGTTCTTAAATAAGCTAAGTATAGCGCGCAGAGAGAGTGTGATGCACAGCGGAAATTTAAGCAGCAACTGCGCAGGGTATACTGCGCAGAAGGTAAAAACGCACGCGCTAAGTTTTGGCTAAAGATTTGGTTAAAATTATTCTAAGGCAATAAGCAATAACAAAACTGAGCAGCAAAAATTAATCTGATAAGATCAAAAAGAGCAGCTATTAAGAATTAATGTAAGCAGGAAATAAGCAGTAAGAATAACGAACAAGCGATTTGGATAGATTCGATCGATGAAAGATCTACGTCCTCTACCAAGATGGTTAGTCTTGGATTTTCTAATGAGATTTATATTGATGTGAGGAGCTTTTACAAGATTACAAAGAATCAAAACTCAAATCAAAATCTAAGCTATGAAGAGCAAATCCTAGACTAACCCGGTGTATCTCAAGAAGTAAGATCTATATAACCGAAGCTTCAAGAGGTGTGTGTGTGTTAGAAATTCTGGGCTCTATTAATCTATGAGATGAAGAGCACGAAGAATTCTGGTGATATAAGGCTTAGGATCTGGGCAGGAGTTTGAAGGTATGAAGGTTTGAAGGTTGTTCTTGAATCTGGGAATATTAAGCAGCAATCTTCAGAACTTCAAGGATACTTAGTAAGCATAAACTCTAGCAACTTGGAAATGAAGATGAGCAGGCTATTTATAGCAGAGAGCTTAAAACTAGCCGTTGGAGCTCTGAGCAAGGACGATGAGCTGGCACAATATGATTGGTGCGCAGATGTCCTTTATAGCCGTTGGGGCTCTGATCAAGGTTGATGACCTGGCACAATATGATTGGTGCGCAGGTGTCTTTGAGCAGATGGAGACTGAGCATGAAGACCAAATTCAAAAGCTTCTTCTAGAAGGATGACAGCTGTCTTCATTTGAAATATTTCACTTGAGCGCATATCCACCGTTGGATATGCTGAGTGCTTGATTTGTCCTTGCGCATATCCACCGTTGGATATGCTGAGTGCTTGATTTGTCCTTTCTGCACAACTCAGCATTTTTATAAGCGTACATCTTCTAAGCGCTTTCCAAGTTTGGGTAATCTGAATGCATCAAAAACTGAGCAAGATAAAATGCTGCGTAGAGGAGAACTGCGCAGTGATGTCCTGCGCAGAGAAGTCCTGCGCAGAGACCACAGTCTTTCTTAGTTCTTCAATCCTTTTCGCTCCAAGTCCTATATTCTAAGCCTAGACTATAAAATGGACTAAGCTAAAAATTGAAGTTTTTAAACTTCTTACATAGGGTCCTAAAGTCCATAAAATACTCTAAGGTGATGGTATCAATCAATTCTAACAACAATAGGAGGGTTAAGAGATAAGCATACCCAACAATCTCCCTCTAAATGATTGATGCAATTACCTACTATAACAAAGGTAATTCATTGTACTTGATAATAACATGTCCATAAAAATGAAAATGGTAAATCATGCCTCAAGTCAATGCACATACTAGCCAATGCTATAGATTTCTAGTCTATCCAAAAGATTAACTTACAATATGGGAAAGACAGAAATAACATGCAGCGCATACAAATGATATGAATTTTAGTTTAAGTATGCGTTTAAACTGAATGTTTAAACATCATGCGTAGAAAATATGAGCATGTAATAATATACGCATGAAGTGGAATAAAGCATTCATTGTTCTACAAACGAAAAGTTTGAATTAAACAAGGTTTTTAAACTAATGATGCGATTTTTCTCATTAAAACTTGAAATGATAATAGTTGCAGATTACAAGTTTGAATAAGAAAAAAAATGCGCACAAAAAAGGAATACCTTGCGCAAAGACAAAAATTACATAGAACCTATTCTATGTTGATCCGGTGCAGGGTTTTGCGCAGCTCATTCTACAGGCCGTTGAACTTATTCATAAGCTCAACCTTCAGTGCTTGAAATCTTTCTTGGAAAGCCACTGCTTCTCCAACATAAGTTGTTATTCCTCTTCGCACATCCCTGTTATCATCTTGCAGCTCCCGGAAGTTCGCTGTGTAGGCCATCTGATGCCCAGTCATCTGGTTGAAGTATGATTGCTCAGCAACAGTGATGGTGTCTATGATGGTGGCCTGTGTAGCTTCAAGTCTTTGGTCAGTGTGGAGGCGCTGGGTGTTCACGCTGGCTTGAATGTCAAACATTGCTTGATCCATCCTTGCATTGAACCCATCAGTAAAGTCAGTCATCGCTTGAGTTATGCACTCCCTGACACTTTCCATGTTGAGCGTACTAGCTTGCGCAGGTCCACCTTGCGCAATCTTTTCTAACATCTGTGCTTCCAAACTGGCAAACCCCTCATATAAACCATCTGATAAATTCTTGCGCATCTTCCTCAGAATCTCCTTGAACCCATCATCAATAGCTTCATAGGTGCACACATTTTCAAGCATCTTAGCTATTGACTTCAGTGAGTCTAGGACCATATTATCTAAGTCATCAACAACTCGCTGCGCAGAGGGGACGGCAGAGGTACTTGCCTTTGTTGCACTCTCCCCCTTAATGGCAGCAATCTCCAATCGCTGCGCATCAAGCTGCTCTTGGATTACTGTCTGCGCAGTAATAAGTTGGGCCATTTGAGACTGCGCAGCCACTTGATTTACTTTAATCGTATTCAAGTCTTGAAGGATTTGGCGCAGCTCATTTGACGAAGAGAGAGAAGAGGTGGAGACCGCAGGGATTGTCGAGGTAGCAGGAGGTGGTTGCTCTGTTGTCTTGGGAGGAGAAGTGGTTGAGATAGGATCAAAAGGAGGAGTAGTGTGTGTAGGGGAGCACCGTACAGAGGAGTGATCACTACTATCAGAGGCAGTGGCACCTTCCATTAATGGATCTTTAGTAGAAGGGATCGCCGCAGCAGGAGAAGGCGCTGGGATTTCCGGCGCAACAGGGTCAGGTTGGACAGTGGGCACAACAGGAGTAGGCTCAGGAGGGGCTGTGCCATCACCACCAACAGTCTGATTAACTTCATCATTATCCTCAGCCTCAGGCTCAATATCCATGCCTTCATCCAATACTGAAGTCACCCTGCGCGTATTGTCAATAGGGATATTAACGGGTTGAAAAGCGCTGGAAGTTGGTTCTCTGGGAGAGGAAGGAAGATATGGAGTATTGCGCTTCTTGGTGCCCTTAGCGCTGCTGCGCACCTTTTGCTTGCGGCGGGGAGTAGAAAGAGGTGCATCAGCAGCAGCAGGTGCTGGCGCAGCAGGAGAATCCTACCCAGCAGTGGCCTTGGGTAATGTCTCCCCATGAACATCAGTATCCTCAGAGTCACCAGTGTGGTCCATGCGCGATTCAGAATCCAGCGGAGTAGGGGGAACCCATTAGAAGGCAGATTAGAGGTCTTCGATTTCTTGGGGGACGGCGCAGGCGCATCAGCCTTGCGTTTCTTTGACGGAGGCTTTGGAGCTGCAGGGGCAGGCTCAGAAAATTTTATGCCTACGATGGTTTGGACTAAGGGAATGTCCTTGTGCTTCGTGGACTTGGGCTCAGCAATGCCCTTTCCCTTGCGCCTGGAGGCTTCATCAGCCGTTTCCTGCGCAGCACTTGGGCCTTCTGTGCCGTTCTTGGCCTTGCCTTCCTTGCGTAACTTTCCCAACCAAGGTTCCCTATTGGGATCATCATCGGATTTCCAGATGCGATAGTAATCAGCATCACCAATTTCATCACGCAGCAGATGAAGTTGCGCACGAGAATAGAACTTGGAAGCACACGACTGCTTCAGAATGGTCCTTTTCCTCACAAAATCTGCTAAGTCAGTGTATTGGAGAAGGAGCTTGGATAGCAGGCGGCAGTGCGTCCTGTACTTGGGTTTGGACGCGTTGAGGCGCGTATCATAGCTTGTCATTGCCTTGGTGATTTCATTCTAGAGAATCTGGGGCCAATCAAGCTTTTCCTTCAAGTAAATTGCTGCGCAGTATTCCCACTGCTTGGAAATAAACTTTCCCTTGTTCCCATTCTTGCAGTTCAGGGAATCGCTAATCAAGGTGCACAGGTGATACATCACCTCATCGAACTCCTTACGGTCATGCACAGACCATCGCTTGACAAGGGTGGGCTCATCAACTAACTTCATTGCAAGCCTATCTTGCCACGCAGCATCAAAAGTTTCAGGTGAATCGCCAACAACGAACTCGCAAAGCCTGCGTAAGTGATTTGGGTGCACCAAAATTTCACAGTTCTGAACAACTGCCTTAATAATCCTTGTGCTCTCACCCTTGTACCTTGCGTTGACGAAGCGAGCGGTCTCAAAGAACTCATCCACCAGTGATGGCACATAGAAAGGTTGATCTAAGGTGAATAGAGGAAGAATACCAGATGAACGCAGATGCCTTATCAATCTGCGCCAAACTGCATCCTGGTTGAGATCTTGCGGATTGACTTCCCATCCACAAATGAAATAGAATGGATTCTGCGCAAAACAAGAGATGAATTAGACAAGTTATATTGCGCATGGAGCTTTGCGCATGCGCAGATAGCGCAGATATACCTATGCGCATTAACTCCATACTTGATAAAATATCATAAAAGTAATGCGCAAAAGTTAAGCAATCATGCGCAAAACACAAACACTTAGAAATTTTATGCGAACCAAAGCATAAAAGAAAAATAAGAACTTGGTTAACACGAAATGAATTGTTCATGGTCAAGAACACCAAGAACATGAAAAATCAAAAGTTGTCCAAATCCAATAAAAAATACATCGAAATGTCCGTATGAACAGGACGAAGTCAACCATGTAAAAAAATAGTCAACAACAACCAAGCAAACCCAGAAATCAATAAAAACTGTTCGTCTGCAAAGGATGTTTTCGAACCAAAAAATTTGAGAGAAATCACTCAAAAAGTGCATTGATCATGAAATAAAGTACATGAAAGAGTAGATCAGGGAAAACCAAACACAATACAACAATCGATTTCAAAAATAATCAACAAGCAAGCACACAATCACAAAGGGAAGCTTTTAGAGCTTTAAACCCTAACATTGGCGGAAAGTGTAAAAACTAGAGAAAGTTATAAGAAATCATACCATATCTTTGACAGAGGGCTTGGAAGGTTGTTGTTCTTGTTGAGACCCAGATTTAGAAGAAGAAGAAGATGTTTCCTCAGAGGAGGAGGAAAGAATGATTTCGGGCAATTTCTTGGAGGTCTTCTTTGGAGCCATTGTTATAGAAAGAGGTTTAGACGAAAATGGAAGTTTTGGGAAGATGAAATATGGAGAAGATGAAGGTCAAAGAGAGAAGAAGAGGAAATCTTTGGAAGTTGGTAAGAAGTAGAGAGATAAAATGGAGGTTTAGTGAAAGTTAGAATGAGCAGAAGAGAGAAAGAAAAGGGGGTCACAAGGTTTATACTCGAAAAGGAAAAAAAATGACGTCAGCGCAAAATTTTGGTGAATCGCCGAAGTGGGACACGTGCTGTGATGACGTGGACCAACCAGATGGGCGCGTGCGCAGGCCTAGCGCGGCGCGTGAGTGTAAAGTTCTAAGCAAGTCATTGTCGAGTCAACTTCCTCATAAATGATGAGTCAGTGAAAGGATGGACGCCCGTTAGCAGGGTGACGTGGCCGAATGGGGAACGCGCATGCGCAGACTTTGCGCGCGCGTGTGTCAGCGAAAATAAGTTGACTGCTGTCACATCACCTTCCTCATTAAATGGTGAGCAGACATTCGAAAAAGGCACTGTCATCTTGCAGTTTGCATTTAATGACAATGGGACATGCGCAGGGGGTAAAAAGGTAATTTCCCAAGAAAATTAAAAAAATTAAAGGCACGGGAAAATTTTAATTACACAAGTACCCTTGTGACTAAGCGTTGACTTTTCAGTCAAGGACCTATGTGAAAAATTCTAATGAATAGAACACTTACATGCGGTCCACTTCGAAGTGCGCATGTCATTTTGCGCAGAGATTATTCAAATCTCAACTGAATTGTTTCAGGCGCAATAACTTACTGCTCAGGGGCTGCGCAGATGCATGAAACTTTAACCTTTGAATACTTATCAAGCAAACACAAAAACATTAGTATTAACAAATTATATGGACAAGTTAGCTGAGTTCAAGCATACCCATTTCTCCTCTCAAGAAGACAACTCTCTTTGCGTCAAGAACCTTTGTGAGGTGTAGATACCCCGGGGGCGGAGACCGCGACTTTAGGCTAGAGCGCGCGAGCTCGTCCTAGGATGTCTAATTGTGTTTTAGAGTCGCCACCCACGTTTTTGAGGAACGTAAGAAAACCTAATGTTTATGAGCCTAAGTTTGATTTACGAAAATAGAGATTCTTTGGGATGAGGGGTTCGGGGGTTAGGTTACGAAATGGGAAGTACTTAAACACCCATTTCACCCGAGCAAAGTCGGTCTTGTTTGTTCATAATTTACTTTAAAGATGAATTTGTTCTTCCTATTTGAATGATGATAAAAAAGGGGTTTTAAAGTTTAAAATGTAGGGAGATGACTCCTAGGCCAATTCAATGTAATGAAAGGACCATTGGTGTCATGTCCCAAGTGGTTTTGGGGTGATTGCACTTTTGACTGAAGAAGAAGAAGAAGAAGAAGAAGAAGAAGAAGAAGAAGAAGAAGAAAGTTTAAGACATTTACCTATAGTATCCTTCAAAGAGAACCTCTTGAAAATCCTTGAAGAAGAGGTTGAATACTTGGAGAGAACACTTCTTAAGGTCTAAAGTTTTTAGTTGAAAAAGGTCTAAAAGAAGTCCCAAGGAAAAGTCTAGAAAAGAAGTGAGGAAAAAGGTCCCTTCCAATGATGGATTGGAAGGGTTTTTTATAGTTGAAAGAGGGGAGTTTTTGGAGCCAAACAGAGTCTCCAAGAAATCTTTCCCGGGCAAAATCATGTAAAATGAGCAAGGGAGAGATTCTTGGGCAGAATCTGTAACTGACACACCCCAGAAGCGCGCGCATCCCACCTAGGCAGTGGAAGGCGCGCGCGTCTGGCCTCAACAGGCGAAGGCGCGCGACTCTGAAAAGCAATTTTGATAGAATGGACTAGAAAGTTAGAACTGTTATTCAGTTTAGTCCCGGGACTTAACGGAGTCCGTCTGGAACTTAACTAAAGTAACAGAAACTAACAGAAAACACTTAAAAGAAGGAGAAACACAAAATCAAGTGTGCAATCGGGGTGAGCGGTCCAAGGCAGGGTATCTACAGATCCCCTCGGCGGCGTGGATTGCGAAGTAAACGCACAGACGAAAGACAGACATCCGCCTAGGACATCACCAAGAAAAAGAAAAGACTCGATAAAAGCAGGAATTTGAAATTGCAGGGGATAGAGGTGCGCTCCCTGTGTGAGCGGCTTTGAGAGATAAAGGTACGCTCTCTGTTTGAGCGCTTTGCCAATAGCGGGATCCGTTTGCTGAAAGCGGGATCTGTTTGCTGGAAGCGAGACCTGTTTACTGATAGCGAGATCCGTTTGCTGGAAGCCGGACCTGTTCGCTGATAGCGAGATCCGTTTGCTGGAAGCGGGACCTGTTTGCTGATAGCGAGATCCGTTTTTTGGAAGCGGGACATGTTCGCTGATAGCGAGATCCGTTTACTGGAAGCGGGACCTGTTCGCTGATAGCGAGATCCATTTGCTGGAAGCGGGACCTGTTTGCTGATAGTGAGATCCGTTTGCTGGAAGCGGGACCTGTTTGCTTATAGCGAGATCCGTTTGCTGGAAGCGGGACCTGGAGGACCGTTTGCTTGAATGCGGGACCCGGAGGACCGTTTGCTGAAGTGCGGGGTCTAAAGGACCGTCTGCTGAAGTGCGGGACCCAGAGGACTTTTTGCTTTGAATGGATGTAGATTTTGCTCGATGAGGAAGTGGTGATTCTGTGGCTCACCCCAGACCAAGTTTTTGTCGTGAGTCGTACTTTGATTTGACTATTTGACTTGACTTTCGATGGGGTGCGGGCATAGTTGACTGCGGAGTTCTTTGTGCTGGGGATGAATTGTAAAAACTGACTTTTTTGAGAAAATAAAAGACACCCTACTTTGAGTGGTAGTTTTTATCTTATTTCAGTTTTTAGACATGCCTTAAGGGCGGACCAAATTAATGTGTGCCCAGCTGAGTGTTTGTTGCCATTAAGCTCCTTCTCATTGTTGGGATCCTGAACTTGTCGTTGGTTGTGAGCTTTTGAAGTTCCTGGGTTGCTCTCTGAACTTTGACAGGGGCCATTTCTGGAGCATTTTTTTACCTGGGATGCGGGCGCTTCCTCTCTTGGCGACATAACGCGCGCGCCTTGTAGACCGGTGTCGGGAGGCGCGCGCCTCTGGGAGGCGAAATTCAGGGCCTGATATTTGCTGGCCAAAAGATCCCCCAACAGTTATAATATCATCTTCTGGTCGGTAATTCGATTCCAACAGCTTTCTTCTGCCATTTTTGAACACCACTTTATTGCCCAATCTTGCTTATAACCTTCTTTCCCATGGCCTCTAACCTTTTTAGTCTTGGTGCCGAGGTTGTCAAGAGTTACGAGAAGGATTTATCGACATTCGTTTATTCTTTCAAGACCCATCCCAAGAATGCTTTCATCAAAGATTTCGGATTTTGAATTCTTTTTACTTTGCGAACATTGAAGCCGGATTGGGACTTGTTGAAGGCTGCTGCAGCCTTCTGGGATTGTGATAGCCATGCATTCAACTTTTCGGCTAATGAAATGGTGCCGACTGTCGATGATTTTGGGGCCATTTTGGGTATGCCTTTGGCCGGTCGGATTTCCGTCCCTAAGTAACACCGCGGTGTGATTCTTGGGTTGACCTTCTGAATCTCCCTGTTGGAGAGGTGAAGAAGATGATGCACAGGACCGTTGTTGACATAACTGAGCTTCCGATGTTTTTCTGTTTGCATTCGGAAGATGTCGCGGTTCAGTCCTTTAAGAGAAATGCCATGGCTGTCTGCCTTTTCAGCGAGGTTTTGTTTGTCACTCCTCTGGGTACTACGGATGCGCAGTTGGCTGAAATCGTGTTGCAGGTGAAAGGACAACGACTCAGCATAATTCCGCTCGTTGTAGGAGAGACCTTGCATGGTTTGGATGAATTGCACTGTATGGGCGAGATACGACGAGGAAGCCCCTTGCTTTTGACCATATGGCTTCGAGAGCATTTCAGGCTTTATGCGTCATATAGCGACCTTTCTCCTTTTGCTGTTCATAGGCGACGGTTGCTGATTAGAGATTTGACTGAAGAGGGTTGGAGGAGATTCTTTGCCTCTCGTCTTACAGCTGACGTTGAGTGGTGCCCTTGGGGTCTTCGCCCTTTTGTGGAGTGGACCTCTGGTTTTCAGTATGTGGTTTCACCCGGGTTGAGAGATTCTTCGTTTTACCAACCAGAATGGGTTCTGAGGCAATTTGGCCGTCAACAAATAATTCCTTTTCGAGGAATGGGAGGCTTCGTCCAGTTTCTTATATGGGTCCGGACTTCTCGAATGAGCTTCAGTCGGCTTGGGGAGATGATCGTAACCGTTGGGCTTCCGCTCCTTTGCATCGGGGTAGTATTTTTCTTCCCGAGAGTTACTTGGATCACTTGCTTGGTACCGTCTACCGCGGCATTACTTGGTAGATGCTCTTCGGGCTGAATTACTAGGGAAGGACTTTGAGCCTAGCAGTGCATTGAGGTACAAGGAGGCTGCTGCTGATGTGAACAACATTCTGACCGACCCTTTCGGTACCCCTTTGGATGACTTTTATGCCCGGAGGCGCTCTGTTGTGAAGAAGATTTCGGTCCGTATCAGTGTTCCTAGACCTCCCAAGAAGAGTAGGATTGATGGTCGTTCGGGTGGTCCTTCGAAGGCCAAGAGAAAATTATATTTTTCCTAGTATCCCCAAGAGAATGCAATTAAAATAGACCACTTGTTTTAGGATTTTAATGTCTTAAGTCTTTTAGTAGCTCAACAAAATCCGTTGTAGTGATAAACATAATTCAAGAAATGAATAAAAATTGCATCTCATTAATTTGAAATGATTTGGGTATTTGTTTATATTTTAGACCGCACCCGAAGGTTGCCTACGTTCCTCCAGTGTAGAGGCTCAGGTCTCCGTAGTTCAAACAAACGAAGACCATTTTTTTTTTGTGCACCCTGTTTTTTGCCTAGACCGCCCTTTCGGGTTTTCAATCTATCGGGCTTGTTTTTTGTACGTGCTCTAATTTTGCTGATCTTCGTCTAAATCCACGGGTCGGACTACACCGCCGCTTAGTATCTTCTTGACTACGTACGGACCGATCCATCGGGTCCCCATTTTCCAAGGGGGTTCATGGCATTAGGAGGGTGTTGTCTTAGGACCAAATCTCCCACACTGATGTTTCGGGGCTTCACCTTTTTGTTGAAAGCCCTAGCCATTCTTTGTTAATAGGCCCTCGTACGTTCGATTGCCCTTAGCCTTTTCTCCTCGAGTAGGGCTAGCTGTTCATATCGACTTTGCATCCAATCAACTTCATTGACTTGGTTCTCGAGGAGGACTCGTAGGGATGGGACTTCGAGCTCTATTGGGAGTACAGCTTCGGAACCATATACCAGTGCATAAGGAGTTTCTCCAGTCGCTGTCTGTATTGACGTGCGGTAGCCCCATAATGCTAGAGGTAGCTTTTCGGGCCAATCCCTTCCGGTGGAGGACATTTTCTTCACAATGGTCTCGATTGTCTTATTAGCTGCCTCAACCGCGCCGTTTGCTTGAGGGCGGTATGGAGATGACTTGTGCTTAGTAATCTTGTATTCTACCAGGAGTGCGTCCATCTCTTTCTCAAAGTGAGAACCGTTGTCTGAGATGATTTCATGAGGAACGCCGTACCGGCACATGATGTGGGTTTTTACGAATTCGGCCACTTTCTTGGCGTTGAGAACTCGGTAGGCCTGTACTTCGACCCATTTTGTAAAATAGTCCACGGCTACTAGGACGAAAGATTGTCCGTTGCTGCCAGTAGGGTGAACTTTGCCGATGATGTCTATGCCCCAACAAGAGAAAGGCCAAGGCGCGGTCATATTGTAAAGCTGTGAGGGTGGAGCATGCTGTAGGTTGGCATGGAATTGGCATTTGGCGTACCTCTTGACTTTCTCGATGCAGTCCATTTCCATGGTACTCCAATAATAACCCATGCGGAGTATCTTCTTGGTCAACATAACCCGTTCATGTGGGGCCCACATTCACCTTCGTGGATCTCATGCATTATTTCTTGAGCTTCGGTCTCATTTGCGCATAGGAGATTGATCCCTTCGTTGTGCCTTTTGTAGACTAGGTCACCAATCAGTGCATGTCAGGAGGCTAGTCTTTGCAATGCCATTTGGGACTTTTTATTGCTATTCTCGGGATAAGTACCATCCTTGAGGAAATTCATGACATCCGCATACCACGGGGAGTTTGCTTGGACCTCGTTGATCTCGATACTCATGCAGTATGCCGGACTGTTCCTTCGGGAAATCTTGAAGGGCTTCACCATTTTACCCTCAGGTATTTCGACCAGTGAAGCGATGGTGGCTAGTGTATCAGCAAAACGGTTTTTGTCCCTTGGTAGGTAGTTGAAGGTGATTTCTTGAAACTGTTCAACCAACTCCTCGAGATGTTGACCATACCGTTGCAGAATTGAGTCTTGAATCTTCCACTTTCCAGATGTCTGATTGATGATGAGCAAGGAATCACCAAATACCTCTAAACTTGTGACATTTCTCTCGAGGGCTGCTTTGAGCCCCGCTATGCATGCTTCGTACTCAGCGATGTTGTTGGTGGCTTCAAATTCGAGGCGGATAGCGATTGGAGTATACATGTCCTTTGGATCAACAAGTAACATCCCTATGCCATATCCATGCTTATTGGCTGCGCCATCGAAAAAAAGTTGCCACTTATTTTCTTCTGTTGTAGCGCAAATTAAATGCTCGTCGGGGGACTGTACATCTTCCCCCTTCACTTCGTCACACGGAAATTCAGCAAGCTGATCACTGAACACTTTCCCCCTGATGGATTTGAGTGTGACGTAAGTGATATCGTAGCGGCGAGCATGAAATACCATTTGGCTATTCTTGTTGACATGAAAGACTTCTCGAAGATGTAGCGGAGCGGGTCCACTTTTGCTACCAACTTGATTGGGAAGGCCTCCATGTAATGCTTGAGCTTTTGAGTAACCTAAACCAATGCAGCACAAGACTTCTCTAAGACAGAGTAGTTCTTTTCAGCTCCTTGAAACCGGCGGCTGACAAAGTAGATAGCATTCTCTTTTGTGGAGTCTCGCTGTTCTTGTGCTAACATAGCCCCTAGGGCTTCATCATTGGCAGTGAGATAGAGTAAGAGAGGTTTCTCCTTGTGCGGTGGAACAAAACTGGGGGCATGTCAAGTAATGCTTCACTTGGTCGAAGGCTTCTTGGCAAGCATCGGTCCATTCTAGAGCCACATTATTTTTGAGTAGTTTGAAGATCGGCTCACACATGGAAGTGAGTTGGTGCACAAATCGACTGATGTATTGAAGTCTGCCCATGAAACCTTTGATTTCCTTCTGCGTCTTTGGAGGAGGCATGTCAATGATTGCCTTGATCTTGGAGGGATCGGCTTCAATTCCCCTCTCAGTGACCATGTAACCGAGAACCTTTCCTCTGACGACCCCAAAAGTGCACTTTGCGGGATTGAGTCTTATTGTGTTGTCGAAGTCTTTCAAAGAATTTGCGAAGATCGATCAAATGTTGACCATTGGTTCACTTTGAATGGATGATCATGTCGTCTAGATAGACCTCGATCTCTTTATGAATCATGTCATGGAATAGATCTGTAACAGCCCTCTGGTAGGTAGCCCCAGCGTTCCTTAGTCCGAATGGCATGACTGTGTAGCAGAAAGTGCCCCACGGTGTTGTAAAAGCTGTCTTGTGTTGATCCTCTTCGGACATGAGAATCTGATTGTAACCGGGAAAACCGTCCATAAATGAGCGGACTTCATAGTTGGCAGTCGAATCGACGAGCATGTCGATGTTTGGTAGTGGAAAATCATCTTTCGGGGAAGCTTTGTTCAAATCCCGGAAGTCCACACAAACTCAAACCTTGCCGTTTGCCTTTCTGACTGTCACAGTGTTGGCTAGCCAAGTCGGATACTCAATGACTTTGATGAAACCCACACTGAGGAGCTTTTCAATCTCTTCTTTGACTTGTAGAGACATTCTGGCTTGATCTTTCTGAGCTTCTGCTTTACTGGCTTGGCGTCCTCTCTGATCGGAATTCTGTGCTCCGCGACCTTTCTGTCCAAACCCAGCATGTCTTTGTACGACCATGCGAATACATCCACAAACTCTTTGAGTAGTGCAGTCAATCTGTCTTTGTCTTCCCCCTTGAAGAAGATGCCAATCTTCGTTTATTTCGGCTCTTCGTCGGTACCCAGATTAACAACATGCAATTCCTCATCAGCCCCTGGACCATTTTCACCACGACAACGAACCTGTTGAGCTAGTTCGTTTAGGTATGGTATGTTTTTGTGGTCTATTTCATCATAATTTGAATCGTTATTAACTTGTTCATTAAGTTCGTTATTAGTTAATTCATCATTTATGATGTTTGCAATCTCGGGGTACTCAGAAATATCGAATTTTTCATTAGCAAAGAAAGGAAACACACGCTCGGCTATTGCCTCCATATCCTCTTGGGTGAGGGTATTAGAAACACTCTCGGACTCGAAAGTAAGTGTGAGCCGCTCCTCCTTTGTTGCTGTACGGGGTATGCAACCCATTTCTCGGATCAAGAAATCCTTGGATACTATGGGCCCCTTCATTGAATACCAGTTGTTGATTGCTCGGAGCGGAGCTGGCGGTATCTCACTGATGGTTTCCTTTCTGACGACAGTGTCGTTGATGGCGTTGACTTGACAATCGTCCATGATGGCAAATTCTTCGAACATGGAGGCTAGATCGGATAGTTCTTCCCCCACGGTAATCTCTACCCGGACTCTATAGTCACTTTCTTGCCCCACCACTCTCGGGGTGACATTGGAGTAGGCTCCCTTTCTTGTGTCGGAATTTCACAATCAGTGAAGATATCGAGACCGGGCTTTCTGACGCCCTTTTTGTTAACCCATGGTTCGGGGAAGATCATGTACGGAACATCTTCCCCTTGGCGAACAAAATAACCGTTTAGTGTGTTGCGGTAAGGCCTCAAGTTAGGGATTTCATATTGTCGACCTTCTTTGCGAGCTTGGGATTTTTGACTCTTGACTGCTTGCTCGTATTTCAAGTCATCTTTGGTAGGCTCGTATCCCAGACCAAACTTGTTCTTGACAAAAGGAACTTCTACGGGGTGCAATATCCCTTGTTGATGCTTCCCTAGGCTAGACCGGGAAAGTGATTCATGTTCCTCATCATGCGGAGGATTTTAGGATTGCCGAGGGTCCATTATCTGTTTCCCCCTTCTTTGTAGATGGTGTTGACGCCGGAGAGAGTGGAATCTTCTATCCCGTGTTGAACTTGGTGAACGGGTTGTCCCCCATTTCTGTGGATGGTGACATTCTCGGCCATGACGGTGACTATCTCATCCCCATTTCTAATCTTGACACATTGATGGAGAGTGGAAGGGACCGCATTGGAACTGTGGATCCATGGTCGGCCCAAAAGCAAGTTGAATGAAGCAGGGACATCAAGTACTTGGAATGGGACGGACATGATCATGCTTCCAAATTCGATATCAACTTCTAGCATTCCCATGACTGTACGGGCAGTGCTATCGTACCCTCTAATGACTGGGCGGAGGGTTGTAAATCGGAGCTTTTGAGCCCCAGTATGCCCATGACTCGGCTAGGCATTAAGTTTAGTGTAGAACCACCGTCTACTAGAACTCTTGAGATGGGTCTCCCCCTTGTCCTTACTTTCAGGTAGATGGCTTCATTGTGTTTGACCCAAATAGCGGGAGGTCCATGTCAGCAAAAGTAATGACATTACTGAAGTGAATGTGACCTATCATTGTTGTGAGGTCCTCGGGAGTCATGTCGGGAGAGACGATGTGTCATCCAAGTTCTTGATGACGAGGTCTCGGTGTTTCTTTGATGATGCAATAAGGTCCCAGATGGATATGTTGGCTTGCGTCTTCTTGAGTTGTGTTAACAAAGGATCTTCGGGTACGTCGCGTGCTTGCGATCTTTGAGAAGAGGTGTTGGTTGCTGCGGTATTGGGAGGGATTGTGCTCGTTGTTACTCGGCCACTGCGAGTGATCACGTTCACGGTCCGTGTAGCTTCTTCTTCCTATTCTCTAAGACTTCCCTCATAATCTCATCATAAGTCACAACATAACAAGAATTATCAAGTTTATTCATATCATCGGAGCCCTCATTCACAATTGGGATCGAATGAGTGGTTCCTTCAAACTCTCCTACCTCTATTACATTGACACCACCCTCATTAGGGATTATGAATTCCTTCTTGTCTATGAGGTCTTGGATGGTGTTGCGGATGGAGAAGCAATCCTCGGTGAGGTGGCCGGTGCATTGATGGTAGTCACACCATTTCTGGTGGTCATGATTGGGACGGAGCGGTTGTGGTTGCTTGTACCCTTTAAGAGGAGTGATTTGTCCCTTGGCCTTTAGAGCTTCATAGGCCTCGGTGATGGTCATGCCATTGAGAGGAGTGTAGACGCGGTCGTTTTGGAACCACTTGCCTTGT
The DNA here is from genome assembly GCA_026119855.1 of Campanula takesimana. NCBI lineage: Eukaryota > Viridiplantae > Streptophyta > Magnoliopsida > Asterales > Campanulaceae > Campanula > Campanula takesimana. The sequence continues at coordinate 1,494,323 of JAOWBW010000015.1, read as the reverse complement.
GGTGGAGGGACCTTCTTGTAATTCCCTTGTCGGTAGTAACGACATTGACAGAAGCCTCTTTGTTTGAATTAGAGGCAGCCTTGTAACGATAGTAGGAGGCCTTCTTAATCTCCTTGAGCAAGTCATCCATGCGTACCCCCGCCTCATATTTAGGAGAAGTCGGAGTAGCAAGCCCCACTTAAGTGGGTGCAGAGATGAATCTTGAGACACTTGAGAAAGATGTCCATTTGCTCTTTTGTGTTTGGACTCTCAACAATTTCAGAGGGCTTGTCATTCCATCTCCTTGTGAAGTCAATGAACGACTCGTTGTCTCTTTGGGTGGTGTTCTCGAGCTCTTTCCTTGTGGGCCGTGAGTGGTGTTGCCTTGATATTGATTTTTGAAGGCAAGCATAGCGGCATCCCAATCAAGACGGACAGTGAGCGGGAGAGTTGCATACCAATCTTTTGCCGCCCCCTCGAGGGTGAGAGGAAAGCATTGAGCCATAACTTTTGGGAGACCTTCTTCGGAACCATAGCCCAAATGTAAGTCTCGATGTGAGCCATCGGGCATGAGGTGCCCTTAAACTTGCTAATGTCGGGCATCTTGAATTTGTCGGGGAGAGCGGCCATCGTGCTCATGAGGATGGATGACTGATAAAGGCTTGTGTTGGAGCCTTTTCCCATGTTGAGGCCGTCAAATTCTGATCAATGTAGGCCATGATGAAATCGAGCATTTTGGGGTCGTTTTTGGTGCTTTGTTCCCCCACTTTTTTGGTACGGGCACTGACATATGGGCTTTCAAACAAACCCTCGGTCCACTCGGATTCCTCATTGTCATTAACCCCCTTGTTCTTGGAGAGCTTGAGGAGCTTGGCTTTCAATTGGTCAACCTCGGCCTCGTGGGCCTCCTTTTGACTGTCAACATGAGCTTGCCACAAGGCTTCTTTGGTTTGAGCCTCGTTGTGGAGAGTGGTGACTTGTTGTTGAAGAGTTTGGACCATGGCAGAGAGTTGCTCGAGAGTCATGGCGTTGTGTGCTGGAGTCGCCGGCCATTGATGATGCAGAAGCTGTAGGAGTGATCGGTTCATGAACAAGCCGGTTGGATGAATTCCTGTAGATGCGGAGAGTAGTACAATCGGACCTATAATTGGAGAAGTAGCCCTTGTCAGTCTCGGTTCACACTTTCGGTCCATGAAGAGGTTGAGAACACACAGTTGGGCACACGACTAGAACCACTTAAGAAAAAGACTCTTTTTTATTTATTTTATAAGTCGGAGGGAATGGATCCCTTTTGGGGTTTCTAAGAAGATAATGGAATCGTCACACTAGTATATAGACCATCTCGCGGTCCTATACACTCATCGGATTCCATCACGTTTGTGAATCCTACATGTGTCGGGATTAAACTAAATTAATGTAGTAAAGCATACATGCGGGGACGGATTTTTATTTTCGTCCAAAATAACCACTTTTGGGGACAGATTTTATTGCGTCCGTTTCAACAAGTTGGCATGTATGATTTGAAAACATTAGTTTAGGAAATCTCGGTACATGGAAACCGACTTGGTCACGGAGTGTTAGACCCTAACTAAAATTGTGTGGTTTGTGCTCGGCTAAAGAGAGGCTTAAAGGTCACCCCCGGCATGTAGTCATGAACTACGCCACGGTCTGAGGTTTACCGCTTCGAAAGAGTCAAGGTCGAGTGGAGCTTGAAATTTCTAGGACGGGCCTCGACGGGTTTGGGGTTGGACTTGTGCGACTCGATAGTGAGCAATTTATAGGAGTAATGTGCATGTAGTGTGAGGTCCATCACGTGACAATTTTTTTTTTTTTTTTGAAAAGAAAAGATAAAAAAAAACACATAATCACGTAAATTACAACTCCCGAATCACCCGTGTGACGGTAAATAAACACAAAGTTAAACAGTCAAGGGTTCAATTCCGTTCTGATGCAGGCAACTGTGCCCACACCCCACTGTTATGTTCAGTCACTGAAACCTGTTCTTGCCATGGAAATTGGCCCAGAAGCCGCGCCTCGGGCTGGTGTTGTGGGAAGCGCGCGCCTGGCGCATTGTATCTGGGAGGCGCCCGCTTCTGGGCTAACTTGTCAGATTATCAGAAACTTATGGACTCAGGGGATTGCCCTGGTCCTGATTGTGTGATGAAACCCCTGCAATGTTTGTTAGCACGAAATTAGGAAGAATAGGAAGAACACATGGAAGGCGGGCGATTCTGGAATTTGACGCAGGACGCGCGCGCTTTGGACCATGAAGGTCCGAGGCGCGCGCTTCCCATATCAATTTCCAGAATGCCCAGAAAAGTGATTATGAACAGAAACACAAGTTTAACCCTCAAGCAATCCCCAGCGGGGTCGCCACTGTAGATACCCCGGGGGCGGAGACCGCGGCTTTAGGCTAGAGCGTTCGAGCTCTTCGTAGGATGTCTAATTGTGTTTTAGAGTCGCCACCCACGTTTTTGAGGAACGTAAGAAAAGCTAATGTTTATGAGCCTAAGTTTGATTTACGAAAACAGAGATTCTTTGGGATGAGGGGTTCGGGGGTTAGGTTACGAAATGGAAAGTACTTAAACACCCATTTCGCCAGAGCAAAGTCGGTCTTGTTTGTTCATAATTCACTTTAAAGATGAATGTGTTCTTCCTATTTAAATGATGAATAAAAGGGTTTTAAAGTTTAAATGTAGGGAGATGAATCCTAGGCCAATTCAATGTAATGAAAGGACCATTGGTGTCATGTCCCAAGTGGTTTGGGGTGACTGCACTTTTGACTGAAGAAGAAGAAGAAGAAGAAGAAGAAGAAGAAGAAGAAGAAGAAGAAGAAGAAGAAGAAGAAGAAGAAGAAGAAGAAAAGAAGAAGAAGAAGAAGAAGAAGAAAGTTTAAGACATTTACCTATAATATCCTTCAAAGAGAACCTCTTAAAAAGCCTTGAAGAAGAGGTTGAATACTTGGAGAGAACACTTCTTAAGGTCCAAAGTTTTTAGTTGAAAAAGGTCTAAAAGAAGCCCCAAGGAAAAGTCTAGAAAAGAAGTGAGGAAAAAGGTCCCTTCCAATGATGGATTGGAGGGGTTTTTATAGTTGAAAGAGGGGAGTTTTTGGAGCCAAACGGAGTCTCCAAAAAATCTTTCCCTGGCAAAATCATGTATAATGAGTAAGGGAGAGATTCTTGGGCAGAATCTGTAACTGACACACCCCAAAAGCGCGCGCATCCCACCTAGGCGGCGGAAGGCGCGCGCGTCTTGCCTCAAGAGGCGGAGGCGCGCGACTCTGAAAAGCAATTTTTGACAGAAATGACTAGAAAGTTAGAACTGTTATTCAGTTTAGTCCCGGGACTTAACGGAGTCCGTCTGGAACTTAACCAAAGTAACAGAAACGAACAGAAAACACTTAAAAGAGGGAGAAACACAAAATCAAGTGTGCAATCGGGGTGAGCGGTCCAAGGCGGGGTGTCTACATGAGGATATCAGCAATTTGATTGTCGGTGCCCACGTGCTCTAAATGAATGTTCCCTTTTTCCACGTGGTCCTTGAGAAAATGATATTTGATGTCGATGTGCTTTGTCTTTGAATGCATGACATGATTGTTGGAGACTGCTATGGTGGACATGTTGTCGCAGAAAATTGGGCAATTTCCTTCATGAATTCCATAATCCACCAATTGTTGCTTCATCCATAGGATTTGGCAGCAGCAGCTTCCAACAGCAATGTATTCAGCTTCTGTAGTGGAGATGGACACAGCAGCTTGCTTCTTGCTTACCCACGCAACAAGTCGATTTCCAAGGAAATGACAAGTCCCACTTGTGCTCTTCCTGTAAATAATGCATGCTGCGTAATCTGCATCTGAATAACCTAGCAAATCAAAATTCAAATCTTTGGTGTACCAAAGTCCAAGGTTAAACAGTTCCAGAAAGATAACGAATAATGCGTTTAACAGCAGTTAAGTGCGCTTCTCTAGGGTCCGCTTGATAGCGTACACAAACACAAACACTAAATATAATATCTAGCCTACTTGCAGTAAGATAAAGGAGAGAGCCAATCATACCTCGATATAAAGTTTGATCAACTTTCTTACCTTTTAGGTCTTTGTCAAGATTATTTCCAGTAGCTATTGGAGTGTCGCATGCTTTAGTATTCTCAAGTCCAAATTTCTTGATTAAGTCCCTTGTGTACTTGGCTTGATTTTTGAATATTCCATCATTCAATTGTTTGATTTGAAGCCCGAGGAAGAAAGTGAGTTCTCCCATCATGCTCATTTCAAACTTGCTTTTCATGAGCTTTTTCAAAGCGCTCACAAAGTAACTCATTAGCAGAACCAAATATAATATCATCGACATAAATTTGAACAAGTAAAGAATGATCATTATACTTAGCAATAAAAAGAGTTGTATCGATTTTACCGCGCTTGAATCCTTTCTCTAGAAGGAATTTTGATAGAGTATCGTACCATGCTCTTAGAGCTTGCTTAAGTTCATACAAGCTTTCTGAAGTTTGAAGATATGATTTGGAAATCTGCTATCTTCAAAACCAGGGGGTTGAGCTACGTAGACCGTCTCTTAGAGTTCACCGTTGAGAAATGTTCTCTTCACATCCATTTGATAAAGCTTGAATTTCTTGTGAGAGGCATAAGCTAAGAAAATTCTGATAGCTTCTAGTCTTGCTACAGGCGCAAAAGTTTCATCATAGTCGATTCCTTCCTCTTGCCTATAGCCTTGCGCAACCAACCTTGCTGTGTTCCAGGTGATGCTTCCATTCTCATCCATCTTGTTTCTGAATACCCATTTTGTACCATAACGCCTTGATCAGGATGTCTGGGTACTAAAGTCCAAACTTTGCAGCGCTCAAATTGGTTAAGCTCTTCTTGCATAGCAGTAACCCAGCTTGAATCTTAGAGCGCTTCATCAATCTTCTTTGGTTTGATTTGGGAGATAAAAGAGTGATACTCATCATCAAAGTTTGATGCTCTCCTAGTACGAACCCCTACTTTGAGATCACCAATGATATTTGTCGTTGGATGATCTCTAACTTCACGAACCTCAGGAGGTAAGTTAGGTTGAGTAGTAGGAATACAAAGATCTTCAATGGGTACTTCATTTGCTCCAGCATTAAGATCATCAAAAGTGATTTGCTGAAGTGGAGAAACATCATGCGCAGGAGGAGGTGTTTGCGCATCAGGAGTTGTGACTTATGGCGCAGTATCTAGTGTATGCGCATGAGATGGACTTGCTTGATTCTGATCTTGATTATCATGATTAGCATTCTGCGCAGGTACAGTTTGAGGCTGCGTACCTGTCTCATCATTCTCAGCAGAATTATCAGAATCATTTGGAGCCAAATGTGGCTCAAGGAGAGAATGCTCATCAAAAGAAACATGTACAGATTCTACAATTACAAGAGTAGTTCTACTAAAAACGCGAAAAGCTTTTGAATGTTTGGCATACCCAACAAAGATACCTTCATCTGCTTTGGCGTCGAATTTACCTCTATGATCTTTGCCATTGTAGAGGATATAGCATTTGCAACCAAAAATCTTGAAGAAAGCGATGTTGGGCGCTCTTCCTGTCCATAGCTCATATGGAGTTTTGTTGTAGGCTTTGTTGATGAGGGATCTATTCTGAGTAAAGCAAGCAGTGTTAACAGCTTCTCCCCAGAAATATTTTGGAAGCTTTGCTTCTGCTATCATTGTTTTTCCAGCCTCAATCAACGTGCAATTCTTCCTTTCCACAATGCCATTTTGTTGAGGGACTCTAGCAGCAGAGAAATTGTGATGAATTCCATGGTCATCGCAGTATTGAGCACACCGTTATTCTTGAATTCAGTACCGTTCTCTGATCTAACACTTACGATGTCGTCTTCCTTCTGAGTTTGGAGTCTTCGAAATAGAGCAGTCAAGATATCATAGCAGTCGTCTTTAGATATCATCATTTTGACCCATGTATATCTTGAGTAGTCATCCACCACAACTAAGGTATATTTGTGTCCTCCAATGCTCGCGGTGGTGAAAGGTCCAAACAGGTCCATGTGAAGCAGTTGTAAACATTTGGAAGTTGAGGAAGCAATCTTGCTGGAGAACGACTGCTTAGGTTGTTTACCAAGCTGGCATGCTGCGCATTTTCTATCATGATAGTCAGCTACTTTGGGAAGTCCTTTGACAAGATTTTCCCTTCCTAGCTTTGCCAAATATTTGAAGTTCAAATGGCTTAAGCGTTTGTTCCATAGCCAGCTGCTTTCACTTACATTCTTTGCTACAAAACAGAGATTAGTGATAGAGTCTATAGCAGTAAGATCAATAATGTAAACAATTGTCTTACGAGTCCCTGTGAGCAAAGTTAGTCCAGATGTGCCATCTTTGATATAGCAGTGCGTTACAGTGAAGTGGCATTCGAGACCTTTATCGCAGAATTGTGATATGGAGAGTAGGTTGTGCTTGAGGCCTTCTACGAGCGCGACCTTTTCTATGCACACTTTATATTTTCTAATTCTTCCATATCCAACAATGCGCCCTTTGTTGTTGTCCCCAAAAGTTACTGAGGGACCTCTACCTTCATGCACATCTTCTAGAGCGGTAGCATCTCCAGTCATGTGTCTAGAACATCCACTGTCGAGATACCATATATGCGCTTTAGCTTGTGAAGAGTGCGTAGTGAAGCATGATACCTGAAAGATAGACATTAAAAACGCAGGTCCCCTTTATTCTTGGGTCCTAGAGTTAGAAACTTTTGACAACCCACTCCTGTGTGACCTTAGGATTTTTACGTCCCTTGTCATTAGGAGCAAATCGCAAAAGGCATTCTGCAGCCTTGTGACCTAAACCATCACACACAACACAATGATGTAAGCCACTTATAGATTGGGTTTTTACAAACTCTTTACTTTTCTTTGGCTTAGCATTCTTTACTGGAGCAGGAGAACTAGCTTTGACAAACACCATCTTTTGATATTTGGGTGCGCTTTTCTTAAGAATGCACAACTGGCGTTGAGGCGCATGGCTTTCATGCACATGGCCCTTGTGCGCAGTTTTGGCATTCGAAGTCGAAGCGCAGCCATAATCAGAATATGTGTTGCCATGCGCAGGTTCAACTATAGCCTTACTCTTGGCTTTTCTAGTTTGCTTCTTTGGGTAGACATAATGGAAAATTTGTCTCTGGACTTTCTCCTGTCCTTTACCCATTGAAACAGAACACTTTGCTTTAGGAATTTCAACAGTTTGCTGGGGTGTAAATTCTTTTTCTCTTTCAGAGCAAACTGCGCATTTAAAGTTGTCACTAGTTGAGAACCCCAAGCCTTCCTTTTATCCACTGGCGTTTTGGGATTCTAAAATCTGATCCATAGTGACACGAGATTTGGTCCACACATCAGTGATCTTTATGAGATCAGCTACTTGCGCAGCCAATTCATCGTTTCTTACTTTAAATAGCGCATTTTGATCTGTTAAGAAACGGTTCTTTTCAGTAAGAGGAGTCATGCTCTTATTCTGCTCCTTAAGGAGGGTGATTTCAGATTTTAAAAGAGTTTTCTCCGTGTTAAGCTGTGAAATTTCTCCAATTGATAAGTCCACTGCTTCTTTCATAGAATTAAATTTCTTGATTACCTTTTCAGCTTGATTGAAAATGGACTCACGCTCAGCAGCAGAGTCATCCTTTTCTATTACAATTTCAGCAAGAATTTTAAGAGATTAATTACGCGATGGCGCATGTTCAAAATACTTTGATAAGTCTGCTCTGGCAAATAAGTACTTGCCATTCTATCTGCTTGGAGTCAGATGTCACATTTCTACCAATTCAGTGATAGTGGGACATTTCTTCTTGATTATCCTTGGCGCATTTGCTGAGTTCATATCTGAAACGTCATTTTCTGAATTGCTATCATCAGCATTCGCCACTAAGCAGAGCAGTCCATCTTCAGAGTCATCATCATCACTGTCCTCAGGTTCTATCTCTATCCAGGTCTTGAGCTCCTTTTCTGCGCAGTCTTCTTCAACAAACATTCCGCGCTGCTTAAACGATTTTTGCGCAGTATTCCTCTTCATGTACTCAAATTTTGGAGTAGGGAATTTTGATGCAAAATGACCAGGCTTTCTACAGTTGTAGCAGACCAAGTCATCATCTTTCTTTGAGTCTCTGCCACGAGAGAAATTGGCTGGAGATTTACTTGAGGATCCTGGCTTTGAGAATTTCCTGAACTTTTGAAATCGCTTTACGAACATAGCGAAATCATCATCATCCATTTCAAGCAGAGAGGAAGTAGAGATTTTGTCTGAGGTTTGAGCAGGCACAGGTTCTTTTTACGCAACATAGGACATAATTTTTCCTTTTCCTTCAGTTTCATCAATTCGATCAAGTTTTAGCTCATACACTTTTAAGTTGGCGTATAAGCTGCACAGAGGCCAAGTATCTAGAAATCCAGAATCTTCCAGATGACTTGCCTTGTGCACATATCTGGAACCTAGCGCATCTAAGAATTGAGAATTGACTTCTTTATTAGTGAATGTAGTTCCGAGAGATTTACAAGAGTTTACAACATCACAGAAGCTATCATAAGTTTGTCTCAAGTTTCACCATCTTTTCTCATGAAGCAGTTGAATTTCTTTGCACCACAAATCTTTTGTTTTCCTTGCTTACTTTGTCTCCATTCACGTATCCTTCTATAGCATCCCAAAGTTCCTTTGCAGTTCCACCGCTCACGATTTGATTGTGCGTGGAGAGGTCTAGAGTGCTAAGAATGATGTTCCTTGCTCTTCCATCATAGCCAACCCATTTCTTTTCTTCATCAGTCTATTCATCCTTGTTCTTCTTGATAGTAGGATTGTCCTTGTTGGTAGCAACATCAGGATTTGCCTTCATAGGAATGTAGGGTCCTTCAAGAATGATGTCATGGAGGATTTCGTCGATTGAAGAAAAATGAGTGAGCATGCAGTGTTTCCAGATTTCGAAGTGATCTTCATTCAGCACCGAAACCTGTGAATAGTTAGCCATTGCCCAAGATTTTGAAGCCATCTTGAATCAGCACCCAAGCTGTTAAGCTTGAAAAACAAAACAAGTTTTATGAAGGTGTTTGCTCTGATACCACTTGTTGGTCCCAAAGGGGCAACAATGGTATGAAAAATGCTAGAGGGGGGGTGAATAGCGTTTTAAAATTCTTTTCAAACCCTTTTTCAAATCAATGGCTTATGCGCACAGTTCTCAAATAAGCTAAGTATAGCGCGCAGAGAGAGTGTGATGCACAGCGGAAATTTAAGCAGCAACTGCGCAGGGTATACTGCGCAGAAGGTAAAAACGCACGCGCTAAGTTTTGGCTAAAGAGTTGGTTAAAATGATTCTAAGGCAATAAGCAATAACAAAACTGAGCAGCAAAAATTAATCTGATAAGATCAAACAGAGCAGCTATTAAGAATAATGTAAGCAGGGAATAAGCAGTACGAATAATGAACAAGCGATTTGGAGAGGTTCGATCGATGAAAGATCTACGTCCTCTACCAATTTGGTTAGTCTTGGATTTTCTAATGATATTTATATTGATGTGGGAATATTAAGCAGCAATCTTCAGAACTTGAAGGATACTTAGTAAGCACAAACTCTAGCAACTTGGAAATAAAGATGAGCAGGCTATTTATAGTAGATAGCTTAAAACTAGCCGTTGGAGCTCTGAGCAAGGACGATGAGCTGGCATAATATGATTAGTGCGCAGATGTCCTTTATAGCCGTTGGGGCTCTGATCAAGGTTGATGACCTGGCACATATGATTGGTGCGCAGGTGTCTTTGAGCAGATGGAGACTGAGCATGAAGACCAAATTCAAAAGCTTCTTCTAGAAGGATGGACAGCTGTCCTCATTTGAAATATTTCACTTGAGCGCATCTCCACCGTTGGATATGCTGAGTGTTTGATTTGTCCTTTCTACACAACTCAGCATTTTGATAAGTGTACATCTTCTAAGCGCTTTCCAAGTTTGGGTAATCTGAATGCATCGAAAACTGAGCAAGATAAAATGCTGCATAGAGGAGACTTGCGCAGTGATGTCCTGCGCAGGGA
>JAOWBW010000015.1:1225479-1484205 GCA_026119855.1 Campanula takesimana | reverse complement strand
ATATACTCATCGGATTCCATCGCGCTTGTGAATCCTACATGTATCGGGATTAAACTAAATTAATGTAGTAAAGCATACATGCGGGACGGATTTTTATTTTCGTCCAAAATAACCACTTTTGGGGACGGATTTTTATTGCGTCCATTTCAACAAGTTGGCATGTATGATTTGAAGACATTAGTTTAGGGAAATCTCGGTACATGGAAACCGACTTGAGTCACGGAGTGTTAGACCCTAACTAGAATTTGTGTGGTTTGTGCTCGGCTTGAATATGAGGCTCAAAGGTCACCCCCGGCATGTAGTCTTGAACTACGCCACGGGCTGAGGTTTACCGCTTCGAAAGAGCCAAGGTCTGGTGGAGCTTGAAACTTCTAGGACGGGCCTCGACGGGTTTGGGGTTGGACTTGTGCGACTCGATAGTGAGCAGTTCATAGGAATATGTGCATGTAGTGTGAGGTCTAACAAGTGAATTTTTTTTTTTTTTTTTTTTTTTTTTTTGAAAGAAAGAAAAACACACAAAACACATAAGCACATAAAATTACAACTCCCGAATCACCCGTGTGACCGGTAAATAAGACACAAAATTAAAACAGTCCGAGGGTTCAATTCTGTTCTGATGCAGGCAACTGTGCCCACACCCCACTGTTCTGCTCAGTCGCTGAAACCTGTTTCTGTTCTGGAAACCAACCCAGAAGCGTGCGCCTCTGAGTTCTGATGTGGGCCGCGCGCGCATGGCGCAATGCTTATGGGAGGCGCGCGCTTCTGGGTGGCACCTGTCAGAATGTCAGACTTTGGACTCAGGGGATTGCCCTGGTCCCATGTTCACATTGTAACCCCTGCAGAAGTGATTAGTGCAGAATAACAGAAGAAAAAAAATGAAGAATATGAAGAAGTGGGCGATTCTGGTTCTTGATGTGGGATGCGCGCGCCTTAGGCTTAAAAGTCCAGACGCGCGCGCCTCCCCCATTAGGAAACAGAATGCCCAGAAAAGATGTAGATTTTGATCAGAATGCAAGTTTAACCCTCAAATGTTCCCCAGCAGAATCGCCACTGTAGATACCCCGGGGGTGACCACGGCCTTAGGCTCGAGCGCGTGATGTGATCCTAGGATGTCTAACTTGTTTTTTTAGAGTCGCCACCTATGTTTTGAGGAACATAAGAAAAACCTATAGATTGTAGCCTAAGTTTGATTACGAAAACAGAGATTCTTTGTTTTGAGGTTCGGGGGTTAGATTACGAGATGGGAAGTACCGAAACACCCATCTCGCCCAACTAAAGTTGGTCTTGCTTGATCAAAATCTACATGAATGAAAATGTTCTTCTTCTTCTTCTTTAAGTCATGAAAAGGGGGTTTAAAATAGGATTTGGAATGTAGGAGATAACTCCTTAACCAACCTCAAGGAGATGAGGTGATCATTAGAGTCATGTCCCAAAATGATTTGGGTGATTTCACATTTGATTAGAGTAAAAATAAAGAGAGGAGATGAAGTAGAAAAGGAGGAAAAGATGGACTTTTACCTACAATTTGAAGACCTTCAAGTATTGCTTGATGAAATCCTTGGGGAGCTTTTAGAAAGTGATTTGGTATAGTTTTTGATGATTTTTTCGATCCTTTTCCGATCCTTGAAAATGGAGGTAAATAGAGGTTTTTATAGGTGAAAGAGGGGTGTTTTTGGTGCCAAAACTCAGTCACCAAGAAATCCTTCCGGGCAAAATCCTGTAAATTGAGCAAGGGAGGGAATCCTGGCCAGAAATCTGTAACTGACGCCCAGAGGCGCGCGCTTCCTGCTTTAGGGGCGGGAGCGCGCGCGCCTGGATCCTCCTGTCGGAGGCACGCGACTCAGATAAGGCAATTTTGACAGAACGGACTAGAAAGTCAGCCCTGTCATTCAGTTTAGTCCCTGGACTTAACGAAGTCAGTCAGGAACTTAACGGAAGTGACAGAAACTAACGAGAAACATTTAGAATGGGAGAAACACAAAATCAAATATGCAATCGGGGTGAGCGGTCCAAGGCGGGGTGTCTACAGAAAGCGGGGTAGTCAATTTATCAAAGTGTCGTTCATTCCTCGTTTTACCTCTGTCATTCTTAATTTGATTGTTAACAGCATTGACAGACCCATCGGGGTTGTAACATGGTGTTACTCTGTTGTAAGACCCTTGGCTCGAGCTAGGCAGGCTATTCCAGAATGGCATAGGAGTAGCAACATTGTTAACAGCCTCTTGTGGGGCTTTAGCTGGTGCTTAATAACAGTACGAGGACGGAGGTTGAGAATCTATCTTGGCAACACCTGTACGAATATCTTCATCGATTCGGGATCCCACATCCAAAATAGAGGCGAAGTCGGGAAACAGGAGGTACTTCATTTTCTCGGCAGAGAACGGCTGAAGGTTCTTGAGGAAGATTCGAGTTTGCTCGGCGGTATCGGGCATGTCTAAGGTCTGTGTGACCTTTTTCCTCCATCTACTAGCAAACTCGGAGAAAGTCTCCTTTTCCCTTTGAGCACAAGAATCGAGATCACGGCGACTCTTTTCCCAACCAGAGTTGTCCTTGTAATGCTTCTGGAATTCTTCCACGAGTTTGGACCAATCATCGACCAAGCTAGTATCGACACTCATAAACCATTGCTTCGCTGGTCCAACCAAAGTCAAGTGAAAGTTTGAGGCCATACCATAGGTGTTTGCACCACGCGATTGCATTGCGTGAGCATATGACTTTAGGTGAGCCATGGGAACCGGTACAGTCAAATTTCTCCACATCTGGCATTTTGAAGTTATACGGGAGGGTCGCGGATGGAGCTAACTTCAAAGAGTCAGCTGAGAATTCTCCTCTACTCATAACCTTTTTGAGCATCTCCTTAATCTCTTTCATCTCGAGATCTTGCTTGGTTAGAGGAGTTTGAGGAATGCCATTGTGAAGGGCATCTCTTTGAGGAGTAAAGTTGAGACAAGCCCCTTAATATGGAAAAGCTCCCATGGGATACATGCCGTTGGGGTAGAGGGTCTGCATATACTGGTAGTAAGCATTAGGATTAGGAGGAAACTGAGCTGGATCGAACGGGATGTTCGGATGAGTAGGCATAGCTTGGGGATCATTTTGGGCAATGTGACCTTGATTCCATTACCATTTGGTTCATTTGTGGGACCATTTCCATTCCCATTTTGGTTGGACTGCGGACCATTCCCATTACCATTGTTCTGATTTGGCGGAGGGCCGTTCCCATTACCGTTGTTCTGATTCGGCGGAGGGCCGTTCCCATTACCATTATTCTGATTCGGCGGAGGGCCGTTCCCATTACCATTATTCTAATTCGGCGGAGGGCTGTTCCCATTACCATTATTCTGATTCGGATCGGGGTTAGGACCATTCCCATTGTGTCCTTGGTTATTCGGTGCATCACCTCCCTTATGCATCTGTACTAAAGTAGCAACCAAAGCATCCTGCTGGACCCTAATTTGTTCCATCAACCCCTCGGTATGAACTCTCAGATTCTCATTCAACCATGCCTGTAACCCAGGCTGAAGCACAAAATTATGATTATCATGTTCCTCGACCATCTCAACTGTCGGTACCGATCTGATTAACCTTCCCCTACTGTCTCGTACTGCCCCTCTCCAAGAAGCCAGACCCGGATATGAAAGGGTAGGGTACGGAGATTTTGGTTTAGAGAGCGGGAGTGGAAGATTTATTTTGAAAGAGTTGAGCTTTGTTTAAATGATCACATGAAAAGAAAAGAAAATATCCTAAAAGCCGGTTAAGCAAAATGCTTAATTTTGACACATTGTCTTGATTTAGTCCTGGAATAGTGGATTCCTTCTTCCGAGTATGAGATCAATGTATTTCACCTGTACCTATGGCCTTCATAGACCTCTAGAAAAGGGCCTATACACTTTCGGGAATCCACCACTCTCGTTACGGTCTACGTGAAAGTCTTTTGGAAATTTTGAATCAATCCCATTTATTTCAATTTTGAATATCCACACTTGAGATTGTTTTATGATCTCGGGAAACGAATAGGATTGATTTAAAATTTCCTTAGACAAGAACTGGATAATAAGTCAAGGACGTGTATTTTTGAAAACAGTCACAGACGCGGATTTTGATACGGCTAGTTGGATGGGGGCCTAACCTCTCAACCACGGCAGTGAGACGCGGCATCGAGTCGGGAAAGGCAACCGCGGATATCAATTCAGGGGAACAAGAGGTCTCCATCATCCTCGGGCTCCAAGTCGCCAAGGGTTTGTAAGGTAATAATGACGGTATAATTTCGCAATTGCAATGTGTGTGAGGTACCTAATTTTTTAGGAAAAAAAGAGATTTTTGAAAAAAAGGAAAAGCACATTTTTTATGTTTTATTATTTTTTTTTGTTTTCTTTTTATCCACACAAAGAGAAAGGGAGAGAAAGCACCTACAAAATGAACAAACGTTAAGGCATATATACATATAAGGCAAAGGCAAGTAATGGCGGAAGCATGCAAATTGAGTTAAGCCCTCTTAGAAAAAATCCCCAGCGGAGTAGCCACTGTGAGAGCCACTGTGAGAGCCCGCGTGCGAACCCTTTTCGAAACGGGTCCGTGCAAAGCGCGGTTTGAATCCACTCGGTTTCTCATAGCGGTTTCTCTACCTTTGTTTTTGAACGTAGAGAGTCGCCACCTCATTTTTATTTTTGGGAAAATAGAGATAAAACCCCATTGTTATTTTGAAGTGGGTTCGGGGGCTAGGTTACGAGGAGAGAAGGTGATTATCAGCACTCCTCTCGCCCTTACGGACTCTAGCATGCTTCCGCCTACGCTTCATTTTAATGCCTTATAATGAAAGATTGATTTTATTGCCTTAACTTGGAAAAAAAATGTGTATTTATATATACAGGAGCCTCCTAATCTAGGAATGTTCATTTAAGTCACGGCCGGGAATCGGCTTGGGTGGATTCCCGGTTTGTTTTCGAAAAGGATTTTGAACATTTCAAAAAAGAATAATACATACAACGGGGAAGGGGAAATAAATACATTATATACAGAATAGAATGGATTTCTTGAAAGAATGAGCATCATCTTCACGGGCTTGGCCATTGGATTTGACATGGTTTTCTGTCCCCGCTCTTGTGTACCTGTCCTAAATTAATCCGAATCCAAGAACTAGAACTAGAAATTGGGATTTAATCCCAGAATGTTAGTTGTCTTTGTTGAGATTTTATGGATTTTTTGGATATATTTTAGACATAATACAATAGCAAGAACATTGAATGAGAGAATTAATCCAGCAAAGCAAAGTATCAACATTGACACTTTCATCACAAAAATTGACCAACTTAACTAATGAATCTGAAAAAACTCAAATCATGGAAGTTGAAGAACACATATTGAAAATAAAGATCCGAAAATTTGGAAACAAGAAACTATGCTTAAGTCCTTCGAAAGGTCTCTTACATTGTCATGTCAGAGACCGGGAATTTGAAAACTGATTTTTGAAAGGGTAAACAAAGGAGAAAAAGTGATACTTTCTGGAGTCCAAAAATTAGTATAAAAATATGATCATCTTTATTAGATTTCTGGAAACAAAGTTCAAGTTTTAATCTAGGTCCAAAATGTAAGAGACAATTATCCCACATCTTCTAAAGAGATATATATGGACCGGTATATAGACTTGAGGAGTTACTCCCCTTATCACCAATTGGTTTTAAGGTGGAACCTCCAACATAGTCCATTGCCGGCCCAGTCCAGCCCATGCTAACACTCGGGCCTCTCGCTTCTTCTTACCCCATCTCTAATTCTAAGATGGTATCAGAGCCACCGATCTATGGTGGCCTGACTTCCGCTGCTTCTACATGGGACACGTGCAGGCCCAACGGCCCACGATTCTGCTCCGCGCCACCTGATTAACAAGTCTACGTTGTAAGCCTTGGCAAAGCCCGGCGACACGTGAGGGGACGTGTAAGAGACAATTATCCCACATCTTCTAAAGAGAGAAATATGGACCGGTATATAGAGTTGAGGAGTTACTCCCCTTATCACCAATTGGTTTTAAGGTGGAACCTCCAACATAGTCCATTGCCGGCCCAGTCCGTTTACTTTGTTTTTATTGACTTTCGTGGTGTTCGTTAAGTTTCCAACTGATCTCGTTAATTTTGGGACTTAACTGCATAACGGGGTTAACTTTTGGGCTAAAATATGGATTTCCTGAAGGTGGGACGAGCTCGCCTTTGGACTTCTTTGTGGGACGAGCGCGCCTCCCATAGGGGGGGTGGGACGTGCGCGCTTCCCACCTCCAAGATCCCAGATTTTGCCAAATTTCCCTCATCTTCTGATTTGTAACCCCCAAAGCCATTATGTCTTGGCTTGATCCGGGGAAGGGCCATCTTTGTGACCACAAACACTTCCCTAACACCTATAAATACCTCTTCATTCCACCATGGAAAGAGGAGGAGGAATTCTTGAATCAAAAACACTTTAAAACACATAAAATCCATTTTCAAAGGGTGGTCACTATAGACAATTTGGTTCTTCCCCATTCAAGCACAAGGTACAACTCTCACTTTCTCCTTCTAAACTCTTTTAGTTCTCTTTGTCAAAACTCTTTACTTGTTTTCTTTATCTCTCACTTCTCTAATGAGTATGCAATCTCCATAAAAAGGGATACAACCAAAAGGCCACTTCACTATTGAAGTTTGGCCAAGGTTACATCCCAACATTCCAATCTCTATTTCAATCATTGATCATTTCTTAATGTAATGATTTAGCAATAATTCAACATGTAATTCTTAGCATAAATCAATAAATAAAACAATTCTCTTTTTATTTCCCTTTTCTTTCCTTGTAATCGTTAGCACATTTTCATATTAATAAATAGAAGGACTTTTTAGCATTAGAACACCAATTGTAGCAAGACCCGCGTAAGCGGGGCGGAGTGGGTGTTTAAGTACTTCCCAATCCGTCACCTAACCCCCGAACCCTTCTCTTCCCGAATCTTTGGTTTTGTAACATTAAAAATAGGTTATTTCTAGGTTTTTCATATGTTCCTTTAAAAACATAGGTGGCGACTCTACAAAATAAAATCAATTAGACATCCTAGGATCCTTCCACCGCTCTAGCCAAGCCGTGGGATCTCCCGGGGTATCTACAGTGGAGACTCCGCTGGGGACTTATTAGAGGGTTAAACTTGCGTTCTTAACTTTTGGTGTTCTTATTACTGTTTTCTGGGCATTCTGGTAAAAAGGGTGGGAAGCGCGCGCCTCTGGCCTTCTTGGCCTAAAGAGCGCGCGTCCGACCCCAATTACCAGAATTGCCCGCCTCCTTTCTTGTCCTTCAATTCCATGTTTCTGTGCTAACAATTACTGCAGGGGAATGAATTTTTTATTTAGGGTCAAGGCAATCCCTTGAACCCACTGATTCGCAGGTACTGCCCAGAATCGGGCGCCTCTACCCCTCTTTGTCTACCGCGCGCGCCTTCCGCATAGGCCACCCAATGCGCGCGCTTCTGGGTGCATTCCCAGAACAGAACACTGCACAGAAAACAGAACAGAGCAGAATGACAATGTGTGGGCACCGGGCCTGCACAGAACTTCTTTTATTTTCTGTTTGTTTTATCGTTCACACGGGTGATTCGAAAGTTGTAATTATGTGCTTATTTGTTTTTTTTTTATTTCTTTTGAAAAAAAATGTTTTGTCACATGTTAGACCTCACACTACATGCACATATTCTTATCAATTGCTCACTATCGAGTGGCACAATGTTCAACCCAAACCCATCGAGGCCCGTCCTAGAAAGTTTCAAGCTCCACCCGACCTTGACTCTTTCGAAGCGGTCAACCTCAGCCCGTGGCGTAGTTCAAGACTACATGCCGGGGGTGACCTTTAAGCCTCTCTTTAGCCGAGCACAAGCCACACAATTCTAGTCTAGGGTCTAACACTCCGTGACTCAAGTCGGTTTTCATGTACCGAGATTTCCCTAAACTAATGTCTTCAAATCATACATGCCAATTTGTTGCAATGGACGAAATAAAACTCCGTCCCCAAAAGTGGCTATCTTGGACGAAAATAAAAAATCCGTCCCCGCATGTATGATTTACTACATTAATTTAGTTTAATCCCGTCACATGTAGGTATCATAAGCGTGGTGGAATCCGATGAGTATATGGGACCGCGAGAAGGTCTATATACTAGTGTGACGATTCCACTATTTTTCTAGAAACCCCAAAAAGGACTCCGTCCTTCCGACTTTGTAAAAAATAAAAATAAAAAATAGTCATTTTTCTCTATGTGGTTGAGTCTTTTTCCTTGTTTGTGGGTTTAATCATATTACTCAAAATGTGTTTGTGGGGCCAACCTAAGATCAACCGTGTTCTTCCAATAGGTCCAATGGTTTCCAACGGCAACAACAACAACGGTGGAAATGATTTCGTGTCCAACGAAGGGTTACTCAACATAATGAAATCAATGGGGGAACAAATGGATAGGATTGTCGAGGATGCCCACCGTAAAGACAATTTGTGGCAAGCCCGTTTCGATATCGACAAGAGGATTCACAAAGAAGAGGTTTCCGAACTCAAGGCCCGTCTTGATTATGAAAGAAGAATTCACGAGGAAGAGGTTTCCGAACTCAAAGCCCGTTTGCAAGAGCTCACCGACTGCAAAGCAAAGTTCAATGGTAAAGCATGCTCAAGTGGCCCGACCCTTAAAAGCTACAAAGGTACCACCAACAACCGAGTTTTCACTCCTCTCCTAGGAGTAACCCAAGCCGAGGCATTTGAAACTTTGGTGGCAAGTGGGAAGGTCAAACCTTTGGAAGGGTACAAGCCGAAGGCGATACTGAAGAATCATGCACATAGTGAATGGTGCGGCTACCACAAGCATAGTGGCCATACTACCGAAGGGTGCTTCCTTCTCCAAAACATCATCCAAGATTTGATCGACAACGGCGAATTTACTATGGGTGAAAAGCAACCGCTAGAGAATGGCAACATGCAAGAACCCATCAAGGAAAAAGCTTGGTTTTGAAATGGGCCTTCAACGAGAGATCATGCCGCAAGGAGACTACAACGGCAAAGACGACGACAACAATCTCCGTTTCTCTTTCTCTACCTAGTAGTAGGAATAAAAAAAAAAAAAAGAAAAAAAAAAAAGAGTCAAAGTCCTCTTTTGTGTGCATTAAGTTTTCTTCCTTCTCATGTCAATGTTTGAGTCGATCTTATCAAATAAAAGTCGTTCTTGTCCTCATACACAATTCCAAGTTGTTCAATTTAATTCTTGGCAAAATGATGAAAAGATGTCTAAACAAGTTTTAGAACGAAGGCCATCGCTTGAACGCCTAGGGGCTAAACATCGTGACAAAGGCAACGACATCAACAACAACGGCGAATCCAAGACATCAAGCATGGAGAAAAATCAAGCAATGTTTTCAAAGGGAAAAAAAAAAAGGCTCGCTAGGTTGAAATCATCAAATCAACCTAGGCAAAAGTTAGAGCACAAAAAAAAATCCCCCTCAATCAAAGAAGATCAACATCATCATCCACCAACAAAGGACAAAGCTACGAAGCAACAATTCCATCACGAAGAATGGAGAATCCACAAGAACTACGGTGACCTGAGCCTCTACACTAGAGGAACGTAGGCAACCTGCGGGTCCGGTCTCATGCAAGAAAGAAAATACGTTTAGCCCTAGCGCGTTATGGTGATCCGCCTTCATCTCGAACTTGTTAAGACATCTTTGTACGATTCATTTGCCAATGAATTAATCACCAAAAAGATTGAACAACTTTCTTAGATTTGGAATCATTTCGCGTTCCTTGTCGAGTCTAGGGACTTCTATTCTTTCTGCATACTCCCAATTTCTTGCAATCAAATTGGGGCTTTCCTTCTCTTCTCTCTTAATGACTTACTTGCCTTCATGAGTCATTCAAAAAACGGTCAAATACATGAAGTCAATACTAGGGACACTTCCCTAATCAAATAAATGTCACTCACCTTTAGTGACAAGAAGTCTCCACCGCAAAATCACATGTCTTATCTCCTCAGCTAGAGTCAATGCACACTCCCTCATTAATCGAGTCAAAATGAAGATGCAAAAGAGATGCCCGCTAGATTGAAAACCCGAAAGGGCAGTCTAGGTTTAAAAACAGGGTGCGTCATAAAAAAAAATGAGAGAGTGAGAGAGAGAAGGGAAAGAGAAATGGAGATCTCCGGCCTCTAAAGAAGACAACTGCACGAGCTCTACATTGGATCTCCTCAGCAAGTCAATTCCCCACCGAGTCAACTTTGGGATTGCAAAAGGCTCGACAAGATATGGAACCATCAAAGGTTGTTTTGGGTTATTGGCATCATTCTCCAGCAGTGTGCATTTTTGGGTTCATGAAAAGAAGGCCCGTGGTAGCCAAGACCCATCCGAGAACGAGCCAATCATAAAAGGGCACGAGGTTACACAAATAATCCCTAGCTAGTCAATTGGCTTGGGCGACAAATAGCAACAACATGTGTCTCAGTTTTCAAAGCTTCTTCATGTATGTGCTTCTAAAGTACGCCGAAAGCTCCCGAGAAATGGAGTAGCTCTTGCCATGTCCTCTCATGTTTGTTCCCTCGCACGAGGATGAGTCACTCTTGCTTTGCTCAACAAATGGTGACTCCCTAGGGGCTATGTGACTCAAGGACAAGGACTTCTTTTGCTTCACTTGACAATCAATACGCCCTAGAGGCTATGTTCGGGAAAGATGTGTGAGACTATCCTCAAGCTCCCAAAAGGGATGTCAAAAAGCCCTCTTGTCGCGTGTGCCCGTGCTCGTTCCCCCAATCAAGGATGGACCTTTCTCACAATCAATGATGGCACTCTAAGGGCTACGGTCAAGTCTTAAAGGCTCCCTCGGCAAAGAGCAATTAACTCCCCAGCAGTATCCCCAGCCGAGTCATATGCAACATTGGAAGCTTCCTCAATTCGGCACCGAAGGTGTCAAGGGGCTTCGCAATCTACAATCTTTGGGCTACGGCATTACAGTAATCCGAGCAAAGGGCAATATTGGGGCTTCACGACCGACAATCTTTTGGGCAACAATACCCGAGCAATGCAATTTGGGAGTAGTCTCCATGAAAGGGATCAAGCTTCAAAGGGTCTCTCAACACTTCAAGTCAAAGGCCTCTTGGTTTTAAATGAAGACTCCGATGTTATGAATGAAGTTGATGATTTTTGTTAGAACTCACAGCGAGATCTTGAAGGAGTCTTAGAGAAAAGGAAAAAGATTCAATATGCTAAACTCTAATCAAAACAGGGTTATAACGGGAAATGCCACGGCCAATCCCAATGTTTCTGCAATTCAGCACCCCCTTCTCCAAGATCAAAAGCACAAGGTGCAGCTCAGATAAAGTTGGGCCACAGCACTAGTTGCATCCGAAGATCCGTCATTAGTTCAACTCAAGAAGAGTCAAGCAAGCATACTCATTTGGGACTTTATAACACCAAGACCTTATCCTCCGCGACTTCGATGGCACCGTAAGACATTACTGCATCTTTTGACATAAGCCCTCAGCCATTTGGGTATCGACCACAATGAGGCCATTCATCTCCCCAGTAAGAGCAAGAAGGAGATCTCTATCAAAAATTCTACCAAACGGTACATCCGCTCTCAATGCCGAACCGATCACAAGATAATTTGGGGCTTTACATCGAAAGGTCTTCACACTCCACCGTCTTGAAGCTCGCAAACAAGAAGTCCATGACATTTGGGGCTTTGCAATCTCTCGAGGCTTGGTATCAATAATCTACTCTTGGGATTTGCTCACGCTAACAACAAAAGGCGATTTATTTGAATAGGCCAAGAACTGATTTATCTTGGGGCTATGCAAGCCACTCAAAGTTTGGCATCAAAGGCATTCTAGGAGCTTTACAATCAGCAACCCCTTATCTCGGCATCAAATGCCTTTTGGAGCCCCATAACCGAAAAATCTCTTGGGGCTAGACATCAATTTCGTTGGACACCACAGCAACAACGACAGAATTCAACAAGGCAATCCGGACTTTGATTGAACACGACTTGATCTTGGTTTGGCTTCACAAGCACACAATGGTTAAAATGGTTCACCCACGAACTAAAAAAAAAAAAAATCTTTTCCTCACATGTGTGCATATTCTTTCGCTTCTAATCTAAAAAAAAAAAAAAAAAAATTTCTTTTTCTCCTTCTATGTGCAAAAGTATGTGCTTTACTTTGCCTTGCTCCATAGCTTCTTCCCCAGAGTTCTCCATCATCCTTGAACTACGCTGGTCTGATTCCCTTCAAGGGATACGTAGGCAGCCTTTGGCACGACCAACCCATCATCCAGAGTACCATCTCGCCAACCCATCATCAAGAGCGTTCTCTCATCAACATCTAAATAATGGACATTCTCCATCAAAGCATCCTCCGCGGACATTAGAAATCCATCTCCACTCAAGCGGCAATGGTAAGTGAAGGTATGAATACATCCAATGCTTTCCTCAAAATCACACCGCACACAAGATCACTCTCTACATTCTCACTTCTCTCTCATTGCAAGGGTGTTCCAAAATCCCATCACACCACGAGCACAATTTCTCTCTCTTCATTTCACACTTCATGCATCTTCTTGCAAGAGCACATATACCTGTCAAGCACACACATAACAGGTACCACCACGAAGTCAACAGCATCCGCTACTCAAGGCACTTCATCCCCACCAGAAAGTGGTCAACCGTGCCCACACCCCACAAACTCAACAACATAAGCAGATGCGGCTCCAAGTCGGCAACTCGGTCCATATCGAGACAAGCTCCCATAAGCTCCAAGTCAGCAACTCGATCCATATCGAGACAAGCTCCCATGAGCTCTAAGTTGGCAACTCGGTCCATATCGAGACAAGCTCCCATGAGCTCCAAGTCGGCAACTCGGTCCATATCGAGACAAGCTCCCATGAGCCCCAACTCAACAACTCGGTCCATATCGAGACAAGATCCCATGAGCTCCAATACAACACTCCAGCAAAAGTCGCTCATGCAGGGAGCGTACCTCTATCTATTGCAATTTCAAATTCCTACTTTTATCGAGTCTTTGTTTTCTTTTCTTCCTTTTTTCTTTGTCGATGTCCTCGGCGGGTGTTTTTACATTCGTCGACGCGTTTTGCTTTGCAATCCACTTCGCCGAGGGGCTCTGTAGACACCCCTCCTTGAACCTCTCATGTCCCGATTGCATACACATTCTCTATCTTCCTCTCTTCTGTTATGTTTTGTTACTTTCCGTTAACTTTTGTTATCCGT
This sequence comes from Campanula takesimana, assembly GCA_026119855.1. NCBI lineage: Eukaryota > Viridiplantae > Streptophyta > Magnoliopsida > Asterales > Campanulaceae > Campanula > Campanula takesimana. The sequence goes on along the minus strand of JAOWBW010000015.1, from coordinate 1,470,955 downwards.
TAAGTTCTTGACTTACTCCGTTAGTCTTGGATTTGACTAAGTGACAAAGTCAACCTTGAGTCTTTGGTTACTTTGTTTTTGTTGACTTTCGTGGTGTTCGTTAAGTTTCTAACTGATCTCGTTAGTTTTGGGACTTAACTGCATAACGGGGTTAACTTTTGGGCTAAAATATGGATTTCCTGAAGGTGGGACGAGCGCGCCTTTGGCCTTATTTGTGGGACGAGCGCGCCTCCCATAGGGGGGGGGTGGGTGGGACGTGCGCGCTTCCCACCTCCAGGATCCCAGATTTTGCCAAATTTCCCTCCTCTTCTGATTTGTAACCCCCAAAGCCATTATGTCTTGGCTTGATCCGGGGAAGGGCCATCTTTGTGACCACAAACACTTCCCTAACACCTATAAATACCTCTTCATTCCACCATGGAAAGAGGAGGAGGAATTCTTGAATCAAAAACACTTTAAAACACATAAAATCCATTTTCAAAGGGTGGTCACTATAGACAATTTGGTTCTTCCCCATTCAAGCACAAGGTACAAGTTTCACTTTCTCCTTCTAAACTATTTTAGTTCTCTTTGTCAAAACTCTTTACTTGTTTTCTTCATCTCTCACTTCTCTAATGAGTATGCAATCTCCATAAAAAGGGATACAACCAAAAGGCCACTTCACTATTGAAGTTTGGCCAAGGTTACATCTCAACATTCCAATCTCTATTTCAATCATTGATCATTTCTTAATGTAATGATTTAGCAATAATTCAACATGTAATTCTTAGCATAAATTAATAAATAAAACAATTCTCTTTTTATTTCCCTTTTCTTTCCTTTGTAATCGTTAGCACATTTTCATATTAATAAATAGAAGGACTTTTTAGTATTAGAACACCAATTGTAGCAAGACCTGCGTAAGCGGGGCGGAGTGGGTGTTTAAGTACTTCCCACTCCGTCACCTAACCCCCGAACCCTTCTCTTCCCGAATCTTTGGTTTCGTAACATTAAAAAATAGGCTATTTCTAGGTTTTTCTTATGTTCCTTTAAAAACATAGGTGGCGACTCTACAAAATAAAATCAATTAGACATCCTAGGATCCTTCCACCGCTCTAGCCAAGCCGTGGGCTCTCTCGGGGTATCTACACAATCCTTTTGTCCACGATGTCTATTTGTAGATACCCCGGGAAACCGCGGCTTGGCTAGAGCGTGCGAATTACCCTAGGATGTCTACTTGATTTTAGAGTCGCCACCCACGTTTTAGAGGAACGCGAGAAAACCTAAGAAAAGCAAATTTTTTATGTATGAAAACCAGAGATTCGGGAAGAGAAGGGTTCGGGGGTTAGGTGGCAGAGTGGGAAGTACTTAAACACCCACTCCGCCCCCGCTTACGTGGGTCTTGCTACTTTTGGTGTTCTAATGCATAGGAAAGTCCTTCGATTTATTAACATAAAAGTGCTAACAATTACAAATGAAAAGAAAGGGGAAATTTGCAAGGGAAAATAAAAGAGAATTGCTTATTTATTAATTTCTGCTAAAGATTACATTAAAAGATGAATGGAAATTAAAGTAGTGTTTGAAATGTAGGGAGATAGCCTTAACTAACTTCAATATGTGAAGTAGTTATATTGGTCATGTCCCATTGATGGGGATTGCATACATTACTAAGAAATGCAAAATAAGAAAAGAAGGAGGTAAAGTTGTACCTTAAGAAAGAGGACCTCAAACTTGGCGAGAAAGTGGTGTTTGTTGTAGAGAAATTGTTGTAGAACAATTTGTGTAGAGTCTTGTTACTAAGAACTCTTGTTGGGAGAATTTGTGTATATTGTAGTGGTAAAGAAAGTTGAAGTCTAAAATTGAGGTCTTAAAAGTCTAGAGTTTTGGCTAGAGAGAAAATGTTGAGGTCCCTTTTCTAAGGTAGAAGAAAGGGGTTTTTATAGGTAAAAAAGAGAGGGAAAGGTTGGAGGGAAAGATGATCAATCCATGTGAAATGGAATTGACCAATAAAAAATAAGATAAATAAAATAATAAATGAAATAAATAAAAGAAAATCAAATAAAATAAAAAAGAAATATTTTGTTTTTTATGAAAAAGGGCTAGAAATATGGGATTGGGATGTCACAATTAAAAAGGTTTTAATGTTTGTGATCAAGGAAGGGATTTTGACTAAAGAAGATGTTTGTAAATAAGAAAAGGGAGGGAAACAAGGTGCAATCCGCTACTGCTAAAGTGGGAAGCGCGCGGGTCCGGCCTTTGGGGCGAGAAGCGCGCGCGGCCCGTTGACAGTGTCGGAGGCGCCCGCGGGTGAAAATAACAGAATGACAGAATGACTCTAAAAGTTAACTCTGTTATGTAGTTTAGCCCAAAACTAACGGAATCAGTTAGGAACTTAACGGAAGTAACAGAAATTAACAAAAACAAGTTAAATAAAAATACTATGTATGCAATCAGGGTGAGATGTCCAAAGTGGGGTGTCTACAGAGCCCCTCGGCGACGTGGATTACAAAGCAAAACGCGTCGACGAAAGAAAGACAACCGCCGAGGACATCGACAAGAGAAAACAAAGACTCGATAAAACATGAATTTGAAATTTGCGAAAGATAGGGGTGTGCTCCCTGTATGAGCGGCTTTATTGATATAGAAAGGATATGGCGGGATCCGTTTGCTGAAGTGGGATCCGTTTGCTGAAGCGAGATCCGTTTGCTGATGCGGGATCCGTTTGCTGAAGCGGGATCCATTTGCTGATGCGGGATTCGCTTGCTGAAGCGGGATCCGTTTGCTGAAGCGGGATCCGTTTGCTGATGCGGGATCCGTTTGCTGATGCGGGATCCGTTTGCTGAAGCTGGATCCCTTTACTGAAGCGGGATCCCTTTGCTGAAGCGGGATCCGTTTGCTGATGGAGGGATCCGTTTTGCTGATGCGGGATCCGTTTGCTGAAGCGGGATCCATTTACTGATGCGGGATCCGTTTGCTGATGCGGGATCCGTTTGCTGAAGCGGGATCCGTTTGCTGAATGTGCATTTGTTGAGTAGACTTTTCTGATGAGGTGGTGATCTCAGTGTTCGCCGTGGGACCAAGTTCGTTGCCATTGAACTGCAGTTGTTTGACCCTGTGGGGATGTGGACGTAGTAGTGATGCAGACCACTTTCTGCTGGGGATGAAGTGCCTTGAGTTGCAGATGTTGTTGACTTTGTGATGGTACCTGTTATGTGTGTGCTTTGCAGGTATACATGCTTGTGTGAGGTGTGTGGGAAGTGTGAAATGAAGATTGAGAATTGTGCTTGTGGTGCAATGTGATTTGAGAGCACTTTTGCATGAGAGAGATTTTGTATGCATTCTCTGAGACGTGATTCTGTGTGCAGTGGGTTTTTGAAAGCAGAGATTGCTCGAGAAAGACTTTGAAAGAGAGCTTTGATGAATGATGTTCATAGCTTCACTTACCATTGCCGTTGGATAGATTCAAATGATGATGAAGTGATGATGGTGATGAGTTGCCTTTGCCTTTGATGGAGCGTTGGTGAGATGGAATTTTGAATGATGGGTTGGTCGTGCCGAAGGCTGCCCTACGTATCCCTTGAAAGGAATCAGACCAGCGTAGTTCAAGGATGGTGGAGAATGCTGGGGGAGAATGCTAGGAGCAAAGCAAAAAGGAAACACATAATTTTGCGCAAGAAAAGAAAAAGAAAATAAAATCTCTTTTTTTTTTAATTAGAAAGAAAAGAATATGCACACACGTGAGAAAAAGATTTTTTTTTAGTTTGTGTGGTGAACCATTTAAACCATTGTGTGTTTGTAAAGCCAACCTAAGATCAAGTCATGTTCAATCGAAGTCCGGATTGCCTCGCTTGAATTCTGTTGTCGCTGTTGTTGTGCCCAACGAAATGTGATGCCTAGCCCCAAGAGATTTGTTGATTATGGGGCTCCGAAAGACTTTTGATGCCGAGATACTAAGGAGTTGCTAATTGTAAAGCCCCTAGAATGCCTTTGATGCCAAACTATGAGAGATTTGCATAGCCCCAAGATGAATCGACTCTTGACCTTTTCAAATAAATCACCTTTTACTGTTGACGTGAGCAGCTCTAAGAGAAGATCATTGATACCAAGCTTCGAGAGATTACTAAGCCCCAAGTGTCATGGGCTTGTTGTTTGCGAGCTTGTAGATGGCGGGATGTGAAGACCTTTCGGTGTGAAGCTCCAACTTATCTTGGCATTGTATTGAGAGCAGATGCACCATTGGGTAGAACTCATGAATGTGATCTTCCTCTTGTTTGGAGATGAATGGCCCTTTTTTTTTTGGTTGGTACCCAAGCGGCGGAGGGTCCATGTTCAAAATGCAGTAGAATCTTCGGGAAATGTCTCGTGGGAGATGGTGATGTTGTTGCGGATGATAGGGTTTTGACATGATAAAGTCTCAAACGGTACGTTTGCTTGAGTCTTCTTGAGTCGGACTAATAACGGATCTTCGGATGCAGCATGTGCTTTTGATCGTTGAGAAGGGGGTGCAGTACTTGCAGAAACATTGGGATTGGCCGAGGCATTTCCCGCTATAACCCAGTCATGTGAGTTTAGCATATTGAATTTTTTTCCTTTTCTCTAAGACTTCCTTCATAATCTCGCTGAAAGTTCTAACAAAAATCATCAAATTCATTCATAACATTGGAGCCCTTATTCAAAGTTGTGGGAGATGGTGATGTTGTTGTGGAAGATAAGGCCTTGGCGTGATAAAATCTCAAACGGTATGTTTGCTTGAGTCTTCTTGAGTTGAACTAATAACGGATCTTCGGGTGCAGCCTGTGCTTTTGATCTTGGAGAAGGGGTGCAGTACTTGCAGAAACATTGGGATTGGCCGTAACTCTGGTCGAGTTATCATATTAGCATTTCCTTGAATCCCTTTCCTTTTCTCTAAGACTTCCTTCATGATCTCGTTGTAAGTTCTAACAAAAATCATCAAATTCATTCATAACATCGGAGCCCTCATTTAAAACCAAGAGACCTTTGACTTGAGGTGTTGGGAGACCCTTGAAGCTTGATCTCTTTAATATAAGACTTCTCCACATTGCATTGCTTGAGCATTGTTGTCCCAAAAACTGTCGGTTGCGAAGCCCCAATATTTCCCTTTGCTTGTATCACTGTAATGCCGTAGCCCAAAAGATTGTAGATTGTGAAGCCCCTTGAGACCTTCGGTGCCGAATTGAGGAAGCTTCCAATGTTGTACATGACTCCGCTAGGGACACTGAAGTGAATTTCTTCTTGCCGAGGGAGCCTTTAAAACTTGATCGTACCCCTTAGAGTGACACCATTGATTAGGAGTGGAACGAGAAGGGCCTATCCTTGATCGGGGGAACAAGTATGAGCATACATGACAAGAAGGTGCTTCTCGACATTCCTTTTGAGAGACTTTGAGGATAGTCTCACATATCTTTCTTGAGCGTAGCCCTAGGGCTCATTAACTGTCAAATGAAGCAAGAGAAGTTTTCTTTCTCGAGTCACATAGCCCCTAGGGCGTCATTACTTGTTGAGCAAAATAAGAGACTCGTCCTCGTGTGGGGGGAACAAACACAAGGGGACATGGCAAGAGCTACTCCATTCTCGGGAGTCTTTCGGCATACTTTAGAGGGAGATGCTTGTAGAAGCTTGAATTACATGTTGTTGCTCGCTGCCCAAACCAACTGACTAGCTGGGGATTATTTTGTGCAACCTCGTACCCGTTCAATGATAGGCTCGTTCTCGGACGGATCTTGGTTACTACGGGCTTTCTTTCTCATGAGCCCAAAGATGCACATTGCAAGAACAATCTTTCAATAACCCAAAATGACCTTTGATGGTGCCATATCTCATCAAGCCTTTTGCAATTCCAAAGTTGACTCGGTGGGGAATTGACTTGCTGAGGAGATTCAATGTAGAACTTTTGAAGTTGTCTTCTTTAGAGGCCGGGGATCTCCATTTCTCTTTCCCTTCTCTCTCTCACTCTCTCATTTGTTTTTTCATGACGCACCTTGTTTTTTGCCTAGACCGCCCTTTCGGGTTTTCAATCTAGCGGGCATCTCTTTTGCGTCTTCATATTTTTTTACTCAATTGATGAGGAAGTGTGCATTGACTCTAGCTGAGTATGAGAGACATGTGATTTTTGCGGTAGAGACCTTTTGTCACTAATAATGAGTGACATTGACTCGACTAGGGAAGTGGTCCCTAGTATTGACATGTATATATATTTTTTTATTTATTGAATGACTCACGAAGGCAAGTAAGTCATTAAGAGAGAAGAGAATGAAAGCCCCAATTTGATTGCAAGAAACTGGGAGTGTCACTGAAAGATAAGAAGTCCCTAGACTCGACAAGGAACGTGAAGCGATTCCAATTATAAGAAAGTTGTTTAATCTTGAGGTGATTAATTCATTGGCAAATGACTCGTACAAAGATGTTTTGACAAGTTCGAGAGGAAGGCCGATCACCATAACGCGCTAGGGCTAAACATATCTTCTTTCTTGCATGAGACCGGACCCGAAGGTTGCCTACGTTCCTCCAGTGAAGAGGCTCAGGTCACCGTAGTTCTTGTGGATGCTCCATTCGTCGAGATGGTTGTTGCTTCGTCTCATCGGTGGAATGATGTTGATCTTGTACTTCTTTGATTGAGGGGGATTTTTTTTTTTTTTTTTTTTTTTGTGCTCTAACTTTTGCCTAGGTGATTTGAGGATTTCAACCAAGCGAGCTTTTTTTTTTTAATCCCCTTTTGAAAACTTTGCTTCATGATTGTTGCTCCACCTTTCTTTATCTTGATTTCGTCGTTGTTGATGCCGTCGTCGATGTTTAGCCTCTAGGCGTTCAAGCGATGGCCTTCATTCCAAAACTTGTTTAGACATTTTTTTAATCATTTTGCCAAGAATTAAATTGAACAACTTGGAGGAGTGTATGAGGACAAGAACAACCTTTATTTGATGACTCAATGGACTCGAACATTTAACATAGGATGAGAGAAAACATTAATGCACACTTAAGAGGACTTTTGACTCTTTTTTTTCCTACTACTAGGTAGAGAAAGAGAAACGGAGATTGCTGTTGTAGTCCCCATTATCGTTGTAGCCTTCCTTGCGGCATGATCTCTTGTTGAGACCCTATTTCAAATCTGAGCCCCTTCCTTGATGAGTTCTTGCATGTTGCCATTCTCTAATGGTTGCTCTTCACCCACGGTAAATTCACCATTGTCAATCATGTCTTGGATGATGTTGCGGAGGGAGAAGAAATCCTCGGTAAGATGATCGCTGCATTGGTGATAGTCATACCACTTGTGGTGGGCATGGTTGCGACGCAATGGTTGTGGTTGCTTGTACCCTTGGAGAGGAGAAATTTGTCCCTTTTCTTTGAAATCTTCATAGGCCTTGGTGTAGACACCCCGCCTTGGATCTCTCACCCCGATTTCATACATAGTATTTTTATTTAACTTGTTTTTGTTAATTTCTGTTACTTCCATTAAGTTCCTAACTGATTCCGCTAGTTTTAGACTAAACTGCATAACAGAGTTAACTTTTAGAGTCATTCTGTCATTTGGTTATTTTCACCCGCGGGCACCTCCCGTAATGGTCATGGGGCGCGCGCGCGTTTGGTCCAATAGGCCGGACTCGCGCGCTTCCCACTTTGACTGTTACGGATTGCAGCCTTGTCCCTCCATTTTTAGAATCAAAAACATCTTTTTATCACATGTCTTAATCTAGCATTAACCCCTTTTTATTTTGTATCCTCCCAATCCCATATTCTTAGCTTTTTCCCAAAAACTAAATATTTCTTTTATTTATTATTTGATTTTTTTTTTATTTTTTTTTATTTCTCTTTATTTTTCTATTGGTTGAAAGACCACATTTTCCTCTCTTTTCTACCTATTTAAACCCCTCCTTTTTACATTAGAAGGAGACCTTGAACTTTGAACTTTCTCCCTACACAAACTCTACACCATTCTCCCTACACAAATTTCCCCAACAAGAGTTCTAGCAACTAAACTCTTCACAAATTTCTACACAATAATTTCTCTACAACAACTCCAAGTCAAAGTTTGAAGTACTCTTTTATAAAGGTACACTTCTTCTTCTTCTATTTTATTTATGTATTTTTAGATGTATGCAATCCCCACCAAATGAGACATGACCAAATGACCACTTTATTACATTAAAGTAGGTCAAGGTCATCTCCCTACATTCCAATCTCTACTTTAATTTCCTATCCATTTCTTAATGTAATTGTTTAGTATAATTTTTACATGTAATCTTTAGCATAAATTAATAAATAAAACAATTTTCTTTTATTTCTATATTATTTTCCCCTTTCTTTTCACTTTAATTGTTAGCACTTTTTATTGAAGGACATTTAACATTAGAACACCAAAAGTAGCAAGACCCGCGTAAGAGGGGCGGAGTGGGTGTTTAAGTACTTCCCACTCCGTCACCTAACCCCTGAACCCTTCTCTCCCGAATCTCTGGTTTTCGTACAAAAAATGGCTTTCTTTAGGTTTTCTCGCGTTCCTCTAAAAACGCGGGTGGCGACTCTTAAAATCAAGTAGACATCCTAGGTTAATTCACCGCTCTAGCCAAGCCGTGGTTCCCCGGGGTATCTACAGTGGCGACTCCGCTGGGGACATAGAGGGTTAAACTTGCATTTTCTGTTTTTGGTGTTCTTATATCTGTTTTCTGGGCATTCTGGTAAAAAGGGTAGGAAGCGCGCGCCTCCGGCCTTCTTGGCCTAAAGCGCGCGCGTTCGACCCTTATTACCAGAATCGCCCACCTTCCATCTTGTCCTTCAAATTTCATATTTCTATGCTAACAAGCTTCTGCAGGGGAAAGTTACATAATTTGGGACCAGGGCAGTCCCCTGAGTCCGCGGTTTCTTCTGACATTCTGACAGGTACCCCAGATGCGCGCGCCTCCCACATTCATGGCGCAATGCGCGCGCTTCCCACGTAACTGCCCTGAGTCGCGCGCTTCTGGGCCATTTTACAGAACAGAACAGTAAACAGAACAGTGAACAGAATGGGCAGTTTTGACAGTGTGTGGGCACTGGGCCTGCATACACCCCCTTTTACTTTTGTTTATTCATTTTTATCGGTCACACGGGTGATTCGAAAGTTGTAAATTACGTGCTTATTTTTTTTTTTTTATTTCCTTTGAAAAAAATATATTTTGTCACTTGTTAGACCTCACGCTACGTGCACAATTCTTATCAACTGCTCACTATCGAGTCGCACAAGTCCAACCCCAAACCCGTCGAGGCCCGTCCTAGGAAGTTTCAAGCTCCACTCGACCTTGACTCTCCGAAGCGGTAAACCTCAGCCCGTGGCGTAGTTCACGACTACATACCGGGGGTGACCTTTAAGCCTCTCTTTAGCCGAGCACAAACCACACAATTCTAGTTAGGGTCTAACACTCCGTAACTCAAGTCGGTTTCCATGTGCCGAGATTTCCCTAAACTAATGTCTTCAAATTATACATGCCACTTGTTGTTTTGGACGAAATAAAACTCCGTCCCCAAGTGGTTATTATGGACGAAAATAAAAATCCGTCCCACGTCACATGTAGGATTCACAAGCGTGGTGGAATCCGATGAGTATATGGGACCACGAGAAGGTCTATATACTAGTGTGATGATTCCACTATTTTCTAGAAACCCCAAAAAGGACCATGTCCTTCCGACTTTTGTAAATAAATAAAAAAAAAGAGTCATTTTTCTTATGTGGTTGAGTCTTTTTCCTTTGTTTGTGGGTTAATTATTTTACTCAAAATATGTTTGCGGGGCCAACCTAAGATCGATCGTGTTCTCTCAAAAGGTCCAATAGGTTCCAACAGCAACAACAACAAGGGTGAGATCATCTCCGTGTCCAACGAAAGGCTCTTCAACATAATAAGAGGATTGGGGGAACAAATGGATAGACTTGTCGAGGATGCCCGCCGCAAGGATGATTTGTGGCAAGACCGTATTGATCTCGAGAGGAAAATTTACAAGGAAGAAGTGTTCGAACTTAAGGCTCGTTTGCAAGAGCTCACCGACAGCAAGGCAAAGGTCCACGGTAAAGCACGCTCAAGTAGCTCACCCCTCAAAAGTCACAAAGGTGCCACCAACGACCGTGTCTATACCCCTCTCAATGGCATGACCATCACCGAAGCCTACGAAGCTCTCAAAACCAAGGGACAAGTTTCTCCTCTCCAAGGGTACAAGCAACCACAACCGTTACGTCGCAACCATGCCCACCACAAGTGGTGTGACTATCACCAATGCAGCGGTCATCTCACCGAGGATTGCTTCTCCCTCCGCGACATCATCCAAGATTCGATTGACAATGGTGAGTTTACCGGGTTGAATAACAACAGTTAGAGAGTGAGAACATGCAAGAACTCATCAAGGAAGGGCTCAGATTTGAAATAGGTCTCAACAAGAGATCATGCCGCAAGGAAGGCTACAACGACAATGGGGACTACAGCAACAATCTCCGTTTCTCTTTCTTTACCTAGTAATAGGAATAAAAAAAAAAAGAGAGTCAAAAGTCCTCTAATGTGTGCATTAATGTTTTCTCTCGTCCAATGTTAAATTTGGAGTCAATCATTAAATAAAAATCGTTCTTGTCCTCATACACTCTTCCAAGTTGTTCAATCTAATTCTTGGCAAAATGATGAAAAGGTATCTAAACAAGTTTTGGAATGAAAGCCATCGCTTGAACACCTAGGGGCTAAACATCAACGACGGTATCAACAACGAAGACATCAACAACGACGAAATCAAGACAAAGAAAGGTGGAGCAATGATCATGAAGCAAAGTTTTCAAAAAGGGGACTTAAAAAAAATAAATCCCCCTCAATCAAAGAAGTACAAGATCAACATCATTCCACCAATGAAGGACGAAGGAACAACCATCTCGACGAAAGGAGCAATCCACAAGAACTACGGTGACTTGAGCCTCTACACTGGAGGAACGTAGGCAACCTTCGGGTCCGGTCTCATGCAAGAAAGAAGATATGTTTAGCCCTAGCGCGTTATGGTGATCGGCCTTCCTCTCGAACTTGTCATGACATCTTTGTACGATTCATTTGCCAATGAATTAATCACCAAAAGATTGAACAACTTTCTTAGATTTGGAATCGCTTTCCGTTCCTTGTCGAGTCAAGGGGTTTCTCTTCTTTTTTGCGATACTCCCAGTTTCTTGCAATCAAACTGGGGTTTCTTTCTCTTCTCTCTTAATGACTTACTTGCCTTCGTGAGTCATTCAAAAAATATACATGCATGAAGTCAATACTAGGGACACTTCCCTAGTCGAGTCAATGTCACTCATCTTTAGTGACAAGAGGTCTTCACCGCAAAATCACATGTCTTATCTCCTCAGCCAGAGTCAATGCACACTTCCTCATTAATCGAGTAAAAAAAAAGAAGACGCAAAGAGATGCCCGCTAGATTGAAAACCCGAAAGGGCGGTCTAGGCAAAAAACAGGGTGCGTCATAAAAAAAAAAGAGAGAGTGAGAGAGAGAAGGGATAGAGAAATGGAGATCTCCGACCTCTAAGGAAGACAACTGCACAAGATTTACATTGAATCTCCTCAACAAATCAATTCCCCACCGAGACAACTTTGGAATTGCAAAAGGCTCGACAAGATATGGCACCATCAAAGGTTGTCTTGGGTTATCGGCATCATTCTCCAGCAGTGTGCATATTTGGGTTCATGAAAAGAAGGCCCGTGGTAACCAAGACCCATCTGAGAATGAGCCCATCATAAAAGGGCATGAGGTTGCACAAATAATACCTAGCTAGTCAATTGGCTTAGGCAGCAAATAGCAACACATGTGTCTCAGTTTTCAAAGCTTCTGCAAGTATGTGCTTCTAAAGTACGCCGAAAAGCTCCCGAAAAATGGAGTAGCTCTTGCCATGTCCTCTCATGTTTGTTCCCTCGCATGAGGATGAGTCACTCTTGCTTTGCTCAACAAATGGTGATGCCCTAGGGGCTATGTGACTCAAGAACAAGGGCTTCTTTTGCTTCATTTGACAATCAATAAGCCCTAGGGGCTATGCTCAAGAAAGATGCGTGAGACTATCCTCAAAGTCTCTCAAAAGGGATGTCAAAAAGCCCTCTTGTCATGTGTTCCCGTACTCGTTCCCCCAATCAAGGATGGACCTTTCTTGCAATCAATGATGGCACTCTAGGGGATACGGTCAAGTCTTAAAGGCTCCCTCAGCAAGAAGCAATTCACTTCAATGTCCCCAGCAACATTTGAAGCTTTATACCGAAAGGTCTCAAGGGGGCTTCGCAATCTACAATCTTTTGGGCTACGACATTACAGTGATACAAGCAAAGGGAAATATTGGGGCTTCGCAATTAACAAGCTTTTGGGCAGTGGTACCCGAGCACTGCAATTTGGGAGTAGTCTTACGGCTCCATGAAAGGGATCAAACTTCAATGGTCCCTCAACACTTCCAGTCAAAAGGCCTCTTGGTTTTAAATGAAGGCTCCGATGATATGAATGAATTTGATGATTCTTGTTAGAACTCATAGCGAGATTATGAAGGAAGTCTTAGAGAAAAGGAAAAGGATTCAATATGCTAGACTCACCCGACTGAGTTATAGCGGGCAATGCCAATATGTTAACTCTATAAGCAGAGTTACGGCCAATCCCAATGTTTCTGCAATACAGTACCCCCTTCTCCAAGATCAAAAGCACAGGCTGCATCTGAAGATCCGCCGTCGGTTCAACTCAAGAAGACTCGAGCAAACATACCGTTCAAGACTTTATCACACCAAGACCTTATCATCTGCAACAACATCACCATCTCCCACGAGACGTCTCCCAAAGACCGTACTACATTTTCAACATGGACCTTCCAACATTCGGGTATCAACCACAAAAAGGGCCATCCATCTCCAAGCAAGAGAAAGAATAAGATCGCCTTCAAGAGTTCTTCCCAATACCGCCATCCGCTCCCAACATAATGCTAAGCCGATTCCAAGAAAATTTGAGGCTTCACACCGAAAGGTCTCCACATCCCGCCATCTACAAACTTGATAAGCCCATGACATTTGGGGCTTAGAAATCTCTCAAAGCTTGGTATCAATGATCTTCTCTTGGGGCTTGCCCACGTTGACAGCAAAAGACAGTTTATTTGAATGGGTTAAGAGTTGATTCATCTTGGGGCTTCATAAGCCACTCAAAGTTCAGCATTCGAGGGGCTTTTAGAATCAGCAACCCCTTGGCATCTCGGCATCAATAGTCCCTTTTGAAGCCCCATAATCGACAAATATCTTGGGGCTAGACATCAATTTCGTTGGACACCACGGCAACAACGACATAATTAAACAAGGCAATCCGGACTTCGATTGAACATGACTTGATCTTGGGTTGGCTGTACAAACAACAATGTTTAAAATGGTTCACCCACAAACTAAAAAAAAAAAAAAATCTCTTTTGTCACATGTGTGCATATTCTTTCCCTTCTAATCTAAAAAAAAAAAAAAAAAAAAATCTTTTTTTCTATGTGCAAAGTTCGTGCTTTATTTTGCCTTGCTCCTAGCATTCTTCCCCAGCGTTCTCCACCATCATTGAACTACGCTGGTCTGATTCCTTTCAAGGGATACGTAGGCAGCCTTTTGGCACAACCAACCCATCACCCAGAATCCATCTCGCCAACACTCCATCAAGGCAAGAACAATTCATCATCACCAACATCATCATTCTCCATCCAAAGCATGGATACTCTTCATCAAAAGCATCAACATCCTTCAGAAATCCATCTCTAATCAAGTGACAATGGTAAGTGAAGGTATGAATACATCCGAGGCTTTCCTCAAATCACACCGCACACAAAATCACTTTCTCCATTCTTACAAGAACTCTCTCTCATGCAAAACTGCTTTCAAATCACATTGCACCACGAGCACAATTTCTCTCTTCATTTCACACTTCATGCATCTTTTTGCACAAACACATATACCTGCAAAGCACACACTTAACAGGTACCACCACAAGGTCAACAGCATCTGCAACTCAAGGTACTTCATCCCCAGCTGAAAGTGATCCGCCGTCAACTACGCCAGCATCCCACAGAGTCAAACAATTACAGTTCAATGACAACAACTCGGTCCATGGTGAGACGCAAAATCACCACCTTTCCATCAAGCAACACAACAATATCACATATAGGCAGACGGAGCCTCGGTTCCCGCCATCAGCAAACGGATCCCGCATCAGCAAACGGATCCCGCTTCAGCAAACGGATCCCGCATCAGCAAACTGATCCCGCATCAGCAAACTGATCCCGCTTCAGCAAACGGATCCCGCATCAGCAAACAGATCCCGCATCAGCAAACGGATCCCGCTTCAGCAAACGGATCCCGCATCAGCAAACGGATCCCGCATCAGTAAACGGATCACACATCAGCAAACGGATCCCGCATCAGCAAACGGATCCCGCTTCAGCAAACGGATCCCGCTTCAGCAAATGGATCCCGCATCAGCAAACGGATCCCTCTTTAGCAAAACGGATCCCTCCATATCCTTTGTATATCAATAAAGCCGCTCACACAGGGAGCGCACCCCTATCCTTTGCAAATTTCAAATTCATGTTTTATCGAGTCTTTGTTTTCTCTTGTCGATGTCCTCGGCGGTTGTCTTTCTTTCGTCTACGCGTTTTACTTTGCAATCCACGACACCGAGGGGCTCTGTAGACACCCTGCCTTGGACCTCTCACCCCGATTGCATAGATAGTATTTTTATTTAACTTGTTTTTGTTAATTTCTGTTACTTCCGTTAAGTTCTTTACTGATTCCGTTAGTTTTGGACTAAACTGCATAACAGAGTTAACTTTTAGAGTCATTCTATCATTCTGTTATTTTCACCCGCAGGCGCCTCCCGTAATGGTCATGGGGCGCGCACGCGTTTGGTCCAATAGGCCGGACTCGCGCGCTTCCCACTTTGACTGTTACGGATTGCAGCCTTTTCCCTCCATTTTTAGAATAAAAAACATCTTTTTATCACATGTCTTAATCTAGCATTAACCCCTTTTTATTTTGTAACCTCCCAATCCCATATTCTTAGCTTTTTCCCAAAAACTAAATATTTCTTTTATTTATTATTTGATTTTCTTTTATTTATTTTATTTCTCTTTATTTTTCCATTGGTTGAAAGACCACATTTTCCTCTCTTTTCTACCTATTTAAACCCCTCATTTTTACCTTAGAAGGAGACCTTGAACTTTGAACTTTCTCCCTACACAAACTCTACACCATTCTCCCTACACAAATTTCCCCAACAAGAGTTCTAGCAACTAAACTCTTCACAAATTTCTACACAACACTTTCTCTACAACAACTCCAAGTCAAAGTTTGAAGTCCTCTTTTCTAAAGGTACACTTCTTCTTCTTCTATTTTATTTATGTCTTTTTAGATGTATGCAATCCCCACCAAATGGGACATGACCAAATGACCACTTTATTACATTAAAGTTGGTCAAGGTCATCTCCCTACATTCCAATCTCTACTTTAATTTCCTATCCATTTCTTAATGTAATTGTTTAGTATAATTGTTACATGTAATCTTTAGCATAAATTAATAAATAAAACAATTCTCTATTATTTCCATTTTATTTTCCCCTTTCTTTTCACTTTAATTGTTAGCATTTTTTATTGAAGGACATTTAACATTAGAACACCAAAAGTAGCAAGACCCGCGTAAGCGGGGCCGAGTGGGTGTTTAAGTACTTCCCACTCCGTCACCTAACCCCCGAACCCTTCTCTCCCGAATCTCTGGTTTTCGTACAAAAATTGGCTTTCTTTAGGTTTTCTCGCGTTCCTTTAAAAACGCGGGTGTCGACTCTTAAAATCAAGTAGACATCCTAGGTTAATTCACCGCTCTAGCCAAGCCGTTGTTCCCCGGGGTATCTATACTTGGTGACAGTCATTCCTTGGAGGGGAGTGTAGACACGGTCGTTGGTAGAACATTTGTGACTTTTGAGAGGCGAGCCACTTGAACATGCCTTACCGTTGACCTTTTCCTTGTTGTCGGTGAACTCTTGCAAATGGGCCTTAAGTTCGGACACTTCTTCCTTATGAATTCTCCTCTCGAGATCAAGACGGGCTTGCCATAAATCATCCTTGCGGTGGACATCCTCGACAAGTCTATCCATTTGTTCCCCCATGTCTCTTATTATGTTGAAGAGCCTTTCGTTGGACACGGAAGTATTCTCACCCTTGTTGTTGTTGCCGCTTGAAGCCATTGGACCTATGGAGAGAACACGGTTGATCTTAGGTTGGCCCCACAAATACCTTTTGAATCAAATTATTTAACCTACGAACAAGAGAAAAGACTCAAACCACATAAGGAAAATGACTCTTTTTTTTTATTTACAAAGTCGGAAGGACATAGTCCTTTTTGGGGTTTCTAGAAAAATAGTGGAATCGTCACACTAGTATATAGACCATCTCGCGGTCCCATATTCTCATCGGATTCCACCACGCTTGTGATACCTACATGTGACAGGATTAAACTAAATTAATGTCATAAAGCATACATGTGGGGACGTATTTTTTATTTTCGTCCAAAATAACCACTTTGGGGACGGAGTTTTATTTTGTCCCATAACAACCATTTGTTTCTTTTGGAAACGGCATGTATGATTTGATTGTTGGGTTTCGGAGTAACATGCGCAGCGGAATTAAGCATTTAAAATTTAATAGAAACCTAAAGCCATAGATCCGTTCATATGATTATATCAAATACAACATAATGAATACTATAATACTAACCCTTGATGCCTTTGATTTTGCAACCTTGAATTCGATGGAGGCTTGAAATCTTGATCACGAACAATGCAAGAATCACGAACTATAAAGATGATAAGTTTCACCCTCTAGCGGTATCCACACGCGAACGAATATCAAGAACACTTGATCTTGGTTGCTAGACCAAATCATGAAACACGCTTTCATGATGTATAGAACTATATGGAATTATTATGTGTGTGATATTCTTGTTCTTCAATCTAGGGATTTCTTAGAACAAGAAATTCATCCTCTCAAACCCTTGGAGGCTCTCACAAAGTTACATAATGCTTAGTGTTGATTTTGGACGAATAGAGACTGTTTATATACAAGTTAGACCTATTCCAAATAGGTAACTTGTGTCTAAACCCGCAAAGAATCGCAATTAGGAAAGTCCAAAACCTGTCCAAAATCTGTTTCCAAATTGAATCAGGAAACCAATCCCGAAAAACCGTGCGGCCGCCCAAAACCAATTGTGCGGTCGTACACTCAACCTGGAACAATTCTGGTACAAGTTGAGCCAAACTGTGCGGCCGCCCAAGATTTTCTGTGCGGTCGCACACTTGCTCCAGTCTCCCTTAATTTCCAAAATCCTTTGATGGTCCTTCGACCCAATATTCCAATATAGTCCTTTTAGGATTCGTTCTATTATGTGTGACCCTCTAGGATTATACTAAGTTGGTGTAGACACCCCACCTTGGACCGCTCACCCCGATTGCACACTTGATTTTGTGTTGCTCCCTCTTTTAAGTGTTTCCTGTTAGTTTCTGTTACTTTGGTTAAGTTCCAGACGGACTCCGTTAAATCAAGGGGCTAAACTGAATAACAGTTCTAACTTTCTAGTCCATTATGTCAAAAATTGCTTCTCAGAGTCGCGCGCCTCCGCCCCTTGAGGCCAGACGCGCGCGCCTTCCGCCGCCTAGGTGGGATGCGCGCGCTTCTGGGGTGTGTCAGTTACAGATTCTGCCCAAGAATCTCTCCCTTGCTCATTATACATAATTTTGCCCGGGAAAGATTTCTTGGAGACTCCGTTTGGCTCCAAAAACAGTCACTTTTCAACTATAAAAACCCCTCCAATCCATCATTGGAGGAGGACTTGGAAAATCATGACTTTCAAACCTTTTTACTCACTTCTTTCATAGACTTTTCTTGGGACTTCTTCAACAAAGTATTCAATCTCTTCTTCAAGGCTTCACAAGAGATTCTTTTTGAAGGATACTATAGGTAAAGGTCTTAAACATTTCTCCTCTCCTTCTTCTTCTTCTTTTTCGTCTTCAATCAAATGTGCAATCACCCAAAACCATTTGGGACATGACACCAACGGTCCTTTCATTACATTGAATTGGCCTAGGAGTCATCTCCCTACATTTCAAACTCTAAAACCCCTTTTTTATCATCATTTTAATAAGAAGAACACATTTATCTTAAAAAGTGAATTATGAACAAACAAGACCGACTTTGCTCGGGCGAAATGGGTGTTTAAGTACTTCCCATTTCGTAACCTAACCCCCGAACCCCTCATCCCAAAGAATCTCTGTTTTCGTAAATCAAACTTAGGCTCATAAACATTAGGCTTTCTTACGTTCCTAAAAAACGTGGGTGGCGACTCTAAAACACAATTAGACATCCTAGGATAATTCACCGCTCTAGCCAAGCGGGGCTTTCCCGGGGTAACTACAGTGGCGACTCCGCTGGGGACGCTTGAGGGTTAAACTTGTGTTTCTGTTCATAATTCACTTTTCTGGGCATTCTGGAAATTGACATGGGAAGCGCGCGCCTCGGACCTTCATAGTCCAAAGCGCGCGCGTCCCGAGTCAAATTCCAAAATCGCCCGCCTTCCATGTGTTCTTCCTATTCTTCCTATTATTTCGTGCTAACAAACATTGCAGGGGCTCCATCACACAATCAGGACCAGGGCAATCCCCTGAGTCCATAAGTTTCTGATGATCTGACAGGTGAGCCCAAAAGCGGGCGCCTCCCAGTTTCTATGCGCCAGTCGCGCGCTTCCCACAACACTAGCCCGAGGTGCGCGCTTCTAGGTCAATTTCCAGGGCAAGAACAGGTTTCAGTGACTGGACAGAACAGTGGGGTGTGGGCACAGTTACCTGCATCAGAACAAAATTGAACCCTTGGACTGTTTAATTTTATGTTTTTATTTACCGGTCACACGGGTGATTCGGGAGTTGTAATTTATGTGTTTATGTGTTCTTATCTTCTCTTTTCAAAAAAAAAAATATTTTTTTTTTGTCACGTGATAGACCTCACACTACGTGCACATTACTCCTATAAACTGCTCACTATCGAGTCGCACAAGTCCAACCCCAAACCCGTCGAGGCCCGTCCTAGAAAGTTTCAAGCTCCACTCGACCATGGCTCTTTCGAAGCAGTAAACCTCAGCCCGTGGCGTAGTTCATGACTACATGCCGGGGGTGACCTTTAAGCCTCATATTCAAGCCGAGCACAAACCACACATTTCTAGTTAGGGTCTAACACTCCGTCGGTTTCCATGTACCGAGATTTCCCTAAACTAATATCTTCAAATCATACATGCCAACTTGTTGAAACAGACGCAATAAAAATCCGTCCCCAAAAGTGGTTATTTTGGACGAAAATAAAAATCCGTCCCCGCATGTATGCTTTACTACATTAATTTAGTTTAATCCCGACACATGTAGGATTCACAAGCGTGATGGAATCCGATGAGTATATGGGACCGCGAGATGGTCTATATACTAGTGTGACGATTCCATTATTTTCTTAGAAACCCCAAAAGGGACCCATTCCCTCCGACTTATAAAATAAAAAAAAAAAGAGTCTTTTTCTTATGTGGTTCGAGTCGTGTGCCCAACTGTGTGTTCTCAACCTCCTCATGGACCGAAAGTGTGAACCGAGACTGACAAGGGCTACTTCTCCAATTATAGGTCCGATTGGTACTCTCCGCATCTACAGAGATTCATCCAACATGCTTGTCCGTGAACCGATCACTCCAACAACTTCTACATCATCAATGGCCGGCGACTCCAACACCAACAACGCCATGACTCTCGAACAGCTTTCTGCCATGGTTCAAACACTCCAACAACAAATCACCACTCTCAACAACGAGGCTCAAACCAAAAAAGCCTTGTGGCAAGCTCATGTCGACAGTCAAAGGGAGGCCCACGAGGCCGAGGTTGACCAACTGAAAGCCAAGCTCCTCAAGCTCTCCAAGAACAAGGGGGTTAATGACAACGAGGAATCCGAGTGGACCAAGGGTTTGTTTGAAAGCCCGTATGTCAGTGCCCGTACCAAAAAAGTGGGGCGACCAAGCACCGACAACAACGACCCCAAAATGGTCGATTCCATCATGGCCTACATTGATCAGAAATTTGACGGCCTCAACATGGGAAAAGGCTCCAACACAAGCCTTTATCAGTCATCCATCCTCATGAGCACGATGGCCGCTCTTCCCGACAAATTCAAGATGCCCGACATTAGCAAGTTTAAGGGAAACTCATGACCGATGGCCCACATCGAGACTTACATTTGGGCTATGGTTCCGAAGAAGGTCTCCCCAAAAGTTATGGCTCAATGCTTTCCTCTCACCCTCGAGGGGGCGGCCAAGGATTGGTATGCAACTCTCCCGCTCACTGTCCGTCTTGATTGGGATGCCGCTATGCTTGCCTTCAAGAATCAATATCAAGGCAACACCACTCACCGGCCTACAAGGAAAGAGCTCGAGAACACCACTCAAAGAGACAACGAGTCCTTCATTGACTTCACAAGGAGATGGAATGACAAGCTCTCTGAAATTGTTGAAAGGCCAAACACAAAAGAGCAAATGGACATCTTTCTCAAGTGTCTCAAGATTGATCTCCGCACCCACCTAAGTGGGGCTTGCTACTCCGACTTCTCCCAAATGTATGAGGCGGGGGTACGCATGGATGACTTGCTCAAGGAGATTAAAAAGGCCACTCCTACTTACCGATACAAGGCCGCCTCTAGTTCAAACAAAGAGGCTTCTGTCAATGCCGTTACTACTGACAAGGGGAATTACAAGAAGGTTCCCCCACCACAAGGCAAGAGGTTCCAAAACGACCGCGTCTACACTCCTCTCAACGGCATGACCATCACCGAGGCCTATGAAGCTCTAAAGGCCAAGGGACAAATCACCCCTCTTCAAGGGTACAAGCAACCACAACCGCTCCGTGCCAATCATGCTCACCACAAATGGTGTGACTACCATCAATGCACCAGCCACCTCACCGAGGATTGGTTCTCCATCCGCAACACCATCCAAGACCTCAAAGACAAGAAGGAATTCATAATCCCTAATGAGGGTGGTGTCAATGTAATAGAGGTAGGAGAGTTTGAAGGAACCACTCATTCGATCCCAATTGTGAATGAGGGCTCCGATGATATAAATAAACTTGATAATTCTTGTTATGTTGTGACTTATGATGAGATTATAAGGGAAGTCTTAGAGAATAGGAAGAAGAAGCTACAAGGGACCGTGAACGTGCTCACTCGCAGTGGCCGAGTAAAAACGAGCACAATCCCTCCCAATACTGCAGCAACCAGCACCTCTTCTCAAAGATCCCAAGCACGCGACATACCCGAAGATCCTTTGTTAACACAGCTCAAGAAGACGCAAGCCAACATATCCATCTGGGACCTTATTGCATCATCAAAGAAACACCGAGACCTCATCATTAAGAACTTGGATGACACATCAATCTCTCCCGACATGACTCCCGAGGACCTCACAGCAATGATAGGTCACATTCACTTCGGCAATGTCATCACTTTCGCCGACATGGACCTCACGCCATTTGGGTCCGAACACAATGAAGCCATCTACCTCAAAGTAAGGGCAAAAGGGAGACCCATCTCAAGGGTTCTAGTAGACGGTGGCTCTGCACTCAACTTAATGCCTAGCCGAGTCATGGGCATACTGGGGCTCAAAAGCTCCGATTTACAACCCTCCGCACAAGTCATTAGAGGGTACGACAGCACTACCCGTACAGTCATGGGAATGTTAGAAGTCGATATCGAATTTGGAAGCATGATCATGTCCGTCACATTCCAAGTACTTGACGTCCCTGCTTCATTCAACTTGCTTCTGGGCCGACCTTGGATCCACAGTTCCAATGCGGTGCCTTCCACTCTCCATCAGTGTGTCAAGATCAGAAATGGGGACGAGATAGTCACCATCATAGCCAAGAATGTCACCATCCATAGAAGTGGGGGACAACCAGTTCACCAAGTCCAACACGGGATAGAAGATGCCACTTTTGCCGGCGTCAACACCATTGACAAAGAAGGGGGAAACAGACAGTGGGCCCCCGGCAATCCTAAAGTCCTCCGCATGATGAGGAACATGAATCACTTTCCCGGTTTAGGCCTAGGGAAGCATCAAAAAGGGATATTGCACCCCGTGGTAGTTCCTTTTGTCAAGAACAAGTTTGGTCTGGGATACGAGCCTACCAAGGATGACTTGAAATACGAGCAAGCAGTCAAGAATCAAAGGACCCAAGCTCGCAAAGAAGGTCGACAATATGAAATCCCTGACTTGAGACCTTACCGCAACACACTAAACGGTTATTTTGTTTGGGTTAACGACAAGGGCGTCAGAAAGCCCGGTCTCGAGATCTTCACCGATTGTGAAATACCGGCACAAGAAAGGAAGCCTACTCCAATGTCACCCCGAGAGTGGTGGGGCAAGAAAGTGACTATAGAATCCGAGGTAGAGATTACCGTGGGAGAAGAACTATCCGATCTAGCCTCCATGTTCGAAGAATTTGCCATCATGGACGATTGTCAAGTCAACGCCATCTCCGACAACACAGAAATGGAGAGCCCATCTATTAGCGAGATTCAGCCAAGCTCCGAGCCAATCAACAACTGGTATTCAACGAAGGGGCCCTTAGTATCCGAGGATTTCTTGGTCCGAGAAATGGGTTGCATACCCCGCACAGCAACAAAGGAAGAGCGGCTCACACTTACTTTCGAGTCCGAGAGTGTTTCTAATAGCCTCACCCAAGAGGATATGGAGGCCATAGACGAGCGTGTGTTTCCTTTCTTTGCTAATGAAAAATTTGATATTTCTGAGTACCCCGAGATTGCAAACATCATAAATGATGAATTAACTAATAACGAACTTAATGAACAAGTTAATAACGATTCAAATTATGATGAAATAGACCACGAAAACATAACATACCTAAATGAACTAGCTCAACAGGTTCGTTGTCGTGGTGAAAATGGTCCAGGGGCTGATGAAGAATTGCATACTGTTAATCTGGGTACCGACGAAGAGCCGAAAGAAACGAAGATTGGCAGCTTCTTCAAGGGGGAAGACAAAGACAAACTGACTGCACTGCTCAGAGAATTTGTGGATGTATTCGCATGGTCATACAAAGACATGCCGGGTTTGGACAGAAAGGTCGCAGAGCACAGAATTCCGATCAGAGAGGATGCCAAGCCAGTAAAGCAGAAACTCAGAAAGATCAAGCCAGAATGGTCTCTACAAGTCAAAGAAGAGATTGAAAAGATCCTCAGTGTGGGTTTCATCAAAGTCACTGAGTATCCGACTTGGCTAGCCAACATTGTGACATTCAGAAAGGCAAACGACAAGGTTCGAGTTTGTGTGGACTTCCGGGATTTGAACAAAGCTTCCCCGAAAGATGATTTTCCACTACCAAACATCGACATGCTCGTCGATTCAATTGCCAACTATGAAGTCCGCTCATTTGTGGACGGTTTTGTCGGTTACAATCAGATCCTCATGTCTAAAGAAGATCAACACAAGACAGCCTTCACAACTCCGTGGGGGACCTTCTGCTACACAGTCATGCCGTTCGGACTAAGGAACGCTGGGGCTACCTATCAGAGGGCTGTTACGGATCTATTCCACGATATGATTCATAAAGAGATCGAGGTCTATGTAGACGACATGATCATCCATTCGAAGGGAACCAATGGTCAACATTTGATCGATCTTCGCAAATTCTTTGAAAGGCTCCGACAACACAAGATGAGACTCAATCCCGCAAAGTGCACTTTTGGGGTTATCAGAGGAAAGGTTCTTGGTTACATGGTCACTGAAAGAGGAATTTAAGCCGATCCCTCCAAGATCAAGGCAATCATTGACATGCCTCCCCCAAGGACGCAGAAAGAAATCAAAGGTTTCATGGGCAGACTCCAATACATCAATCGGTTTGTGCACCAACTCACTTCCATGTGCGAGCCGATCTTCAAGCTACTCAAAAAGAATGTGGCTCTAGAATGGACCGATACGTGCCAAGAAGCCTTCGACCAAGTAAAGCATTACTTGACATGCCCTCCAGTTTTGGTTCCACCACACGAAGAGAAGCCTCTCTTGCTCTATCTCACTGTCAATAATGAAGCCGTAGGGGCTATGTTAGCACAAGAACAGCGAGACTCCACAAAGGAGAACGCCATCTACTTTGTCAGCCGACGGTTTCAAGGAGCTGAAAAGAACTACTCTGTCTTAGAGAAATCTTGTGCTGCATTGGTTTGGGTTACTCAAAAGCTCAAGCATTACATGGAGGCCTTCCCAATCAAGTTGGTAGAAAAACTAGACCCGCTCCGCTACATTTTCGAGAAGCCTTTCATGTCAACAAGAATAGCCAAATGGTATTTCATGCTCGCCGGCTACGATATCACTTACGTCACACTCAAATCCATCAGGGGGAAAGTGTTCAGTGACCAGCTTGCTGAATTTCCGTGTGATGAAGTGAAGGGGGAAGATGTACAGTTCCCCGGCGAGCATTTAATTTACGCTACATCAGAGGAAAATAAGTGGCAACTTTTTTTCGATGGCGCAGCCAATAAGCATGGATATGGCATAGGGATGTTACTCGTTGATCCAAAGGACATGTATACTCCAATCGCCATCCGCCTCGAATTCGAAGCCACTAACAACACCGCTGAGTACGAAGCTTGCATAGCGGGGCTCGAAGCAGCCCTCGAAAGAAATGTCACAAGTTTAGAAGTATTCGGTGATTCCTTGCTCATCATCAATCAGACATCTGGAAAATGGAAGATTCAAGACTCGACCCTACAACGGTATGGTCAATATCTCGAGGAGTTGGTTGAACAATTTCAAGAAATCACCTTCAATTACCTGCTAAGGGACAAGAACTGTTTCGCCGATGCACTAGCCACCATCGCTTCACTGGTCGAAATACCTGAGGGTAAAATGGTGAAACCCTTCAAAATTTCCCGACGAAATAGTCCGGCATACTGCATGAGTATTGAGATCAACGAGGTCCAAACAAACTCCCCGTGATACGCAGATATCATGAATTTCCTCAAGGATGGTACCTATCCCGAGAACAGCAATAAGAAGTCTCAAATGGCATTGCAAAGACTAGCCTCCCGATATGTACTGATTGGGGACAGAGTCTACAAAAGGCATCACGAGGGGATCAATCTCCTATGTGCAAATGAGACCGAAGCTCAAGAAATAATGCATGAGATCCACGAAGGTGAATGTGGGTCTCACATGAACGGGTTTATGTTGACCAAGAAGATACTCCGCATGGGTTATTATTGGAGTTCCATGGAAAGGGACTGCATCGAGAAAGTCAAGAGGTGCGCCAAATACCAATTCCATGCCAATCTACAGCACGCTCCACCCTCACAGCTTTACAATATGACCACGCCTTGGCCTTTCTCTTGTTGGGGCATAGACATCATCGGCAAAGTTCACCCTACTGGAAGCAACGGACAATCTTTCGTCCTAGTAGCCGTGGACTATTTTACAAAATGGGTCGAAGCACTAGCTTACCGAGTTCTCAACGCCAAGAAAGTGGCCGAATTCGTGAAAACCCACATCATGTGCCGATACGGCGTTCCTCATGAGATCATCTCAGACAATGGCTCTCACTTCGAGAAAGAGATGGACACACTCCTTGTAGAATACAAGATTACTAAGCACAAGTCATCTCCATACCGCCCTCAAGCTAACGGCACGGTCGAGGCAGCTAATAAGACAATCGAGACCATTGTGAAGAAAATGGCCTCCACTGGAAGGGATTGGCCTGAAAAGTTACCTCTAGCATTATGGGGATACCGCACGTCAATACGGACAGCGACTGGAGAAACTCCTTATGCACTGGTATATGGTTCCGAAGCTGTGCTACCAATAGAGCTCGAAGTTCCGTCCCTGCGAGTCCTCCTCGAGAACCAAGTCAATGAAGTTGATTGGATGCAAAGTCGATATGAACAGCTAGCCCTACTCGACGAGAAAAGGCTAAGAGCGATCGAACGTATGAGGGCCTATCAACAAAGAATGGCTAGGGCTTTCAATTAAAAAGTGAAGCCCCGAAACATCAGTGTGGGAGATTTGGTCCTAAGACAACACCCTCCTAATGCCATGAACCCTCTTGGAAAATGGGGACCCCGATGGATTGGTCCGTACGTAGTCAAGAAGATACTAAGCGGCGGTGCAGTCCGACTCGTGGATTTAGACGGAGATCAACTGCCAAAGGAAGTCAACCTCGACAAATTGAAGAGGTTTTACGTCTAATAAACGAAGACCATAAAAAAAAAAGAGAGCTCGCTAGGTTGAAAACCCGGGCGGCCTAGGCAAAAATTAGAGCACGTGCAAAAAAGAAGCCCGCTAGATTGAAAACCCGCAAGGGCGGTCTAGGCAAAAAACAGGGTGCACAAAAAAAAAATGATCTTCGTTTGTTTGAACTACGGAGACCTGAGCCTCTACACTAGAGGAACGTAGGCAACCTTCGGGTGCGGTCTAAAACATAAACAAATATCCAAACCATTTCAAATAAACGAGATGCAATTTTTATTTATTCACTAAATCATTCTTATCATTACAATGGAAATGTTGAGCTACTAAAAGACTTAAAACATTAAATCCTAACAAGTGGTGTATTTTAATTGCAATCTCTTGGGGGTACTAGGAAAAATCTAATTTTCTCTTGGCCTTTGAAGGACCACCCGAACGACCATCAATCCTACTCTTCTTGGGAGGCCTAGGGACACTGATGCAGACCGATATCTTCTGCGCAACCGAACGCCTCCGAGCATAAAAGTCATCCAAGGGAGTACCGAAAGGATCGGTCAGGATATTGTTCACATCAGCAGCAGCTTCCTTGTACCTTAAAGCACTGCTGGGCTCAAAATCCCTTCCTAGCAACTCAGCCCGAAGAGCATCTACCCAAGTAATGCCACTGTAGACGGTACCAAGCAAACGATCCAAGTAACTCTCGGGAAGAAAAATACTGCCCCGGTGCAATGGAGCGGGAGCCCAACGGTCACGATCATCTCCCCAAGCCGCCTGAAGCTCATCCGAGAAGTCCGGACCCATATAAGAAACTGGAGGAAGTACCCCATTCCTCGGAAAAGGAATTATTTGCTGACGACCAAACTGTCTCAAAACCCGTTCTGGCTGATAAAACGAAGAGTCCCTCAATTCGGGTAAAACCACATGCTAAAAATCGAAGGTCCACTCCACAAAAGGGCGAATACCCTAAGGACACCATTCATGTCAGCTGTCAGACGAGAAGTAAAAAATCTCCTCCAACCCTCTTCGGTCAAATCTCTAATTAGCAATCGTTGCCTATGAACAGCAAAAGGAGAAAGGTCGCCATCCGCCGCATAAAGCCTGAAATGCTCCCGAAGCCATATGGTCAAAAGCAAGGGGCTTCCTCGTCGCATCTCGCCCGTACGGTGCAGTTCGTCCAAACCATGCAAGGTCTCTCCTACAATGAGCGGGATTATGCTAAATCGCTGTCCTTTCACCTGCAACACAATTTCAGCCAACTGCGCATCCGTAGTACCCAGAGGAGTGACAAACAAAACCTTGCTGAAAAGGCAGACAGCCATGGCATTTCTTTTAAAGGACTGAACCACGACATCTTCCGAATACAAACTGAAAAACATCAGAAGCTCAGTTATGTCAACAACGGTCCCGTGCATCATCTTCTTCACTTCTCCAACAGGGAGATTCAGAATATCAACCCAAGAATCAACAACACCGCGGTGATACTTGGGGACGGCAATCCGACCGGCCAAAGGCATACCCAAAATGGCCCCAAAATCATCAACGGTCGGCACCATTTCATTAGCCGAAAAGTTGAATGTATGGCTATCACAATCCCAAAAGGCTGCAGCAGCCTTCAACAAGTCCCAATCCGGCTTCAATGTCCGCAAAGTGAAGAGAATTCGAAGCCCGAAATCTTTGATGAAGGAATTTTTGGGACGAGTCTTAAAAGAATACACGAAGGTCGACAAATCCTTCTCGTAACTCTTGACAACCTCGGCATCAAGGCTAAAAAGGTTGGAGGCCATGGGAAAGAAGGTTATAAGCAAGATTGGGTAATAGAATGGTGTTCAAAAATGATAGAATATGGCTGTTGGAATCGAATTGTCGACCAAAAGATGATATTATAGCTGTTGGGGGATCTTTTGGTCAGCAAATATCAGGCCCTGAATTTCGCCTCCCAGAGGCGCGCGCTTCCCGACACCGGTATACAAGGCGCGCGCGTCCCGCATCCAAGAGAGGAAGCGCCCGCGTCCCAGATGGAAGATGCTCCAGAATCAGCCTTTGTCAGTTCAAGAAGGAAGCCTAGGCACGTTCAAACGCCTTCATATCTACAGAAAAGATCAATCCCACCAACAAGAGAAGCTCAAAATGACAGCAGCAAGCACTCGGAAGGGCACACATTAATTTCGTCCACCCTTAAGGTAGGTCTAAAAACTGAAATAGGATAAAAACTCACACTCAAAGTAGGGTGTCTTTCATTTTTCTCAAAAGATCAGTTTTTACAATTCATCCCCAGCACAAAGCATTCCGCAGTCAACTGTGCCCGCACCCCATCAAAAGTCAAAGTCAAACAGTCAAGTACGACTCACGTCAACAACTTGGTCTGGGATGATCCACAGAATCACTGCTTCTTCATCAAACAAGATATACATCCGTTCTCAGCAAACGATCCTCCGGGTCCCGCACCTTAGCAAACGGTCCTCCGGGTCCCGCACCTCAACAAACAGTCCTTCGGGTCCCGCACATCAACAAAGGGTCCTCCGGGTCCCGCACCTCAGCAAACGGTCCTCCGGGTCCCGCACCTCAGCAAACGGTCCTCCGGGTCCCGCACCTCCGTAAACAGATCTCGCTTCCAGCAAACGGATCCCGCTATTGGCAAAGCCGCTCACACAGGGAGCGCACCCTTATCTCTCAAAGCCGCTCACACATGGAGCGCACCTCTATCCTCCGCAATTTCAAATTCCTGCTTTTATCGAGTCTTTTCCTTTTCTTGGTGATGTCCTAGGCGGATGTCTGTCTTTCGTCGGCGCGTTTGCTTCACAATCCACGCCGCCGAGGGGCTCTGTAGACACCCCGCCTTGGACCTCTCACCCCGATTGCACACTTGATTTTGTGTTTCTCCCTCTTTTAAGTGTTTCCTGTTAGTTTCTGTTACTTTGGTTAAGTTCCAGACGGACTCCGTTAAGTCCCGGGGCTAAACTGAATAACAGTTCTAACTTTCTAGTCCATTCTGTCAAAAATTGCTTCTCAGAGTTGCGCGCCTCCGCCCCTTGAGGACAGACGCGCGCGCCTTCCGCCGCCTAGGTGGGATGTGCGCGCTTCTGGGGCGTGTCAGTTACAGATTCTGCCCAAGAATCTCTCCCTTGCTCATTATACATGATTTTGCCCGGGAAAGATTTCTTGGAGACTCCGTTTGGCTCCAAAAACAGTCACTTTTCAACTATAAAAACCCCTCCAATTCATCATTGGAGGAGGACTTGGAAAATAATGACTTTCAAACCTTTTTACTCACTTCTTTCATAGACTTTTCTTGGGACTTCTTCAATAAAGTATTCAATCTCTTCTTCAAGGCTTCACAAGAGATTCTTTTTGAAGGATACTATAGGTAAAGGTCTTAAACATTTCTCCTCTCCTTCTTCTTCTTCTTCTTCTTCTTCAATCAAATGTGCAATCACCCAAAACCATTTGGGACATGACACCAACGGTCCTTTCATTACATTGAATTGGCTTAGGAGTCATCTCCCTACATTTCAAACTCTAAAATCCCTATTTTATCATCATTTTAATAGGAAGAACACATTTATCTTAAAAAGTGAATTATGAACAAACAAGACCGACTTTGCTCGGGCGAAATGGGTGTTTAAGTACTTCCCATTTCGTAACCTAACCCCCGAACCCCTCATCCCAAAGAATCTCTGTTTTCGTAAATCAAACTTAGGCTCATAAACATTAGGTTTTCTTACGTTCCTCAAAAACGTGGGTGGCGACTCTAAAACACAATTAGACATCATAGGATAATTCACCGCTCTAGCCAAGCGGGGCTTTCCCGGGGTATCTACAGTTGGCAATGGGTTCAAACATGAAACCATAAGATATGATTGGGTTCTAGCAAACCGTCATACCTACCCAAATAGTATAACTAGATACAAGTTCGCATTCCTTCAGAACATGTCACAATCCCTTTGTCCACGATGTCATTGAACACAAGTCATGGTCAACAAGTTAACTTTTTTTTTTTTTTTTTTGTTCAATACTTTCTCGATTCCGAATATGTTGATAATCCAAATGACATTGATCTAATCAATCCATTTGAGTTTGGCCAAACATTTCATCAACATCATTCCTTCGAGGGGCCCAAGCTTGACATCTCTCCGAAGAGGGACAAATCCAATTAGCTTATTATTCTTCCCTACGTGAATCTGATTATGCCAATCATACCCTTTATAACTACCCGGTTAAAGGTAGCGTTTGAATATGTCAAACATAATCTTCATCAAGTGGAAGACTATAATAACTTCATGTCTAAGGATTCAAATGACATAACTAATATGAGATTTATATATGACATTGACCATGACATAAATCTCATACCGCGGGTCATGTCCAGTACCTTGTTCCAAACAAGTACCCATAAATCTAACATGATCATCCCATGATCATTTAACCTTTATACTAGTGCTTAACAAGCTCTAGGGACGGAGATTATTATAAGCAAACATGAGCAACAATAATAATATTATTATCTTTTTATCATCATGAATAAAATGATAACTTATACAACGTTTAACAAACGTGCCTAAGGCACCAACACCAATAATCTCCCACTTGCCCTAAGGTCTATTGGATTAGCAATGTTAGGAACCATCTTAAGTTCACCAATGAACTTCTTAATCCAAACAACTTCCTCTGCAGCATCCAATGCAGCAATATACTTAGATTTAGTATGTAGAATTTTAGTGACTGTACTCTGCTTGGAACCATTCCAACTTACAGCTTCACTATTTAGACACAAAACTTGATTGCGATCATCTATCATTTTTGTCAGTTTGGAAGCATGCATTCATATACCCATATACGACGAGATCATCTTCCATCCCTCCGTAGATCAAAACAAATCTTTAGTCCTTCTAAAGTACTTTAAGAATTGTTTTACAGCCATCCAGTGATTCTCACCGGTTATCGGATTGATATCTACTCGTCATGCTCCAAGCATTTAGATATATCCTGCTTAGTACTTATCATGGTATGATGGATCCAATTACCGAAGCAAATGGCATCCCATTCATTTTCTCATGCTCATCATTTGTCTTAGGACATTTGAGTCTTTGCATAGAAAAACTCCATGTAACATTGGCAACTGTCCTCTTTAGAATTTCCATGCGGAAACTTCTAATGACCTTGTCAATGTTTGTACTTTGGCTTTAAACCAATTAGCTTCCTTAATGCCAATGACACATGCGGTTTCTTGCATATCTTTCATTGCGAAGCACTTTCCTACGTGTAGGAATGTCGTTTCCAATGAGCAATATGTCATCCACATATTTAAATAAGGAATAGCACTATGCTCCCACTAATCTTCTTGTATATACAAGGTTCATCTTCGTTCTTGATAAAACAAAACTATTTTGATTTATTAAAACGGAGATTCCAACTCCTATAAGCTTGCTTCAATCCATCCTATGGATTTCTGCAACTTACATACTTTATTAAAAAATTTCTTTGACCATCAAAACTTTTAGGTTGTATCCAATACATCCTTAAGTGAGTTCCCGTTGAGGAACGCTTGTTTTGACATCATTTTTTCAAATTTCATATTCTAAATATGAACATGTGACTATGAAAATTCTAGTATGTTTCTTACTACCCATGTAAGTTTTCAAGAAAACCCATTCCTCTCCTTTGGTTTTTACACCTTAGGTTAGAATGATCAAGTTCCAAACTTTATTATTACACATGGATTGCCTTTTAGATATTATGACTCCAAGTCATTAATCTAAATGTGGAGCGGACATTGCATCTATGATAGTTGGTAAATACTTCATTCTAAATGAACTTTACCTCAATACTTTCTATTTCGAAATATCCAATTTTCTTGTCATAGATTGTATCCTATCATGTACGCAAGTACTTTGTATAACTTGAACGGACTTTTCACGACTCCTTGTGAAAACTTGTTCAACTACCATCTCAGGTTAAATTATATTTTCTAGGTCTCGAACCATTTGAGATATATTTTACTCCCACGGATTCTTTTAGAGATAAATGACTTATCAAGAAAAGCACCATCATAAGTAACAAACCATTTGTTTCTTATGAGTAAAACATTATCCTCAAGTTTCCTTAGGATATCCTATGAAAATATATTTGTTAGATTTAAATGTGAGTATGTCCCAGACAGCTCATTTCCAAAAAGTTCTCACTATCTTAAATCTTTATGAAAGACAAACCCGGTTTTCTTTCACCTTTTAACCTCCTTTGATGGAACTCAAATTAGTGTAATTATAGCGGTTTGTAATACATAACCCCAAATGGAATATCAATTTTGATTTTATCATCTTATGAACCATATCCAATAAGGTTCAATGCCTCCATGTAGACACATCATTCCAAATGGTGTTCTTAGTGGAGTTTATTGTGAAACTATTTCACAACCTTAATGATAACTATCAAAACCTTGGTTCAATTATTCATCATCACGATCGAGTCAGAATCTTTGAATAGTTTTATCAAGTATAACCAAACTTATCTTTTAGCATTGCTACTTAATGCACCATATACATCGAAATGTATTAGGTCAAGTAAGATATTAGCCTTTTACTATTCATAGTAAAAGATGTCTTGGTCCAAGTAAATGAGATTTGCATAAATCATGTGATTCCAAATCATATGACTTAAAACTCCGTCACATGGAATTTTAGATATGCATTTCTTATTTATTTGATCAAAACAATAATGCATAAAGAATTTTAATTATTTATGTTATAGCATTTATTACTTTGTTCTTCAAGATTTAGGATATAAGATTTATTTATATGATAACACAATGAAGTAAATCATAATAAATAAAACACCTTTTCTTATTCCAAATAAGAAATAAATATCATTCATTATCTTATAACAAAATAATGTTTTCTACTTTGTTAGTAAAGTCACTTTACAAGTGTTCTACGAACAATGTTGCAACCATTGCATCATTACCGTTTGTAGATAAAACTTTACTATAAGTAGTCTTTCATCTTACTAATTATTCTGGTATCCAATACCCAATAATTAAATTTAAAAAGAATAATTTATAACATAAAATTCCCAAGTGGCAGTCCCACTACCATTCTTTTTATTGATTATCCAGAATTTTGACTACAATTCTAAATCGTCAATCCAATTGCCATTTTACCAAATTGCATCAATTAAAGTTATTATTTTAACCACAATTATTTCATTTAGGCTTGACAACTCTTATCTTACATTTCTTTTGGCACTTGGCCTCCTTTCCATCATTAACAATGGTTTTATACCTCTCTTGCCTAGCTTGCTCTTGAAACATGTCTCTTAACTCCACGCCTATCTAATAGGCTTCCACAAGTTCCAAACTTTGTTGGAGTTTTGAGCACATAGTCGCGAGCATGAGACAACTCACATTCTTAGAAACATACTCATGATTCTTGTGATTGTCTATTCCGGCTTTGAGTTCTTTAGGAATAGGCCCATCAAGAATGTACATCACATCTTCTTGCCTTAGAACGATTCTTAGGCTCAAGATCCAATCGATGAAGTTTGTACCATTCTCTTGAAGCATTATCCTTATCAAGGATTGATCACAATGATTTTAGTTGTCTTTATCTACAACTTATGCAAAATTTCTAAAATTTTACAAGTACCAATCTCATTAAAGAGATAAATAATGTATTTTTCCAAAAAATACTCCCACTAAATTATATAACCTTCTTATACATCCAATGTATAATATAATTTAAATGGGCTAAGATCCTACTTTAACTTAATTTTGAGTACGCTTTGGCGCACCACTCAAAACCAAATTAATTAGGTAGACAACCCTGTCAATCATATCCCATATGACTCTTAGATCCTTTTTCTGAGATTCCTTTTAAATTGGGCTAAGATCTAACTTTAATTTAATCTTGAGTCCGCTTTGGCGGACCGCTCAAAATTAAATTAATTAGGTAGACAATTTCTTGTCAATCATATCCAATATGATTCTTAGTGATCCAATTTCAAAGCATGTTTAATCCCATCTTTGCCTAGGCCCAAAACTATTTTGACGCCCAATTAAGTACAACCATTTTAAACGCATAGGAAACTCTTATTCACTCATATTGCTCATACAAGAATAAAATCAATGCACCTTGCTTTGGCGAGCCCACATGAAAATACCCGTGTACTTACAAGTGTTTTAATCATGGCGTGGCAAGAGGACTTAAAACTTTTCTTGAAGGTTTATCACCATATAGCATACTACACATTTATGAGTACACAAGATAAACATGTTACGCATCAAATTTAGCCACTAAATTAATCTTCATTAATTTAAGCACAACATTTATCTGTCATTAGTTTCTCTATAATTATGAGGATGAGACTATTTGAACTTTGGTTATCATCTCCAAATCAAGATAACAAGAAGTGCGGCCGAACTAAGCCATAAGGCAACCACAATTCCGCACTAATTCAAGAAACCAATAAAGTAGTCCATGTGGCCGAAACTAAGCAATAGATGGTCTCGATGAACGTAGGCCAATTGCATCCACAATTCCACATGGAACTCCAATATTTGAATCAAGAACTTTGTTTCTCAATTTTAGCAATTATGAACTCTTCATAATTCTAACTTCGTTTTATCTTTGAAACTTTGATTGCTATCAAGTTTGGGAAACACAATCTCGATGAACGTAGATTAGCCATCCAAACCTTGAACCAATATTAGAATTCACAAGACTAAAACAAATAGGAAAATTAAACCCTAAAATCCAACCCAAAACCCTAGCACGAGCCCCCGCGCCAAAAACCCTAGCTAGGTCCGGCCGGGTCTCTGCATGGGTCCGGTCGGACCCCTTGAAAAATTCCAAATTTTTAAAGTTCCAAAATTTTTCTCAAAATTGTTTTTTTTCCCGATTCAATTAGGATTTGGTGTTCTTGGTGATAAAATCACCATGATCATCAAAACCTTGAATAAACCATTTATTCATGAATCCCTAGAATATCAAAACTTTGATCCAATCAAAAATTGATAATCCAAACAATTTTAAATCCAAAATTTTTCTCAAAATTGTTTTTCCCGATTCAATTAGGATTCGGAGTTCTTGGTGATCAAATCATCATGATCATAAAAACCTTGAATAAACCATTTATTCATGAATCCCTAGAATATCAAAACTTTGATCCAATCAAAAATTGATAATCCAAACAATTTTAAATCTACCAAAATTTTATTGCGATTGAATAGTGCGATTAAAGTTTATAAAACAATAAACCACATAAAACGCATATAACACATAAACATCATAATCCCAATATTCATATCATGCTAGGCACATAAACAATTTATATACACACAATATGATCTAGTATTGAAATAATCAGCTTGAACGGGGCTCTGATACCACTGTTGAGTTTCGGAATAACATGCGCAGCGGAGTTAATCATTTAAAATTTAATAGAAACCCAAAGCCATAGATCCGTTCATATGATTATATCAAATACAACACAACATAATGAATACTAGAATACTAACCCTTAATGCCTTTGATTTTTCAACCTTGAATTCGATGGAGGCTTGAAATCTTGATCACGAACAATGCAAGAATCACGAACTATAAAGATGATAAGTTTCACCCTCTAGCGGTATCCACACGCAAACGAATATCAAGAACACTTGATCTTGGTTGCTAGACCAAATCATGAAACACGCTTTCATAATGTATAGAACTATATGGAATTATTATGTCTGTGATATTCTTGTTCTTCAATCTAGGGATTTCTTAGAACAAGAAATTCATCCTCTCAAACCCTTGGAGGCTCTCACAAAGTTACATAATACTTAGTGTTGATTTTGGGGGAATAGAGGCTGTTTATATACAAGTTAGACCTATTCCAAATATGTAACTTGTGTCTAAACCCGCAAGGAATCGCAATTAGGAAAGTCCAAAACCTGTCCAAAATCTGTTTCCAAATTGAATCAGGAAACCAATCCCGACAAACTGTGCGGCCGCCCAAAACCAATTGTGCGATCGCACACTCAACATGGAACAATTCTGGTACAAGTTGAGCCAAACTGTGCGGCCGCCCAAGATTTTGTTGTGCGGTCGTACACTTGCTCCAGTCTCCCTTAATTTCCAAAATCCTTCAATGGTCCTTCGACCCAATATTACAATATAGTCCTTTTTAGGATTCGTTCTATTGTGTGTGACCCTCTAGGATTATACTAAGTTGGCAATGGGTTCAAAAATGAAACCATAAGATATGATTAGGTTCTAGCCAACCGTCATACCTACCCAAATAGTATAACTAGATACAAGTTCGCATTCCTTTAGAACATGTCACAATCCCTTTGTCCACGATGTCATTGAACATAAGTCATGGTCAACAAGTCAACTTGTTTTTTTGTTCAATACTTTCTCGATTCCGAATATGATGATAATCCAAATGATATTGATCTATCAATCCATTTGAGTTTGGCCAAACATTTCATTAACATCATTCCTTCGAGGGGC
Organism: Campanula takesimana; assembly: GCA_026119855.1. Lineage (NCBI taxonomy): Eukaryota > Viridiplantae > Streptophyta > Magnoliopsida > Asterales > Campanulaceae > Campanula > Campanula takesimana. Next base: position 1,434,176 of record JAOWBW010000015.1, on the reverse strand, counting down.
CCAAGCTTGATATCTCTCCGAAGAGGGACAAATCCAATTAGCTTATTATTCTTCCCTACGTGAATCCAATTATGCCAATCATACCCTTTATAACTACCCGGTTAAAGGTAGCGTTTGAATATGTCAAACATAATCTTCATCAAGTGGAAGACTATAATAACTTCATGTCTAAGGATTCAAATGACATAACTAATATGATATTTATATATGACATTCACCATGACATAAATCTCATACCGCGGGTCATGTCCAGTACCTTGTTCAAAACAAGTACCCATAAATCTAACATGATCATCCCATGATCATTTAACCTTTATGCTAGTGCTTAACAAGCTCTAGGGACGGAGATTATTATAAGCAAACATGAGCAACAATAATAATCTTATTATCTCTTTATCTTCATGAAAAAAATGATAACTTATACAATGTTTAACAAACGTGCCTAGGGAACCAACACCAACATTGATGACATTAGTTTAGGGAAATCTCGGTACATGAAAACCGACTTGGTCACGGAGTGTTAGACCCTAACTAGAATTGTGTGGTTGGTGCTCGGCTAAAGAGAGGCTTAAGGTCACCCCCGGCATGTAGTCGTGAACTACGCCACAGGCTGAGGTTTACCGCTTCGAAAGAGTCAAGTAAACACATATTTACAACTTTAGAATCACCCGTGTGACTGATAAAAATAAATAAAATGAATAAAATCAGTTATGTGCAGGCCCGGTGCCCACACACTGTCATTCTATCCATTCTGTTCTGTTTCTGTGCCGTTCACAGTTCTGTTTCTGGGCACTGAATGATGTTATGGGAATTTACCCAGAAGCGCCCGCCTTGGAGAATTGATATGGGAAGTGCGCGCATTGCGCCATGAAGATTGGAGGCACGCGCATCTGGGGTACCTGTTAGAATGTTAGAAACTGTGGACTCAGGGGATTGCCTTGGTCCCAAATCATGTAACTTTCCTCTGCAGAAAATGTTAGCACAGAAACATGAAATTCAAAGAACAAAATGAAAGGCGGGCGATTCTGGTAGAAGGGGTCGGACGCGCGCGCTTTAGGCCAAGAAGGCCAGAAGCGCGCGCTTCCCACCCTTTTTTACCAGAATGCCCAGAAAACAAAAATTAGAACACCAAAAGCAGAAAATGCAAGTTTAACCCTCTACCTCCCCAGCAGAGTCGCCACTGTAGATACCTCAGGGAACCGCGGCTTGGCTAGAGCGCGCGAATTACCCTAGGATGTCTACTTGATTTTAGAGTTGTCACCCACGTTTTAGAGGAACGCGAGAAAACCTAAGAAAAACCAATTTTTTATGTACAAAAACCAGAGATTTGGGAAGAAAAGGGTTCGGGGGTTAGGTGACGGAGTGGGAAGTACTTAAACACCCACTCCGTCCCGCTTACGTGGGTCTTGCTACTTTTGGTGTTCTAATGAATAGGAAAGTCCTTTGATTTATTAATATAAAAGTGCTAACAATTACAAATGAAAAGAAAGGGGAAATTTGCAAGGTAAAATAAAAAAGAATTGTTTATTTATTAATTTCTGCTAAAGATTACATTAAAAGATGAATAGAAATTAAAGTAGTGTTTGAAATGTAGGGAGATAACCTTAACTAACTTCAATATGTGAAGTAGTCATATTGGTCATATCCCATTGATGGGGATTGCATACATTACTAAGAAATGCAAAATAAGAAAAGAAGGAGGTAAAGTTGTACCTTAAGAAAGAGGACCTCAAACTTGGCGAGAAAATGGTGTTTGTTGTAGAGAAATTGTTGTAGAACAATTTGTGTAGAGTCTTGTTACTAAGAACTCTTGTTGAGAGAATTTGTGTATATTGTAGTGGTAAAGAAAGTTGAAGTCTAAAATTGAGGTCCTAAAAGTTTAGAGTTTTGGCTAGAGAGAAAATATTGAGGTCCCTTTTCTAAGGTAGAAGAAGGGGGTTTTTATAGGTAAAAAAGAGAGGGAAAGGTTGGAGGGAAAGATGATCAATCCATGTGAAATGGAATTGACCAATAAAAAATAAGATAAATAAAATAATAAATGAAATAAATAAAAGAAAATCAAATAAAAATAAAAAGGAAATATTTTGTTTTTATGAAAAGGGCTAGAAATATGGAATTGAGATGTCACAAATAAAAAGGTTTTAATGTTTGTGATCAAGGAAGGGATTTTGACTAAAGAAGATGTTTGTAAATAAGAAAATGGAGGGAAATAAGGTGCAATCCGCTACTGCCAAAATGGGAAGCGCGCCTGTCCGGCCTTTGGGGCAAGAAGCGCGCGCGGCCCGTTGACAGTGTCGGAGGCGCCCGCGGGTGAAAATAACAGAATGACAGAATGACTCTAAAAGTTAACTCTGTTATGCAGTTTAGTCCAAAACTAACGGAATCAGTTAGGAACTTAACGGAAGTAACAGAAATTAACAAAAACAAGTTAAATAAAAATACGATGTATGCAATCGAGGTGAGAGGTCCAAAGCGGGGTGTCTACACTATTGAACATAAGTCATGGTCCATGGTCAACTTATTTTATTCAATGGTTTTCTCGATCCCGAATATGTTGATAGTACAAATGACATTGATCTCATCAATTCATTTGAGCACGGCCATGTATTTTCATCAACACTATTCATCGAGTGGCCAAAGCTTGACATCTTTCTCGATGAGGTACAAATCCAATATTGACTTATTACTCTTTCCTACATGACTCCGATTATGTCAATCACATTCCTTATAGCTACCCGGTTAAAGGTAACTTTAGAATGCGTCAAACATAATGTTCGTTATGTGGAAGATTGTAATAATCTCATGTCTGAGGATTCTAATGATATGACTAATGTGAGATTTAATTATGACAATTGACCATGACATAAATCTCATAAGTGGGTCATGTCCAGTAGATGTTTACCAACAAGTACACATAAGTTTAACTGTTTCATATACACGTAATAATCATATGATTATCTATTAAATTTATACTAGTTCTTCATAAGTGTAAGGGGTGGGGATTTATAACAAAACATGTAACAACAAATAATAATCAAGTAACATCTCTTTATTTAATAAATAAAATAATAACAAACTATCGTTCCAATAGCGATCCTAGGGCATACACACCAACGATCTCCCACTTGCACTAGGCCAAAACATACATGTATCTAATACCCATGGACCTAACATGACTATCATGTTTAGATTGTGAAAGTCCCTTTGTTAGTGGATCACCTATGTTATCATCAATTGGTACTGTGCATATCTTCACGTCTCCTCTTTCTACGATTTCTCGAATGAGATGAAAACGCCTAAGTATGTTTTGAATATTTGATGTGCTCTTCGTTATTTTGCTTGAGCAATATCACCATTATTTTCACAATAAAGGTCTAGTGGATTAGCGATACTTGGAACCACCTCTAATTCAGTAATGAATTTCTTAATCCAAACAGTTTTTTAGCAGCATTAGATGCAGCTATATACTCAGCTTCAGTTGTAGAATCAGCTACTATACTTTGCTTATAACTCTTCCATCTTACACTACCACCATTTAGCATAAACACAAAACGAGATTGCAATCTAAAGTCATCTTTATCGGTTTGGAAGCTTGCATATGTGTAACCATTTACAACAAGATCATCTTCCACACCTTTATATACCAAGAACAAATATTTAGTCCTTCACAAGTACTTAAGAATCATTTTGGCAGCTATCAATGACTTTCACCCAGATCTGATTGGTACCTACTCGTCATGCTTAAAGCAAAGAAGACATCTGGTCTAGTACAAATCATAGCATACATAATGGATCCAATTGCCAAAGAAAATGGGACCCCACTCATTCTCATTCGCTCATCATTTGTCTTAGGACATTGAGTCCTTCTAAGAGTTACACCATGTGACATTGGCAAATGTCCTCTCTCAGAGTTTTCCATTTGGAATCTCTTTAGGACTTTGTCAATGTATGTACATCAATCTTTGAGATCTATTTCTATAGATCTTAATGCCATGGATATAAGAGCCTTCTCCCATATCTATCATCAAGAAATATTTTCCTAACCAAGACCTTAAAGACTAAAGTGCAAGAATATCGTTTCCAATGAGCAATATGTCATCAACATATAACACTGGAAATAGTACTATGCTCACACTAATTTTCTTGTATACACAAGGCTCATCTTAATTCTTAATGAAGCCAAACTCTTTGACAGATTCATCAAATCGAATATTCCAACTCATAGAGGCTTGCTTCAATCCATAGATAGATTTCTACAACTTGCATACTTTGTTAGAATTATCTGGATTTACAAAAGCTTTAACTTGTGTCATATACACATCCTTTAGTAAGTTCCCATCAAGGAACATTGTTTTGACATCCATTTGCCATATCTCGTAGTCAAAATATGCGGTTATGGCAATTATAATTCTTATAGACTTGATAATTGCTACGGGTGAAAAAGTTTCATCATAATCAATACCATAAATTTTCCTTTAGCCTTTTGCTACAAGCCTAGCTTTGTAAGTATGTACCTTTCCATCCATGTCATTTTTCCTTTTAAAAATCCATTTGTATCTTATGGTTTTTACACCTTCAGGTGCATTGATCAAGTTCCAAACTTGATTACCATACATGAATTGAATTTCGGATTCCAGGGCTCCAAGCCATTTATCTGAATCAGGAGCGACATCGCTTCTTGGTAGGAAGTGGGTTCATCATTCTTAATGATTTTTACTTCATTACTATCTGTTACGAGAAATCCATATCTCCCAGTTCAGACCGTAACCTTCTAGTTCGACCATCAGTTCCAAATTATTATTGGGTTCTCAAATTTTTTCAAGATCAATTTTACTCCCACTGATTCCTTTGGAGAGAAACTCTTTCTCTAGAAATGTACCATCTCGAGCAACAAATAATTTGTTGTTAGTATGGTTGTAAAAGTAATATCATTTAGTTTTCTTAGGATATCCCACGAAAATACATTTATCAGATTTGTGTGCGAGTTTGTTAGAGATAAGTCTCTTAACATATGCCTCACAACCCCAAATCCTCATGAAGGAAAGATTAGGACTCTTTCAGGTCCACATCTCATATAGAGTCTTTGGAACATTATTTAGTGTGAGTGCACCAGTTTCTAATGCATGTCCCCAAAAGGATAAAGAAAGATCAACTTGACTCATCATAGAGAGGATCATATCCAATAGTCATATTTCTCCGCTTAGGCACACCATTCCATTGTGGTGTTCTAGGTAGAGTTTATTATGAAACAATTCCACAACTCTTAAGATGATCGTCAAATTCTTTGCCCAAATATTCACCACCACAATCCGATCGAAGTGCTTTAATAGTTTTGCCAAATTGATTATGTACTTCATTTTGAAATATTTTAAACATCTCAAAAGATTCACTTTTGTTTTTCATAAGTAGACATAGCATATATACTAAAATCGTCAGTGGATGTTATAAGTATTGCCCCTACCATTGTTGATTAATGGTCTACATACATCGGTATGTATTAGTCTCAATAAGTCACTAGCCCTTTCACTACTCTTAGTACAAGGTGTATTAGTCATTTTTCCAAGTAAACATGACTCGCAAGTCTCATATGATTCAAAATCATTTAAGCCTAAAAGTCCGTCCCCATAGAGTTTTGAGATACACTTCTCATTTATATGACCAAGGCGGCAACGCTACAAATAAGTATGATTTACATCATTAGGTTTAGATTTCTTATTTATATTATAGATAATATCATTATTTCCATTCTCAACATCATGAACATAAAGGCCATTAAAAGACTTTGCAGTACACTAAAGCATATCATTTAAATAAATAAAAAACCTTTTATTCTCAATAAAAAATCTATAACCTTCATTATCCAAGAAACTGAAATAATATTTCTACTCAAATATGGAATGTAGTAACAATTGTTCAAAACAAGAATTAAATCACTAGGTAAAATGACTTCATAAGTCCCTATGGCTAATGCAGCAACTCTTCCATGAAGAGCTTAGAAATGTGAGTCCACATCCAATATTTAATACCCAGGAACTAGAAGTAGAAGTAATATATCTATAACATAGATACCTAAAGTAGAAGCAATCTCATTTCCCTTCTTCTTCTTATCCCTCTCTTCCATGAAGATCTTACAATTTTTCTTTCAATGACCAACTTCATTGCAGTGGAAACAAATTGCATCATTTTGGGTATTGAGTTTAACCACTACAACTTTGGCAACATTTGCCTTGTTGATTTTGGGTTTAACAACGTTTGCCTTACCCTTTCCTTTGGCCTTTGACCCCATTCCAAAATTTACCATAAATATATGAGAGGTTTTCTCAATGATTTTATTTTCAGCAGTTTTAAGCATCCCATGTAACTCTGATAAAGTCTTAATCATACCATGCATGTTAAAGTTCATTATAAACTGATTATAACACTTGGGGTAATGAGTTCAGAATCATGTCGGTTACCAATTCAGCAGGAATGACATAACCAAGCCTTTCCAAATGCTCAATGTGGCCCTTTATCTTTAGAACATGAGGCTTACTTGCTTCCCTTCAGTCATCTTACATAACATCAAAGCAGCCATGGTATCAAACCTTTCTTGTATAGCTCTCTCTTGAAACATATCTTTCAACTGATTGCCTATCCCATAGGCATCCAAGTGTTCTAAATCTTTCTGAAGCTCAGAACACATGGTAGCAAGCATAAGACAGCTGATGTCACGTGAATCATTTTTATGTTTCTTGTGAGCGTCCTTGTCTGCCCTAGGGGCAGTCGCAGCAGGTTCCTCAGGAACGGGATCATCAAGAATGTAGAGCTTATTCTCTTGCCTTAGAACAATTCTAAGATTTTGGATCCAATCCAGAAAATTAGCTCCACTTTCTTGAAGTTTTTCCTTCTCAAGGATATATCGCAATGATAAAGTTTGTGTGTTTTGTTCCAATATCTAAATTTTTTATGCATACATAATAATCTGTATAACTACCAATTTCATAAAGAGATAAATAGAGTATTTCATAAATACTCCCACTAAATTGTATAACATTCATATACAATCATGCATAATATAATTTAAATAGACTAAGATCCATATTTCATTCAAATTTTGACATCGCGATGGCAAGCTGCTCAAATTTAAACTATTTAGGTAAATAACTCCTTATCAGTCATATCATATATGACTCTTAGATCTTTTATAAGATTCTTCAGATATTATATGTCTAAATCATGTTCTAATCTCATCTTGTGCCTTAGCCCAAAACTCTTTTGAAAGCCTAATTAAGTCAAACCAGTTTAAACGTATATGAACCACTCTTTCAGTCTTCTTGTTCATACAAGGATAGAATCAATGCACTTCACGAGGGTTAGAGAGCGCATAAAACTACCCGTGTAATCCTAAGTGTTTTAATCATGGATTGGCACGTGACTTAAATATAGGGTCGCGCTCCTGTGAGAACCATTTTATATGAGAACCGTGAGAACCAGTCATAACCATTAGATTAGAAAAAAAATCAAGGGTCTAGATGTTAGATACATTGGATTCACTTGGATACATTAGTTAATTTTCGAAAAACAATTGGATACATTAGTTTTTAACATAGTGTATCCAAGTTCAACACTTCGATACAATACTTATTAACCTATTGTATCCAAGTGTAATATCGATTTTTTTTAATGTATCTAAGTGTATCAATTGTATCTAACATAAGGACCCTTGATTTTTTTTCTAATCAAATGGTTATGATTGGTTCTCACGGTTCTCACGATATTTAGGATCTCATTTGAGCACCTACCTATATATATATATAGTTCAACACTTCGATACAATACTTATTAACCTATTGTATCCAAGTGTAATATCGATTTTTTTGTAATGTATCTAAGTGTATCAATTGTATCTAACATAAGGACCCTTGATTTTTTTTTTCTAATCTAATGGTTATGATTGGTTCTCACGGTTCTCACGATATTTAGGATCTCATTTGAGCACCTACCTATATATATATATATATATATATATATATATATATATATAATGTGTGAAGTAGATAGATCCCCTTTCTAAAAAGGTTTCCCGCTTAAACTGGCATTTCTAAAACAGGAAACATGGAACTTGTACTTTCTGGAACAATTATGAAGCAAATGAGTTCTGGAAATTTAATAGTTGACCTCGAGAATTTAACGGGTGTAGTCATTAAATAGACCTTTTCAATGCTCATACACAAACACATTGTCTTCTCCCATCTCCTCATATTCAGTCACCTTCTCTCTCAGCAAACAAGCCTCGCCTTCCTCTTCCCTTCCTTGCTCTCCCTCAGTTTACCCGCTTCATACTCCCATATGAAACCATATTTATTCTTCCATCCCTCCCTATTTATTCTTCCCCATTTCAGTGGCGTCCTTACTTGAGAAACCCTCACACCATGGACACCATCTCTACAAAACCCACTCTCCTCCATTACAGAACCCCTTTTCAAGCTCATCCATACTCAATTAATTTTGCTAATACAATCAAACCCTAAAGATATTGTAAATACCCCAGGGGGACCCACGGCTTTAGGCTAGAGCGGTGAGTTATCCTAGGATGTCTAACTTTATTTTAGAGTCGCCACCTATGTTTTTAGAGAAACATAAGAAAACCTAATATAGCCTAATGTTTGTTACGAAACCAAAGATTCTTTTTATGAGGTTCGGGGGTTAGGTTACGGAATGGGAAGTACTTAAACACTCATTCCTCCCGACTAACGTCGGTCTTGCAAATAACTGTTCTATATAAATAAAAAGAGTGTTCTTCCTATGCTTTTAAAGATGATTTTAGGGTAAAAATGATGTTTTGAATGTAGGGAGATAACTCCTTGGTTAACTTCAATGAAGTTAAGCAATCTTTGGTGTCATGTCCCAAAATGTTTGGGTTGATTGTATGCTTAATAAAAGAAGAAGAAAGAGATGAAGTAGAGAGAAAGAGAGAGGGATGAAGTACCTAAGTTCTTCAAGAACTTCAAATTAAGGAGATGCCTTAAAGATACTTAGTTTTCTTTTTATGACAATTTTCCGAAAGTGGTGGTCCTTTGTAATGGATGAAGAGGGAGGTATTTATAGGTGATAAAAGATGTTTTTGGTGCCAAAACAGGGTCAACAATCAGATATTTCTTGGGCAAAATTGACATTGATGAGCAAGGGAGAGATTCTTGGGAAAAATCTGTAACTAATGACAATAAGCGCGCACCTCCTGCCTTGGGGGCGGAAGGCGCACACCTCTGACCTAACAAGGTAGAGGCGCCCAACTCTGAAATGGTTTTTTTGAAAGAATGGACTAGACAGTTAGAACTGTTATTCAGTTTAGCCCCAAAAACTGATGGAATCAGTCAGGAACTTAACACAAGTAGCAGAAACTAACAAAAAACACTTAAAACAAAGTAAAAATGCAAATTAAGCGTGCAATCGGGGTGAGCGGTCATAGAGCCCCTCGGTGGCGTGGATTGAGAAGTATAATGCGCCAATGAAAAAAAAACATCCGCTGAGGACATCACAAAGAATATGATGTGGCGGACCCTTTATGCTCGCTTAGAGTTCGATTAGCGGACTTTTCTTGAGCTGAATATCATGTCGTGGACCTGTCATGCTCGCTTAGAGTCCGATTAGCGAACTTTTCTTAAGCTGAATCCGATGTAGCGGACCCGTCATGCTCGCTTAGAGTCCGATTAGCGAACTTTTCTTATTGATGATGTGATTCTGATGCTAACCTTGGTTATACCACTTAGGCTTACGAATTATCTTTGCTGCCCAGAGGACTCACGCGGCACCTGTCTATCGTGGTATACTTACAGTGTGACATATGTTACTTGAGGAGAATGTTGATTTCTGATGGCTCATTGTGATCGAACCTTGTGAAGCTGTGACTTGGGGGGTGCGGGCACAGTTAATTGTGAGTGGACCCAGGATTGAACGCTTGCAGGATCGAAACACGGATGGATTTTATTTATCTTTAGTGGGAGTTTCTGTCCTAGCGTTTGATTAGACATGCCTTAAGGGCGGACCCAAAACAATGTGTGCCCAAAAGTAGGTTCAAGGATAGAGCTTCGTTGTGATCTTGCTGACTATGGGGGTGTTGTGTCCTCCTATCCTCCGACTTGCTTCTTTGACAAGGGCCTACTGAGGCTTTGCTGGTGGTCGAAGGCGGGCGCCCCCTCTTGGTACTGTGGGAGGAGCGCGTGTCCCGTATGGGATGCGGGAGGCATGCGCTTCTGGGTAGCTGATTCTGAGCCTTAATATTTGCTTGACAAAATATTTTCAACAGCTATAATATCAGCCCTTGTTCGAGATGATCCTTCTAACTAGGGATGGCCAAACCGAACTGGAAAAGCACGGAACCAGAGCAAACCAGCGAATAAACTAGAACCGGAGTAACCGGAACCACCATTCATCCGGGCCGATTACGGTTCACATAAATGGTGAACCAGACCGGAACCAGAACTGGACCTAAAATTCCTTGTTTTTCAATAATTATAAAGGGGGGCCCGGAATCGGACCGGAACCGGAACCTAACCGGAACCGGATTGTGGTAACCGGAACCGGAACCGGTGTAACCACAGACCGGTTAAGGGTCACCTATATGCCGAACCGAAACCGGCGATTCTGAACTGGAACCGGGCCCGGAACCGGTTTTGGCCATCCCTACTTCCAACTACTATTTTCTGCAATCTCTAAACACCCTTTTCTTGCTTGAATTTGCTTGCAATCCATCCTTTTTTTAATGGCTTCTTCTACATTTTCACTTGATGCCAAGATCGTGAGAGACTATGAAAAGTGACTTGTCAACGTTTGTGTACTCATTCAAAACCCATCCCAAGAAGGATTTTTGTCATGGATTTTGGTTTCCGCATTCTCTTTACTTTACGCACATTGGAGCCAGATTGGGAGCTGTTAAAGGCTGCATCAGCTTTTTGGGATTATGACTGTCACACTTTTAACTTTACGGTAAATGAGATGGTGCCGACTGTCGAAGATTTTGGTGCTATCCTTGACATTCCATTGACGGGACCGATCGCTGTCCCCAAGTATCATCGTGGTGCCATCGATGCTTGGTTAGAGCTTTTGGACCTCCCTTCCGAGGAGGTGAAGGGGATGGTACACCGTACGGTTGTCGACATAACGGAGTTACCAATGTTCTTTAGTTTGCATTCAGAGGACTTAGTAGTGCAGTCTTTCAAGAGGAATGCTTTGGCTGTTTGTCTTTTCAGCAAGATTTTATTCTTGAGGCCCCTCGGTACAGCTGACACCCAACTAGCTGATATAGTTCTCCAGGCCAAAAAGAAGACAGCATAGCATAGTTCCTCTTATTGTTGGGGGGGGGACCTTGCATGGTCTGGATGAGTTGCACCGGACTAGTGAGATGTGGCGAGGTAGACCCTTGCTTTTGACTATATGGCTCCAGGAGAACTTTAGGATTTACGCTCTAGACAGTGATCTTTCCCCTTTTGCCATTCACCGAAGGAAACTACTTGTTCATGAATTGTCAGAGCATGGTTGGAGAAAATTCTTTGCATCCAGATTGACTGTTGATATTGAGTGGTTCCCTTCTTCTTGGGGGCATTCGTCGTTTTATGGAGCGGACCTCAGGTTTTGATCACTTGGTCCTTCTAGGTCTCCGAGATTCTTCATTTTACCAGCCCAAGCGGGTATTGAGCCAGTATGGCCGTTAGCAGATAATTCATATTCCGGGGAATGGGGTGACCCGTCCAGCTTCCTATATGAGACAGACTTTTCGAGGAAGCTTTAGTTAGTTTGGGGGAATGACCGCGATCGGTGGTCTTCTGTCCCTCTTTATCGGGGTAGCATCTTTCTTCCCGAGAGTTACTTGGATCATCTTTTCGGTACCCTTTATCGTGGCATTACTTGGATTGATACACTGCAGATAGAGTTTTTAGGTACTGCATTTGAGCCTAGTAGTGTTTTGAGGTACAAGGAAGCTGCTGGTGATCCTCAGAACATTCCGATAGATCCCATGGGCACACTTCTGGATGATTGTTATGCTCGAAGGCATCTTGTTGCGAAGAGGGCTTCAATCCGGCTTAGTGTCCTGAGGTCGCCTAAGAGGAATAGAGTGGAGAGTCATTCATGCCCCCCTTTGAAGGTGTAGACACCCTGCCTTGGACCTCTCATGTCCCGATTGCATACACATTCTCTGTCTTCCTCTTTTCTGTTAAATTTTGTTACTTTTCATTAACTTTCGTTACTTTCTGTTAAGTTAATGACTTCCTCCGTTAGTCTTGGACTTGACTAAGTGACAAAATCAACTTTGAGTCTATGTTTCATTTGTTTTTGTTGACTTTTGTGGTGTTCATTAAGTTTCTAACTGATTTTGTTAGTTTCGGGGCTTAACTGCATAACGAGGTTAACTTTTGAGGTAAAATATGGATTTTCTGAAGGTGGGACGTGCGCGCCTTTGCCCTCCTTTGTGGGAGGCGTGCGCTTCCCATAGGGGGGAGGGACGTGCGCGCTTCCCACTTCTAGAATGCCAGATTTTGCTAAATTTCACTCCTTTTCTGATTTGTAACCTCCAAAACCATTATTCCTTGGCTTGATCCGGGGAAGGGTCATCTTTGTGACCTCAAACACATTCCTAACACCTATAAATACCTCTTCATTATACCATGGAAAGAAGGACTCTCTTAACATAAAAAGAGGAACAATTCTCTTTACAAAAACTCTTTAAAAACACAAAGTTCACCTTCAAGGTCCTTTCTATAGGCAATTTGGTTCCTCCCCATTCAAGCACAAGGTACATTGTCCATATTCTTCTTCTAAACTCTTAATATAATTTTATTGCCTCTCTTTATCAAAACTTTTTAATTACATTCTTCATCTTTTTTTACCTCTCTAATGTGTATGCAATCTCCATAAAAAGGACTATAACCAAAAAGGCCAATTCACTATTGAAGTTTGGTCAAGGTTATATTCCAACATTCTAAACTCCATTTTAATTTACCATTTATCTCTTAATGTAATTGCTAGCATAGTTTTTACATGTAACATTTGACATTAATCAATACATAAAGAATTTCCCTTTTCTTTCCCATGTAATTGTTAGCACATTTCACATTAATAAAAGGACTTTTTACATTAGAACACCAAAAGTAGCAAGACCGGCTTTAGCTGGGCGGAGTGGGTGTTTAAGTACTTCCCACTCCGTAACCTAACCACCGAACCCGTTGTTAGTACCCAACCTGAAAATGAGTTATTAGGCATTCTACAACTCATAGGGACCTCCCAGGTATTTACGAGACACGCAGGACTTATCCGGAATTTCCCGAAAAGCCCAGATAAGAAGATATTGACGACCTGATCGGATGAAGCTGGAAAGATAGACGTTATCTAATCCTTCTCCAGAGTCCAGATTGATCAGAGCCTCGAAAACCGTGTCAATCCCTTGGACCGTCCGGGCGGCCACATGTTCCGGCCGGGCGGCCATTTCCTCCAGGTCAACTTCTCCTATAAATAGATGACCTCAGTTCATAATTGAGAAACAATTATCTCCCTCAAGTTCCACAGCCAAAACTGATAGCAGAACTCTCCCTCTAAGCCTTTCTAGTAATCCCGAAGGTCCGGAGAATCCGCGCGAGAGATTCGACTTCGTTCTTGTCAAGATTGGTGAGAATTCTTCATGTTTTCTTAGTGTAGATCTGATTTATGCTAGTTTAATTATGTTTATTAATGCTGCCAAAAACGTGTCGGATCAGCCCTTCGTCTAGCGGTTCGGATAAATCCAGCAATGAGAACTTCCCCGTTCAGATCTGCACACAATGAACGCACGTAAACTACGCCGGAGCTTCACCGGTGAAGGCCCTCCGGCGTAAGAGTAAGAATACGGGAGGTAGTAATGAATTGAGAAATCTATTGACTAGTTTAGAGCCAAAGAGTTCATTACCCGTCTCCTGTGGTGAGGACCTATTTATATAGGTGTGGGTGAATGAGTCCTAACTTGTTAGAGAAGCTAGGGAGCCCGTAATACTGTGGGACTCGTATTCTTTGGAGATAGACTCCGGATAAGGATGAGTGGTATCCCAGTTATCTTGTAGAAGAGATATCCTTGTTTAGATAAGGATCTCCACTGTTAGAGTTGTAATCAAACTCTGTAAGTGGACTCCCTGTGATAATGGGAGGTTTTTGATATAACTCGGCCCATCATCCAGCTCGGCTCGTCCTGGAGGTCGACTAGGGATTAGGCCTCTTGAACTAGGCCTAGGCAACAGCTGCCTGCTCGGCCTACTTGATGTCGGCATATGAGATTATGGGCCTCTTTGAGATGGGCCCTTTGGTATGTGAGCCCAGTCTTTGGGTCCCATTTAACCAAATCTGTTTATGTCGTTCAGTGGCCCCCGAGTTTCTATCTCGGCATGCCGAGTAGGAACTGTAGTCCGTACTTCACCTGCACTTCATTTATATTGATTTGACCTATAGCTGCCAAAATCCCTTGTTGATTGGATTTGCTGATGTCACTATGGATTTGATACAGGTGGAATCATTATTCCTCTTGGAGAGTGGACACCTCATTAATTGATCCCCAAATATGAGTGGTATAAATACACTATCCCTTGGTATTCTGGGGATACATAAGAATAAACGTCCCTTTGTTTATCTTGCCTTCCACACCAATTTTTTCTTTTACTCCCAAGATTTTCCAGGAAGTATTCAAAATGGTTTCAAAGAGAAAATACGATGATGCTTTCCCAGAAGAAGTAAGTTCCGATTCAAAGAGCCATGATTCAAATTCTGACCCCAGCAGCAGCTATGATTCCATGTTTCCATCCAAGTACTGTTCGTCTTTTCCGGCAGAGGAGTCATCGTTCGACAGTAACGGTGAATTTGGAGAGCCTGACCAATTCGACGAATTTTCCGACGATGACTCCGATGCAGAGGAGTCAGAGGATGAGGACGAGGATGACGATGAAGAAGATGATGATCCAGAACCCATTATTATCGATAAATATGGGTATGATGGAGACGTTGAGTGGGAGGAAGATGATGAAGACCAAGATCAAGATTGTGATCTTTCTTGAATATTTAGTTAGGATGACCCAATAGTTTTTTTTTTTTTTTTTTATATATATATAGGTCAGGCCCCCGGCCTTGTTGTGGGGGTCTTTTGGGTATGTATAATGGAACCATCTTTTATGCTTTCATCATTGTCTTGATGTGCACCTTCAACTTGATATGTTTAATTTACAGCTCGATCTAGGCTGGTATTCATCCATATGTATCTCGGCAATTGTACCTTGGCATCCTCCCGATCCGTTGACATCTATCGTAAGTCAAACCGTGAATGGGGTCCTCGGTAATTTGGACATCTCTGGATCTCATCTTATTTGACCCTCCGACTCCTTACGTCTGTAGTTCCAAGTCGGCGCTTTTATGCCTGTTGACTCGTCACCGGTTTT
Source organism: Campanula takesimana (assembly GCA_026119855.1). Classification (NCBI taxonomy): domain Eukaryota; kingdom Viridiplantae; phylum Streptophyta; class Magnoliopsida; order Asterales; family Campanulaceae; genus Campanula; species Campanula takesimana. Next base: position 1,418,751 of record JAOWBW010000015.1, on the reverse strand, counting down.
GATGGTTGAGTTGTCTTCAAACGTTTTGCCTTAGACTGTTCACTGTCAGGCGGCGCGTAGGATTGATTGACAAGACATCCCCCTTGAATACACGCCCCTATTAATTAGGGGTAATGATGAGGCTTAGTGGGGAACGTGCCAACCCACGGGTTAACACTTGTGCTCGGGTTCGAGTCGGGTATGACCCATCCGACCCGGAATATATATTCAAATTTTCCCCTTTTCATTTACTTTTCTGAGATTTTTCAGAAAGAGTAAGAGATTCGACTACTGCCGGTTCGTAGCTCCGCTTCGTGTTCTGGTTCTCGTCGACTTGCTCCGATCAAAGTGCTTAAGGCGGCCTTTCAACTAGCTTCCTCCGATCCCTTTCCATTTTTGAGGTATTTTTCACCCTCACTTTTGTCGATTTTCCATAGTTAGGGTTCCGGGCATTTGTTTGAACATTTTACTGTTTCGTCCACCATTGCTCAATTTAGCTATATTCTTTGAACTTTCACCTTCTTCTAATGTCTGGTCCTTCGACTTCGGGTACAAACCCCTTGTATGGTTTCTATCAAAGAAATAATAGGATTTATATTGAATCAAATGGGCATTGGAATATGTTGTCGTTACTAGCTGTGGGAGATATCCTGTATTCGAGGGGGTCACCTAGAGAAGATCTGAGGTATCCATCTGGATTCTATGCCCCAAGAGTTAGGGAGGGTGAGGATGCCGATATGATTGTCTTTGATAATGAGGATAAGGTCCTTGACCATATTTACTTATTCTATGTAAAAGACAAGTCCTTGATTCGATCTCGTCTTGAGGGTGCAACCTCCTCGGTCCCAGTAGTCGATTCGGTGGGGAGTATGGCCTTATCAAGGCTTCTCGATGAGTCTAACCCCTCTGTTTCTTCTACAGGTATGGTCGGGGAGAGCTCATCTGATAGAATAGTGGACCGTTTTGATGCCAGTGTTTCCAGGCCGAGACGGGGTGTCGGTACTAGGACAACGAGTAAGAAAATGGGGAAGTCAGGTCCTATTGTAGACAGACATCCCAAACCTGGAGACTAGATGTTAGAGGCTCTGTATTCCCGGTATAGAATAGATCATAACGAATATCGCCTGTATTATAGTAAAGCCGTTCCTTTGGACACCGATGAGAAAGTCCATAATTTTTATTATGATCAGGCAGTCGTTTCATTTTTCTTCAAGCAGTTTCAGCTAGGTTTAAGGCTCCCTCTTGATCCCTTTATCAACGAATTCCTGGAGTCTTGGGAGATCGTGCCTACTCATATCGGTGCCAACGCCATTCGGTATTTGGTCAGTTTCATCATATTGTGCCGTAGTCTTAACTTCGAGCCCTGTATGTCTGCCTTTGATCATTTTTTCAACGTGAGTTTTAACAAGGCTACGAGGACTTTAACCATTAAGTCGGACTCTTCCAAACCCAAAATCATCTCTCCTATTTCTGGCACTGTCAGTAAAGTGTCTGGGTGGAACGCCCATGTGATCAGAGCAGAGTCCCATTTTGGCTGGGAGTTTGCTATTCCAGATTATGTTCTGTGTCATCCTACTGAGATCCATAAGCCTGAATGGAGCGATGACTTGATCGCCAAACTTGAGGAGTTTTCTAACCTTGGTACCCTGGATTGAGTGAGCTGGAAAGAGATCCCCAGTACTATGTCCAAGCCGGTTTGATGAAGGGGCCTCTTGATGGCGTTGTACCCAAGGTGGATGTTTTGTGAGGGAATAGATTTCCGGATTGGATTGTCCACCCAAACTTTGTTTTTCTTCATGAGTGCGTGTGTTTCCAAGATCAGAACAATATTTTTCTTAAGACTGAAGACATGATAGGCTGTAATTATCAAACCTTGCTCTCTTTTTTCCTGATTTTCTGTCTCATCTCGGTATGATATTTATCTCCTGTGCAGTTTTGACTATGGAACAAATCACCGAGATCGAGGTCGATGAAGTTGATCCTGTTAAGGTGGCCAGGTTGAAGAAGGAAAGATCGAGGGCCGCTGCCTTGGAAAAACGTCATGCCGATATGGACGCTAGGCAGGCGCTGCTCCAAAATAAGGAAGCTTCAGCGGTCCCTCTGGCGGACCGAGTCATCGAGGAGGCTGGTGGGGGTACCGAAGATGTAGTCCCCGAGAATGAGCAAGCCCCTTCAGATAACCAGACTGAGAGTCAGGGCCAGGGTCAGGACGCTCAAGACATGACTGAGGTGGAACAGGGAGACGTTCATGGTCGCCAGAAAAGGGCCAGAGAGGTCAGGGAGACCCATGATCGGTCCGCGAAGAGGGTGGCTCCTTCTACTCCTGACTCTGTTTCTACCACCGTTACTTCTGAAGACGAGGTGAAACGCTGGGTGGAGCGTTTTGGTGTAGTCTCCATCCTGTCGGGCTTGGACGTGTCGGTTCAGTCAGGTCTTCCTCTGAAGAAGGGGGGCCCAGTGATAAAAAGGGCTATGAATGCCGATACCATAGACAAGATGGCTATCGAGAGACTCACCTCTCAACAAATGCTAAACCGTAAGTGCTTGATAGTTAGAGAGGTACTATTTCTGGTTATCCAAGCTTCTTTGCACTCTTCCCCTATTTGCTCACTTTTCCTTTTTTGCAGCTTGCTTCCCTTGCACAGGTTGATTACACCATGTACCGACAAGTCTATGAATCTTTGAAGGAAAAAGAAGCCGAGGTGGGGAAGCTCAAAGATCTTAACAGTGATCTTAATGGTAAAGTGATTGCTTTGGAGAAGGAAAAGGCCTCTCTCGATACTCTGCAACGTCAGGCTAAGGCCGAGTTAACTACTTTGAACGAGTCTTTGTCGTCTTCAAAAGCCAATGTCGAGGAAAAAAGGAAGAGGGTTGAGATGCTCGCTGTTGAGAAGGCCACGGCCGAGGAAAGACTTGCCCTGTTAGAAGACCGATATGCTCGTTTGGAGGAGAGTGTGGTGGGAAGGGAGAAAGCCGCTGTTGAAGCTTACAAGAAAGGGCCCCAGTTTAGGGAGGATTTCAGCGACCGTGTCGGCACGGTATACAATGATGCCTAGTCTAATTTGACTCGTCTTCTCTACATCAACCCGGAAGTTAACGTGCTATTGGAAAAATGTGCTCGTCTTTTTCAGCAAGATGCTTACAGCGTAGAGGCAAGGGCGGCTCACTCTATGGTCCCATTTTCTGAAGGCGCTCTAAGGATCATCAAGGCTCGGGACCGAAAGGCTAACAGGCCCGTTTGGGACCCACCAGCATTGGATCCTAATAACTTTGAAAAGCTTTTGGAAAGAGCTGCGGCGGATGCTAATGCCGGTGTGGATTAATGTTGTTTTTGTGATGTAAGGCCGGTGAGGCCATTTGATACAATTAGTTTTTATTGCCAAGTATTTGCATGACTCGGCCCAGCGTTGTCTGGGGGAGTTCAAACACTTAGATCTTTGTTGTTTTTCAAGTATTTATGTGACTCGGCCTTGAGTGTTTGGGGGAGTCTAAACACTTAATTTTGGTCATTTCTTGAGGATTTGTCTACCTCGGTTTGAGGTGTAAATTAACCCGTCTTCTTGATAGCTGCAGTCAAGTGTTATCTCGTCATCTGTTCATGTTGTTTTATCTCGGTTTGAGATGTCTTAACATTGTCTGAAACGTTGAGATTATAGTAAGGCCAGTTTTGGCTGTTCACAGGTCGTGGTTATTTTACCTATATAACCCGTAACGAGCGTTAGGAGCTCGGTTTGTAAGAACTAACTCGTGGCTAGTCTCAAATTGGCATGGGAACTAGATGTATTAGTCTTAACCCAAATTTGAGAGCACTAGCCGTTAGAATTAGGTTTTGATAGTAGCCGAGTTAGGATATGTTTGTAGGCCGTGGTCGTTCACCGTTATGGCCGTGGCGAGCGTTAGGAGCTCGGTGTTTATGGACTAACTCATGGCTAGTCTCAAATTGTCTTGGGATTAGATGTAATAATCTTAACCCGAATTTGAGAGCACTAGCCGACAGAGTTAAGTTCTAATTGTCTTGAGTCGTGACGTTGGTCTTAACTCGGAATGACGATCTCGGTATTGCTAAATAATGCTTGGACCGTGCTTAAGAATCAAAGTTGTAAAAAGGAAAACTTTATTGATAATAATAAAGGAATATCTAATTTGATAAATTCTATGAACTAAAGACCAAAAATCTAAACTAGAAAGCAAAAAAGATAGATAGGGTGCCGAGGAGTTACTAATAGTATTTCCTCAAGTGCTCTGAATGCCATGGGTGCTTAAGCTCTTTTCCTTCAAGAGTTTTGAGCATATAGGTCCCTTCTTTGATAACGTGAGTGATGATGTAGGGGCCTTCCCAATTCGGAGAGAGCTTATTCTGTTGATCCTTCAAATGTGTGGACTTGATCTTTCTGAGTACCCAGTCGCCGACTTTAAAAACTCTTTTCTTTACTTTGCTGTCATGGTAGGCCTTGGTCTTTTGCTTATAATTGATCATTCTGAGTTGAGCCATCAGCCTTTTTGCTTCAACTAGGTTTAGGTCTAGGAGTCAGTTGTATTCATTAACCACCTCGTCATAATTGGACACCCTGAAGGTAGGTAAGGCCATCTCGGCTGGAGCCATAGCTTCTGATCCGTAAGTTAGTGCAAAGGGAGTCTCCCCAGTCGGTCTCCGAGTGGTTGTACAAACTGACCATAAAGCAAGGGGGAGGTCGTCCAGCCACTTTCCTTGACTTCCTTCTAAACTCTTGGTCAGGGCTTTTAATATTAATTTGTTTGCTGCCTCAGCTTGCCCATTACCTTGAGGATGACTGACCGATGACTTTTTGTGCTTGAATCCTAGTCTGTTCAATTCTTAGGTGAAGGCGTCAGAGGACTGGAGTCCGTTGTCGGTCACGATAGAATGTGGGACGCCGAACCGACACCATATATAGTCATGGATGAAGTTGATGGCGTTTTCCTCTGTGATTTTCGCCAAGGGCTTAGCCTCCACCCACTTTGTGAAGTAGTCGACTGCTACAATTACGAACTTGTTGCTTCCTTTTGCCAAGGGAAATGGCCCAATGATGTCGACTCCCCACATGTCAAATGGCCATGTTGGTATGATGAGGCTTTGTTCCACCGGTGGCACTTTGGGCAGGTCCGAGAAGCGCTGGCATTTGTCACACTTCTTTACATAGGCTTGGGCTTCTTCTCTTAAGTTCGGCCAGTAGTAACCGAGTGTGATTACTTTATCAGCAAGGGTTCTGGCCCCCGAGTGTCCTCCACAGACTCCCTCATGTACCTCGGCCAGAAGTTTCTCGGTATCCTTAGGGGAAACACATCTTAGTAGGGGCCTGGAGAATGATCTCCGATATAGAATGTCATTCCAGACTATGTATCGGGTTGTCTTCTTCTTTATCATCTTAGCCGCTAACTCGTCTTCAGGTAGCCTGCCCTTCTCGATGTAGTCCTTGTAATCTTCAACCCAGGTTCTTTCTTCGTCATCTAGAATTAAGATTTCTAATCTCTCGTAGGCAGGCTGATCGGCATAGATGACCAGAGGATTTGTCTCTTTTGATGTGGCCATTTTTGACAACAAGTCGGCCTCCTGGTTGTGTTCCCGTCCTACTTGCCTTATTTCCCAAAACTCCAGGTTTTTGGTCAGATTCAAGACGAGATCCCTGTACTTGTTCAGCATGTGGCTCTCGGTATTATATTCCCCTTTCACTTGGTTTACCACAAGTTGGGAATCACTGTATGCCACTAGTTTATTTGCACCAAAGAGCTTAGCCCTTTTAATTCCCAAAATCAAGACCTCGTATTCTGCCTGGTTGTTTGAGGCTGGGAATTTGAATCTGATGATGTCACGGGCTATGTGTTCACCTCCCGGGCTTGTTAGATACACGCCGGCTCCACTCTTTCCTTTTGTTGTTGATCCATCTGTGTATAAGATCCAACAATCATTTGGAAGTTCCTCCGGCGGTTCCCTATCCATGGGAGTCTTCCTCTTCCTATTGGTCGGCGTATATTCGCTTGAGAATGCGGTCTCGACTAGGAAGTCAACTAAAGGTTGTGCCATCAAGGTCCTCCTCGGTTTGTAGGTTATGTCGAACTCGGTCAATTCAATGGACCAGTTCAATAGTCTTCCTGAGCTGTCCATCTTGTGTAGTATCATTCTGAGTGGAGCGTCGGTGTAAACCGTGATGGGATGAGCAGAGAAATATGCGCGCAGTTTTCTGGCGGCAATGACCAAGGCATATGCTATCTTCTCGGCATTATAGTACCTGCTCTCGGTGTCTGACAATGCTTTACTTACATAATACACCAGCTTCTGAATTCCATTATCTTCTCGTACTAATACGGCCGCCACGGCTCTGTCTGTTGCCGTAAGGAATACGTAGAGTGTCTCTCCCATAATCGGACTGCTGAGTAGTGGGGGTGAACCTAGGTATTCTTTTATTTGCTGGAACGATGCTGAGCATTCTGGGGTCCAGTCGAAGTCCTTAGTTCCTTTCAGAGCCTTGAAGAATGGTAACGACTTTTCTGCCGACTTGGCGATAAATCTTCCCAGGGCGGCCACCCTTCCATTCAACCTTTGAACTTATTTTACACAAGTCGGCTCTTTCATGTTGACCAGGGCCTGGATCTTCTTCGGATTTGCCTCGATGGCTCAATGGGAGACCATAAAACCGAGGAACTTTCCCGCCGTGACCACAAAAACACATTTACTTGGGTTGAGTTTCATGTCGTTTTCTTTCAGATTTTTTATAGTCTCCGTCAGGTCCGGGACGTGGCTTCCTGACTTAGTTTTTATTACCATGTCGTCAATATAGGCTTCCATGTTCCTGCCGATCTGTGATTTGAATACCTTATTCACCATCCTTTGATAAGTTACGCCGGCATTCTTGAGGCCAAAAGGCATCATCACATAACAATAGATCCCTCATGCTGCTTGGAAGGCGGTCTTTTCGATGTCGTCTTCGGCCATCTTGACCTGGTGGTAACCAGAATAAGCGTCTAGGAAGCTCAAGGTTTAGTGTCCAGCAATGGAGTCGACCAACTTGTCTATCCTGGGTAGGGGGTAGCTATCCTTTGGGCATGCTTTGTTGAGATCTGTGAAATCGACACACATTCTCCACTTGCCGTTTTGTTTCTTTACCATTACGACATTAGCCAGCAACTCAGGATACGTCGCTTCTCGGATGATCCCGGCGTTCATCAATTTATCCACCTTGATCTCGATTGCCTTTTCTTTATCTACGGAGAAGACCCTTCGTCCCTGCTTGACTGGTTTAAAAAAACTGTCCACCTCTAGCTTGTGGAGAGCGATGGCTTCTTTAACTCCAACCATGTCTTCAACTCTCCATGCGAACACATCTAGGTTGTTTTTGAGCAGGTTGATAAGCTCCTCTCTCTCTTCCGGGGGGAGTTGTTTCCCAATTCGTACCTTCTGCTCCGGGTAATCAGGGTTGATAACGACCTCATCTAACTGGTCAACTGATCTTAGCTCGGGACCTTCCCTGAACACCAAGGTTTCCACAATGATTTGCTTTACTTTTTCCTTGTCTTTTCCTTCTAGGCTCAAATTCTCCATATCTAGGAGTCTGTCAATCTCGGCATCTATGTGGGCGGGTATTGTGGCCTCCGAGCTTGAGACAAGGGCGAGGTTTGAGCCGCTCGGCTCGTCCGAAGCTGTGTTCATAGAGATACAACCATATCCTTCCAACCCGTAGGCCACCTCGGTCTCCGTCATGATATTATCTTTATCTAGTACCACCCATTCCTCAGGCATGTCTACTGTTATCACGCTGATGTTAGGGGCTGATGTAGTGACCATGGTCGACTTTGATATAGTAATATTCCTTTCTAGAGTGTCAATCTCCATCTTGGTTTTTGCCTTTCTTGACCTCATCATGTGCTCTAAAAAGTGTTTGGGGTTTCCGAGGACGCAGCCAATGCCTTTTGGGGTTGGGAATTTCACCCTTTGGTGAGGGAGGGAGGCAACCATTCCCAGTTTTCCCTAAATAGGAGAGCTGAGGATGGCATGGTAGTCACTCGGCTTTTTGATTTGTAAATCCTTCCAGTCTCCCATTGTACGGGGTAAGAATGGTGTCTGGCAAATCCATCTCTTTGAAGGTTCTGTAATAGAGCATGTCTTTAGCAGCCCCAGAATCTATTCAGAGCCTTTCCGACTCGCAGTTGTCGATTCGGCCTGTGATGACTAACGGCTGTTCTCTCATGGCCCTATTTCCGGCCAACTCGTTAGGGGAGAAACTAATCACCTCCTCCCCTTTGTGAATCCAAGGGGGGATATGCTAAACCTTGCTTAGCTCATAGATCTGCTCTTTTAACTTGGCATTGGAAGGAATTTCCTCCCTGATTACACCGATCAGCTTTGCCCGAGGTGGTCTATCTTTGCGGTCCTCCACCGCCTCGCCCTCTCTCGGATATTTGTTGTCTTTCTTTGCTAACTATTCATTTATTTTCCCCTGATTGGCCCACCTCTGTAGTATTTTCTTTAGGTCAAAGCAGTTATCCGTCTCGTGCCCGTTATCTCGGTGGTAGGCACAGTACTTGCTAGTGTCTCGTGGGAACTTTGGGTTATCTTTAAGGGGTTTTGGATTTGGGAGATTCACCAGGTTCATGATCTCAGAAATCGGCTTGGTAAAGGGGGTAAAGACCTCGGTCGGTCTCGTTCTGTTCTTCCCTCGGTTACCACTTCCATTGGTACCTTGGACCGAGTTAAAAGTGGGTGGTCTGCCTTCCCCTTCTCGGTCTCGATCTTTGTTTCCGGACATCAGTTTCTTTTTTTCTTCAGCAGTGGCTGTTGCATAGGCCATCTGGTATAGCTCAGATTTTGTAAGAGGTTCTCTTATCGACAATTCATAGGTGAGCTCGTCTGATCTTTACCCATTATAGAAGCATATTATGACCTCCCTGTCGGTGAGACTTTCTTCTATTGAGTCATCCAAGTCTCTGAACCTATTGTAGAACTCCATAGTTGATTCGCTCTTTCCCTGAACTATGTTTGCCAGATCTGACAATCTTTTCTTTCTAGCCCCGGCGGTGGCGAAATACTCTAGAAAACTTGACTTCAATTTGGAGAAGGAGTTGATGCTTCTTCTCTCTAAGTCCATAAACCAAGACCTGGCTGCTCCAACTAACGTACTAGCAAAGGCCTTGCAAAGTACGTCGTCTTTGTTGGAAACCAAAGCTATCATTCCTTCGAAAGACTGGAGGTGGTCCATGGCATCAGAACTGCCGGAATATTTGTCCAGGTGAGGAAGCTTCAACTGGGGATTGGGTGGAGAATCCTTTATCCACTGAGAAAACGGACGCATTGCGTCATAGTAGGTCTTCGGCTTTCTCTGCCCCTGGTTCATCTCTATATTGTCCATCCTCTCCTGCAAATCCAATATGATCTGCTCACTGAATCCTGAACTGCGATGGGAGCTTCTCGGCCTGTCTCTTTCTCTGTCTCGGCCCCTCCCAACAACACGGCTTATGTCTGGATCCTCACGAGGTCGTCTCGGAGGAGTACGACGAGGTGGCTCCTGTCTGGGTGGGACTTGATCTTGATTTTGCCATCGTCGCCTTTCTCTTAGAAATCTCACATCTGGAGATTCTGCCTCTTCTTCTCTCCTATGTTTTATTTAATCCCTCAGATCTCTTCCATCGGTATTAATTGAGCCGAGTCGACCTTCTAGTCAGCTTGGTGGAGCAGCTCGATTTCCTGGGGGTGCGTCACTCGGTTCTTGATGACGTCTGTCCTCAGTGCGTGTGTTCCACCTACGGTCACTTCTTTCTCCGCCTCCCAAAGCTCCTCTTGTGCCAGAGGGCTGGGCGAAGGGTGCCAAGGAATGATCAGGGTCAAATTCTAGAAGAGCCCTCTGAGCATCAGCTAGTTGCTGAAGGGTTGAGAGATTCTGATGTAATAATGCCCTTCGGTCAATTGGTACCAGCCTAGAAGGGCCAGCCTCGGTAAGCTGAAGGCGTGAAGTCGTCCATCTCCGCCGTCCATACTGTTGAGTAATTTCAGGCGCTGGCCCTCAAGAACGGGTGTGCATCCCGCCCCCTGAGGTGGAGGAGGGAGGCCTTGATTCAGAGCGTTGTTATTAGTCACGTTACGTGGTGGCGGGTTGAGATTGGTGTCTGGTGTAACGCTAGCTTCCCGACCGTCGACGTGAGTTCTAGACATGGGGAAATTTGTGGGTTTCCGAACAGAGATTCTCCAAGGACGCTTCCCGGCAATGGAACCAAACTGATGCTGCCAAAAACGTGTCGGATCAGCCCTTCGTCTAGCGGTTCGCATAAATCCAGCAATGAGAACTTCCCCGTTCGGATCTGATCTGCACACAATGAACGCATGTAAACTACACCGGGGCTTCACCGGCGAAGGCCCTCCGGCGTGAGAGTAAGAATACGGGAGGTAGGAATGAATAGAGAAATCAATTGACTAGTTTAGAGCCAAAGAGTTCATTACCCGTCTCCTGTGGTGAGGACCTGTTTATATAGGTATGGGTGAATGAGTCCTAACTTGTTAGAGAAGCTAGGGAGCCCGTAATACTGTGGGACTCGTATTCCTTGGAGATAGACTCCGGATAAGGATGAGTGGTATCCCAGTTATCTTGTAGAAGAGATATCCTTGTTTAGATAAGGATCTCCACTGTTAGAGTTGTAATCAAACTCTGTAAGTGTACTCCCTGTGATAATGGGAGGTTTTTGATATAACTCGGCCCGTCATCCAGCTCGGCTCGTCCTGGAGGCCGACTAGGGATTAGGCCTCTTGAACTAGGCCTAGGCAAGAGCTGCTTGCTCGGCCTACTTGATGTCGGCATATGAGATTATGGGCCTCTTTGAGATGGGCCCTTTGGTATGTGAGCCCAGTCTTTGGGTCCCATTTAACCAAAATGGTGTATGTCGTTCATTTATACATCTATATTCATATGATTCATAACGTGTTCTTCATGTTCTTACTGGAATTCATAAAATGCTCTATGACTAAGGTAGCGATCTTCATGCTTATGTGTTTACTTCATATATGTTCATGATGTTCTTATTACTATGTTAGATTGAACATGCTAGATCTAATGTTTTAATCCCTACTTATAATGCATAGCCGATGATGATCCACGCGATCTAGGAACTACTTCTTAACCCTAAACTTTAGGTAAATATTCTCATGATCAGTAATTCTCCAAGGATGAATATGATGACTACACATTGATTTTATCAATGGTATAATCATTATTCTAGGATGTGATCATCTTGTATGATTCTTTCTCCTCCCCCTTCATTACGCATGATCCCGCTTCTTCTCTCTATTCTGATTATGTGTGAACTACGTCGACCTGAGCTTCTCATCACGAGAGGAACGTAGGCAATCTTCGGATCCGGTCTCAATCACTAACACACTACTAACACATTCATCATGATAGAAAGTCCGATCTATCGGGCGATAGGAGTCATAACTTGATATTCTTCTCTTGTCGTAACTTGACCCCCGAACCCTCTCTATTAGCTGTTTCTCAATGTTTTAGCTCGATAAAAACAACGTGACGACTCTTAATAAGGTTAAATGCCAACTTGAATATCCTAATCCCATAGATAAGATAAAATAAGATAAATAAAAGAAAGACTTCCCGTGCGTCGTCCGCATTTTCGAAAAGAGGTATTCACAGTGGCGACTCTGCTGGAGACTAGCTTTGAACATCTTCAAACATAGAGGGTCAAACTTTCGTCAATATTATTATTGTACTTGTTCTTTTCCCCCCTGTACATTATCTCTAGTACATATATGCTTCCCTTGTACTTTAGCGCGTTAATATCTTAACTGTTTCCTATTGTACCCTTTTAACTGTTTTGCATTGCATACATGTAAATACAAAAAAACTCTCTGGTTTCTCCCTCAAAATAACTAGTTGTTGTCCGCACACTACCACTAGGTCCGTGTCACACTGCACACCCTACTGGATACTCCGCTGAGTGCACAGGTTTTGGTGATCCTGTCGCCTCTATCTTCGTGGCACCCGGGCTATCTAACTCACTTTTTTTACTTGTGAAGCAGTCGAGGTTAATCCGTGTTCATTTCTAAACCATGCACTCATAGAGTCTAGGACACTCCAAAGTTGACAGGTTGGTTTAACTAGTTTTTCTTTATAGACAATTAACGTGTCGTTCATGCCGTCATCCGTTAAGTCTTTAATGAGTCAAGATCCTTCGAGAGAAAAAACACAAAAAATGAAATTCCCTACAAGGGTGTGCATATGGTAAGCCGAGTGATACTTTGTACAAGGATCTCAACTCGTTAAAAACTTAACGGAAGTAACATAAACGTTACCTTAAAAGCCTTTAAACAAGGGTTAGTCGCTAGGATCCGTTAGGTCGGTGGAAGTCGCTTGCCCTATAGGACCCTCGCCCAAATTGTCTGTTTGGGATGTGCAATACAGGTGAAAAACGAGAGGTCTATAGACGTAGTGATGACCTCCACTTATCCAGGTTTTATAGATAGTAACCCAAAAAAGGGTACCCCTTCCAACCATTAGGACTAATAATATATTGTTTTGTAAATAACAAAATACAGTGCATGAGCTTTGTCCCGTCCTAAACCTCTCGACCGCTACTTCTACAGAGAAGCAAGTTTGGGTCCGTTCCGGTGGTCGTCTTCAACGGTCAAGCCTTCCGCAAGCTCAGTCTGCAGTCTCTGCATCAGCGATGTCTCCATCATTAGAGCCTACTACTCCTAATGTCTCCACTCCGCCAGTCTCCGCCTGCCGATCCAGAAATCGCCGCCAGTATCAAGCCCTCGGACATTCTGCCACCTCTCCATGATTTCTTCACCAACCTCATGCTACAGATCTCTAAGCTTGAGGATCGAAGCAAGTCTCTAGAAAGAGTCAATCCTCAAAGATCATCTTCATACTGAGATGAAGAAGAAAGGTGTGGAAACTAGCTTCCACAATGAAGAAGTGATTTTTGTCCAAGACGAAACAGTGCCTGTCACCTACCCTTCCAACGAGGGTGCTATCCCTCTCAAGATGCACAACTACCAAAGGGTCCCTCCTCCTGATTTTGGTACTAAGCAACCTCCAGCAAGGGTCCATATGAGCCGTCACCAGAATTGATGGGTAGTTACTTATCCTCTACCAAGTTGCCACCGCCTTCACTACCGTTGAGTATCGGTGCCGCCGTGCCCACAGTCTCCACTACTTCTCCCGCTTATCAAGCCTATGGTAGCACAGATTTGTCCAATCACCTTCTAATGGTTGCCATGCAAGAACAGATCTGCAAGCTATCCGACACGGTCTCCAAGCAATCCGCTCTGATAGTCAAAACCTTTGACCCAAGTAATGTGGGTGCTCTACCTAGAGACTTCAAGATGCAGAAGGTCTCTACATTCCATGGTATTACTTGTCCCAAGACTCATCTCGACAGTTATGTGCTAGCCATGAGAGCCCGTGACTGCACCAATGAGTAAATGGCCCGAGTCTTCCACACCACTTTGGACAGAATCGCTCTCCGTTGGTTCTTAAGTTTGGATCCCTCCGAACGAGAGACATGGGAACAAATCACCACTACTTTCTGCAAGAAGTATCAGTCGAACCTAGATTGGCACGTCAACCGTACTGATTTAGAGAACACAATACAGAGGCCCGGCGAGCCTATCTATGACTTCTACAAGAGGTAGAATCACAAGCTAGCGGAAGTTCAATACCCTCCTAAGGCAAAGGAACAAAAGCAAATCTTCTTCAAATGCTTGTTGCCCGAGCTTAGGTTGGCGGTCGGTAACGGCTACTTTCCCGATCTGTGGGAAATGGTAGATGCTGGGGTCAGACATGAAGCCGAAATCACTGGTGTTGTTAAAGAAACTGCCAAAAGTTGAAATACCTCATTCCTCTACAAAGCTCCGATAAATACCCATCCTAAAACTAAAGAAGTGGCCCGTCAAGTGAGCATGGTCAAAGACAACTCCGCCTTCGATGTCCAAGCAGTTACTAGCAGCTTCCCCCGAAAGGAAGACACGTTCGACGACTTCGGCATGCCTAATAGCCGAGTGTTTGAAGTTTTGATAAAGAAGGGCTTGATCAAGCCGCTTGAGAACTTCGAACCGATGAACAAGAAAGCCATTCTTGATGCAACCAAGTTCTGCAAGTACCACAAACACATCGGCCACATCACCGATGACTGCATATAACTCAAGCGAGTCATCCAAAAGATTATAGCCGATGGAAAGATTGAAAAGCCTAAAGGTCCGAACACCATAGAAAATCCTCTCCCTAACAATGGTGGCGTCAACATGGTCGAGCTCATCGGAGGTGACATTGGTATTCTAGAGATGGTAGATGCCTTCGCCGAACTGGGGCTAGACATGAATGCTCTATTCGGAGGACTAGTCAAGATTGGGGCGATAACTCACTTGGAACGCGGATTCCAATGGCTCAAGTATGGATGTGACATGTCCAAGTTTTGCTATTACCATAGAGTGTCCGGACACACCAACAAGGAGTGCTTTACCATCAAGGAAGTCATACAGAGGCTTATCAAGGACAGTGTCATTACTGACCCAAGGAAGATCATCGCCATGGATGTTAATATGGTTGAAACATATCAAATCACCAAGCTAGAACTTGAGGATTGCATTGAGCAACTAAAAATATCCATGAAGAAGTTCCTCCGCGACCTTGTAAATAAAGGGCTCCTCAGACAACTCAAGGGATACTCCACACACATGGGCAGTAATGTATGGAAATATTTCCATTATCACCAAGCCACCGGTCATAGAACAAGGGAATGCTTTGCTTTGAAGAAGGATATAATAAAGCTCATCTATGAGGGCTCACTCGAAGATCCTAGATTATCTTTAGAAGAAGATAGTATAGCAACAAACATCGGTGATCTAGACGAACCTATTGTGGAAGACTCTGAGTTTTGTAGTGATGATGAGATAGACTGTACTTCAAAGTATATTAATGATAGTAATTCTTCTTGTTATATGTTGTCATTAGATGAATTATATTTAGAAGCTTCTCTCTTAGGAGATTACGACTCCGGTCTACTCAAATCTCCACATAAATCTCCACCACTATCTATAGCCGAAATCTTCGCAAAATCTGCCAAAATGCCACAGTCTCTATACGACATCCGAGCAGAAATCAACCTACTCACAAGGTCCGGATAGATCTATCTGTCAGACCCTAAGGTTGCGAAGAAGATCTTCAATAAGGAGTCAGAACTGTTAGACCCTGAGAAAGAGGAACCCATCCTCACACAGCTTAAGCGAACTCAAGCTCACATCTCCCTGTGGTCTCTACTCACTTCATCTCTAGCCCACCGCCAAATGCTCGAGAAGAACTTGGCCGCTACTATGGTCCCATCAGACACAACTCCCGAGAATGTCACACAAATGATCGGTAACATTCACTTCAGGAATATCATTACCTTTTTCAGAGCTCACGAACTGCTGTTTGGCATTGATCATAATGAAACTCTGCACATCACAGTCGAAATCAGTGGGAAGAAAATCCCTCGAGCCTTTGTGGACAACGGATCCACCATCAATGTACTGCCGTCACGGATGATGGATATAGTGGGTGTAGATGCGACCACCCTGAGGCGTTCCAAGCAGACAATCAAGGCTTATGACTCCACATGTAGATCAGTGTTGAGAATCGTTACTCTGCCCATCTCAGTGGGGACGCAAACTCTGTCTGCGGATTTCCAAGTAATTGACATACCGTCATCTTTCACCATCTTACTAGGACGCCCCTGGCTCCACAAATCTAATGCTGTTCCATCCTCCTTACATCAGTGTGTTAAATTCCAGTCAGGGAATGAGGTGACAGTTATCTACAGCGACCTAGTAACAGCTCAAGGCACCGACATAAAAGGAGTACCTGTGTTACAGATTCAGCATGAGGAAGATCACCGACTCTTCAGCGGGTTCGAAATAGTAGCACAAGCCCAGTTATGCGACAACGACCTCACCAGAAGCTCCGACAAAGTGCAACCCGTCTACAAAATACTTCGAAACATGGGCTTCATACCGGGGCTGGGGCTAGGAAAGAACTTACAAGGTCCCACACACTTGACTGAGGAAGTAGACCACAGAGGCCTGTTTGGGCTAGGGTACGTACTTACTCATACTGACAAAGCAGAGCAGAAGCAGATAGAGGTACTCAAGAAGAAGCAACTCCCTTACAAGAAATCAGACATGAAGCCTTACCGTCTGTCCCTCAACAGTTACTACGTTAAAGAAGGTGAAGGGTATTCAAACTTCTAGTTTACAGAGCCATGGTTCGACCACAACGGCAAGCTACAAAAGGACTTTGAAATCTTCAGAGATGTCGAGTTTGACCGGGCTAGTCTAGAGCTAAAGTACATGGAGCCTCGAAAGACTACTGGCAGAGTTACTACCATCCAGAACGAATACTGCATCAAGGTGAACAAAGACCTGACTTACGATACAGAGTTCGTGTCCCTTGATGAATCTTCAGTCGGTAAAACCAAGGAAGCAGAACCATGGGATGGCCAAGATTTGTTCCAGCACTTGAGCCTAGAAGATGACATCGTGGCTGTTATTGAATACATACTTGTGACTACTGCTATCGAGAATCTGGGGCTGGTCAGCTCACCCCCTAGAGAGCCAATTCCCCCTAGGACAGTTAGGTCTCCCTTTCTCACTTATGAGTTCGTGTCTCCGTCTAATGATCTCAAGTAAAAAGACTACGATGTAATCGCAAATACTGTCTTTCCCCATGCATTAAATGAAAATCTTGACCTTTTCGAGTATCCCGCTATAGCCACTCTTATAAATGATAAATTAAATAATCAATCTAATGATACACAAATAGTTAATAACGATTCATTCAAAGATGCAGACACAAACGAACTAAATGACAAATACATCCGAGAAATATCAGAGCAGGTTATGAATCAAAGGGAAAGTCAAGCCCAAGCTGCGGATGAGGTGTTAACATGTGTGAATCTGGGAAGACAAGACAAGTCGAAGTGGACTCAGATTAGGAGTTTCTTTCATGGAGAAGAGCAAGAAGCGATGACCAAGCTGCTCAGAGAGTATGAAGACATCTTTGCATAGCCCTGTTACGACGCGCCAGACAGAGAATGGGAACGAGTGACAACACCATACATTGGGTCAGTAAAGCAAGCGATGCTGCCAGTCAAGCCAGAATGGTCTCCTCACATGGCAATGGAAATAGAAAAACTGCTACAGGGAGTCTTCATCAAGTCCGCATACTGGCCAAGATGGTTACTCAACATCATCTCCACAGAGAAATACAGAAAGAAGGTGACGGTTCACATAGACATCATGAGTCTCAACGACTTGAGCCCCAAGCGTAAATTCCCGCCATTTGACTTAAGCGCACTGTTATAAGCCACTGAAGATAGAGATGTTCGATCATTCCTCGAAAGTTTCCCCGGTAAAAATTGGATACCCGCCGCAGCACAGACAGACGAGAAGTTATTCTTTCATGCCCTATAGGGAACTTATTGTCACGCCAACAGATTCCTAGAATGGAAGGGCATTGGTATCTCTTACCAAATGCCAACAAGATCGCCATCAGATACATACGTCTACATAGATGACCTGGTGTTGCACTCCAAGAGACCCTACGGCCGACACATCGAAGATCTTCAAAAAGTCTTCAACATTCTCAGAGGTCAGAAAATTCTCCTGGATCCGTCGAAATGCAGATTTGGTACTATTCAAACAAAAGCTCTAGGGTACAGATTGGGACAGAAGTTCGAGGATGATCCGAAAAAGATCAGGGAGTTAATCACGATGTCATCCCCTCGCCAAGAAAGTCAAAGGACTAAGCTCATAGGTCTACTGCACTACATCGCTCACCTCACGATGGCTGGAGACTCGGTCCTTAAGGAATTACAGAATTTCTCAGAAGAAGTTTGGAATCAGAAGTGTGAGTTGGCTCTAACTCAACTAAAGAGACACTCAGCGAATACCCCATCCCTACGACCGATGCACGGGAGGTTCGAGTCACAGAATGGAGCCCCCATCATTTTTTGACAGTATACAAGCTCGGATTTACCATTGGGCCTCATGTTCAAAGCACTGAAGAAAATTGGCAAACTACAGCCAATGAAAGAATTTGGTATTACTCCGACACTACAGATTTCTGACCCAAACAGAATATGTTCTTACCACCAGATTGAAGGACATAGTACGGACGACTGTCAAGAGTTGAAAGAAGAGGTCCGACTACTCATCGAGACAGGTCGTTTAACCAAGCAAAACGAAGATTGGGTGTACACGGACGACGATGGCTCCCTCCCAGTCAAGGTTTACAATCTTCGCCGCTACTACTAACCACTACGGTCCTTCTCCATCAAATGGTACTCTCCACCAAGCGGCACTCTCCATCAAAAGGTCTTCTACAACGGCCGCCCCCCCTTGTAAAAAGAAATAAAAAAATTTAAAAAAAATTATTACTATTACTCTTTTTACTTCCCTCTTCTATCTTCCCATTCTACAATCAGAAATGAACTACGGTGACCTGAGCCCCTTAGCCCTACTTGTAAAAGGGGAACGTAGGCAGCCTTCAAAGGTGCGGTCTCAAAAATAAATAAAAATCCAAATCTGGTTCGAGCAAGATTCAATAAAGCAAACAATATGTTTATAACTAACGCAAAATCTCTATTTCCACAAGTCACTACACGTTAACATTTATTTGATGAGTCTAAGCTCGAAAGAACCTGCGAATAAATAACCAGCTATGAAATTTTAAAGAAACTAAAACAAACTAAAATCTAAACTATGTGTTTGCAAACGGCTGTGGTTGGATACTCGGAGTCACTCCTCCTCTTCCTCCTCTTCTTCCTTTGGCTTCTTGTCTCTTTGTCCGCGTCTAGCCCGTCTAGTAGATCCGCAAATAAAGCCTTTCTCAACTGAGTCACCCCCGTTGGGCCTTCTCTCTTTCTTTTCCTCTCAGTAGGTGCTAGCTGAGCCAACTAGGTCTCCACCTCCCATTGTACATTCTCGTCCTCCCTCAAGCGTCTGCTCGAGACATAAGGGACTACCACCCTACGTCTCAGTCGTCTCAGAGTCTGTCCCATATTCCCCAGAGTCGTCTGGTACCAGTCCAAGTATTCTCGAGACAAGAGTATGTCATTAGGTCGCTGTATACAGAGAACGCTGGGCATGAGAGCATAAGACCAGCACCGCTTCAAGAGCACTACAACCCCAGCATTCATAGAAATTATCCTGGCATTGACTCGGCTACAAGTCTCGTACCATGAAGAGGGAATAATCTGAGGAATACCATATTGACAGCACACCCGCACTGTATAGTAGTAAGTGGTCTCATCAAAGGCAGGGACCCGAATCATGCAGAGACCACTCTGAGCCCACCGTTCTCTGATCACCCCCCAATGAGGTACCATCCATTTAATCTGAGCCATACCCATCTGTGCCATATATGTTACCCATGCAGACTGAGCCATCCCTATAAATCGCTGTTTTATACGCCTATTCTGGCAAACCCAAGGTGATACTGGTCCAACAGGTTCTTCCAAGACTCGCAACCTCTCCTGCAACCACAAGGTTAACAGTCGGGTACTTCCTCTGGTCATCTTTTGAGCTCCCGAGGCCAAATCTCCAATACCGTGCAAGGTCTCCCCCAGTAAACAGGGAACAATACTGTGATTGGCCCGAGCCTGGTCCACCATGTCAAGACAACCCATTGTCGCCACTCCTACATAAGGCGGAAATAGTACCGAGGCAAATAGACAGAGAGATAAACAGTCCAGATCCGTGTCAGATTCCACCGTACTATTAATAAACCTAATGGGAAGCCCACAAAGATCAATGTCACCATCCAACAGCAAGCCTCTAGCTTCTTCGATGGAAATCCTCAGCAGTTGAGAAACCCGAAGTTCTGCAAGCACTTGGTACTGTGGCATAGCCACCCTATCCGTCACTCTTGCACCACAAAGAGCCACGAAGTCTTTATATGTTGGGGTGATTTCATTATAAGAGAAGTTAAAGACATGATTCTCGTTATCCCAGTATATGGCAGCAGCACGAATAAGGTTCTCATCAGACTTAACCCTGAACAGGGACCAAAGGTACTTAATCCCGAATCTCCTATCAAAGTTGGCACGGGTTATCTTCAAAATCTTCCTAACCCAGATCCTCAAACTCTTGATGAAGTAGCGTTGTCTCTCCTCAGAAAGCCTAGGGTGTCTATGCATCAGAAAGGCGCAGAAAGATCGAAATCTAGAGCAAAAGAAAGAAAAACTGCTGTCTGCCTCGTCTCTCTGCGAGACTGCTGATTAAATAGGGTAGGGAGTTCAAGTCTTGATCGTACAAGGAGAAATCTGATGAAAATCATGTCAGACCAGGGATTAGACGCGCGGCCAGTCCTTCCCCATGGTTGGCCACGCAGCTACATAAGCCATTCCGTACAGATGTGCAAGTCCGTCCCCGTCAAACACCGGAATGGACCCATCTCAGACGTAGAGAAGGTCCCGGATCATAAAAGAGGTTCGACAAAGAAGGTGGAACTGCCTGATAGTGTGTAATCCCCGTTTTACCCCTAGGGCTCATGCATTATACTAAATCTAAAGACATGTAAATAAAATACTAATTAATTACATACAAAGAGAAAATAAAAATATCGTACATGAGTGTATCTGTTTGTTTCTCTCTCTCTCTCCCGCTAACAAATTTAGGAAATATAAGGACTACACCTAGTCTGAGTCAGAATCATCAATATCAACATCCTCCTCCTCATCATCACTATCATCATTACGGCCCCGCTGCTGCACATAGTGGGATCCACCGGCTCCTGAGCCTCTACCTCTGACAGACCTCCGGAGGGCACGAGACGAGGAAGCAGCCTCCATAGGTGTTCGCTCTCTGCGCGGTGGCACCACCACATCCTCCTGACGGCAGGTACAAGCAATGGCTAAGCTCCGGAATAAACGCTAAAAAATGTTGCCCCGACGGACAGAGCGGATATAAGCCTCCCGAGTCACCTGGGACAGATAAAGCACAGTTCAGATACAAGTCTAAAAAGTGTGTGGGTGCAAGACAGAAATGAAAAGCAAAGGGTATCATACCATAGCTCCAAGCGGAGGAAGCTGAGCCCCAGTAACCTCATCAGCCTCAGTGGGAGTCAGATCGAAATCCACCTCAACACCGCCCCGCTATATCTGAATACTGTCAGGGAACCGCGGAATATCCATACCATATCTAGCTCCTCTACTCGAGCCAGCCGGATAGGTACCAGCCTGCCTCCTTGCCAAAACCTGCGGACTTAGCAGCACACACTCCACAAACCACTCGTAGTCAGCCCCACTCTGATACAGATAAGCCGGAGTCCTCACCCGATAGTCACTGCTCGCCCTCAGCCTAGACGGATATAATATGTCCCTCAGAGGCTCACTCGGGGCCCACATCGCAGGATGTCTGCTATGCTGCCTGCAGACTCTCTCACCAAGGTACATGGCATCCCCAGTCAACCCCGTCAAGAAACAGCGAGAAGTAGTAAACTCCTGGGCCTGACCAACCCCCACCAATACCAAATCCGACCAAGGGAAGAACTGGAAGTTGTAGACACCCCGCCTTGGACCGCTCACCCCGATTGCACATTTGATTTTGTGTTTCTCCCCATTCTAAGTGTTTCTCGTTAGTTTCTGTCACTTCCGTTAAGTTCCTGACTGACTTCGTTAAGTCCAGGGACTAAACTGAATGACAGGGCTGACTTTCCAGTCCATTCTGTCAAAAGTGCCTTCTCTAAGTCGCGCGCCTCCGATAGGAGGATCCAGGCGCGCGCGCCTCCCGCCCCCAAAGCAGGAAGCGCGCGCCTCTGGGCATCAGTTACAGATTTCTGGCCAGGATTCCCTCCCTTGCTCAATTTACAAGATTTTGCCCGGGGAGGATTTCTTGGTGACTGAGTTTTGGCACCAAAAACACCCCTCTTTCACCTATAAAAACCTCTCTTCACCTCCATTTTCAAGGATCGAAAAATCATCGGAAAAACCCAATCGAAAAGAAAAAAAAGATTGAACTTACAAAACTATACCAAAATCACTTTCTAAAGGTTCTCCAAGGATTTCTTCAAGCAACATTTGAAGGTCTTCGAATTATAGGTAAAAGTCCATCTTTTCCTTTATTTTCTACTTCATCTCCTCTCTCTCCTTTACTCTAATCAAATGTGCAATCACCCAAATCATTTTGGGACATGACTCTAATGATCACCTCATCTCATTGAGGTTGGTTAAGGAGTTATCTCCTACATTCCAAATCCTATTTTAAACCCCCCCTTTTCATGACTTAAAGAAGAAGAAGAACATTTTCATTCATGTAGATTTTGATCAAGCAAGACCAACTTTAGTTGGGCGAGATGGGTGTTTCGGTACTTCCCATCTCGTAATCTAACCCCTGAACCTCAAAACAAAGAATCTCTGTTTTCGTAATCAAACTTAGGCTACAATCAATAGGTTTTTCTTATGTTCCTCAAAACATAGGTGGCGACTCTAAAAACAAGTTAGACATCCTAGGATAATTCACCGCTCTAGCCAAGTTGTGGTTTCCCGTGTTGGTAGTGGTGCCCTAGGCACGTTTAATAAACGTTGTAATTGTTATCATTTATTTCATATCAATAAAAGAGATGTTTTGATTATTATTGTTGTTCATGTTTACTTATAATAATCTCCGTCCCTAGTACTTGTTAAGCACTAGCATAAAGGCTAAATGATCATGGGATGATCATGTTAGATTTATGGGTACTTGTTTGGAACAAGGTACTGGACATGACCCGCTGTATGAGATTTATTTCATGGTCTATGTCGTACATATATCTCATATTAGTTATGTCATTTGAATCCTTAGACATGAAGTTATTATAGTCTTCCACTTGATGAACATTATGTTTGACATATTCAAACGCTACTTTTAACCGAGTAGTTATAAAGCGTATGATTGGCATAATCGGAATCCCGTTGGGAAGACTAATAAGCTAAATGGATTTGTCCCTCCTCGGAGAGATGTCAAGCTTGGGCCACTCGTAGGAATGATGTTGATGAAATGTTCGGCCGGACTCAGATGAATTGATTGGATCAATGTCATTTGGATTATCAACATATTCGGAATCGAGAAAGTATTAAACAAAACAAGTTGACCGTTTGACCATGACTTGTGTTCAATGACATCGTGGACAAAGGGATTATGACATATTCTATAGGAATGCGAACTTGTATCTAGTTATACTATTTGGGTAGGTATGACGGTTTGCTAGAACCTAATCATATCTTATGGGATCATGTTTGAGCTCATTGCCAACTTAGTATAATCCTAGAGGGTCACACACAATAGAACGAATCTTTAAAAGGGACTACATTGGAATTTTGGAAATTCTGGACATTCTGAAGAGTGGGCGACCGCACAGTATTGACTGGGCGGCCGCACACTTAGGACAGTTTTGTACCAGTTTTGCTTCAGATAGTTGTGCGACCGCACAGGTGATTTTGGGCGGCCGCACAGTGCTGTCGGGTGGCAGATTCCTAATTTGATTTGGAAACGAATTTTGGAAGGATTTTGACACAAGTTTCCTATTTGGAATAGGTCATACTTGTGTATAAAAGACCAAATTCGGCCAGCACTCTAGGCCAATGATTTTGTGAGTCTCAAAGAGTTTGAGAGAGGGTTTATTTTGTTCTAAGACATTCTTGGTTGAAGAACAAAATAATACACAAAATAAATTCCATAATTGTTGGAGTTCTTTTGGCTCAAAATGGAGTAGGTACCCTAGTTCCCTTCTTGGTAGTGTTGAAATGGTAAAGATTTGGTTTGTATTGGATTTGGGGTTGTTAATGGAGGATACCCAGAAATTTGGCCGGAATTTGCCTTTCCGGGCCAGGAGGCGCACGCATCCTCCCTTAGGAGGCGCGCGCACCCTTAGGCCATCCTTGAATCAAGACCTTCTGTCCTTAAGAGGCGCACGCACCCCTTATATTGAAGCGCGCGCACCCTCTTATACCTTTGCACAAATTTTCCTTCTGATGACAGGAGGCGCGCGCATCCTCCCATAGGAGGCGCGCGCACCCTCTCCCCTGTTGTGAAATTTATTTCTCTTTTTGTCTAATCTTTCGAGGGCCCTATCGTGTTCATCCGGACTCCGTTTTAGGCGTAGAAATTATCGTTTTAAAGCTCTCCCAAAGCTCTTCTAGATGAGTGAGTGAATTTGGTTGAGTGCTCGATTTAACTGGATCCTTTGTGGTCAAGGGTAATATGGGAATTGTGTTATCATCGTTAAGATTGTTGGAACACCTTATTTGTGTGCTGTTGGTTTATTTCACTTTCTTGGTGACTTCTTGGTATGGTTCCCTACTTTGGAAACCTAAGTTGTTTAATTAAGCTAGTATTTATTACTTAGCATTTATTTGAAAGTCCAGCTGGTATTTGTGGTTGTGTCGGGCGATGTGAGATATTGTGATGGCACCGGCCAAGTCCATTATGGTGTCGACCATTATTTTGCCCTTATTTTCCTCTTCCAGATCGGCCTTGGTTGAGTCGTTTGGAGCATGACTTTGTGGCATGGCTCCCGCCCCTTGTGGCACATCACTTTGTTATTGGTTCCGGTACCGGGGTTTTCTCTTCAGCTTTCATGCTATTATGAAGATGATGATTTGTTAATTATTGAAGCTGCGCAGCGATCCTTTATTTGGATGTCCCGGTTTGGAAAACCTTGGCTATATCCTTTGTTATGTGTTTATTTCCGCTGCTATCTGTTATGTGATAAATGCTATGTGCTATGTGATATTTACTATTGCTTATTGCTTCTTGCATCATAGCATGTCATGTAGTTGCATTAGTAACTTATTGAGATTTATCTCACCCCCTTTCTTTTATCTTTGTTTTTCCTTAACCCCCCCCCCAGGTGCTAAGGATTAGTCTTGCTGATTACGAGAAAGAGGACGTCGAGTGTGGATCCATTCTTTTGGGGAAGGTTGATATAGGTTGGTTTACATTATGTAAATGTGTACCATTTTGGGGTAGTTGTACCAAACAATGACGTCACTAAGAATTGTATATTTATATTTGTTCGGCATAAACTTGTGGAAGTTTATGATAGTTGTATTTAGTTCTTATCAAACTTGGTTTTGTAAAACTTTGGATCACCTTTTGGTATCAAATGGAATTTTTAACTTCAATATTTCACAGTTTGGTGTTAGAGTCGACGTCCAGATCGCGGTCTCGGGCCCGCGGGGTCCGGGGTCGCGACAGTTGGTATCAGAGCAATGGCATTAGCTCTAAGTATAAGTCTAGGTGGATTAGTATGACCTAGGTGGGTAGTAGTGTGCGGAGTGATTAACGGTTGATGTCTTATGCAGGTAATTACTCGCAATGTCTGGAAGAAGAAACAGAGGAGGTACCAGTGGGGCCCAGAATCAGAATGATACAAGGGAAGAAGCACGTGCTATGTTTCAAGGCATGTTCGAGGCGGCCATGAAGACCATACATGATCAAGGTCCGAGGGTAGAACAAGCACCACCCCGTTATGGTTTGGAGCAATTTCTGAAGTTGAAACCAGTTGAATTCAATGGGGAGCCCGATGTAAGGAAAGCTGAGTTGTGGATTGAGTCTATGGAGAAGATTTATGATGTATTTGGGTGTTCGGATGAGGACAAGGTCCGGTTCGCGGCTTACAAGCTTGTGGGAGCCGCCGAGCATTGGTGGAAAGGTGTTAAGGCTAGTTGGGATGATACTCGCACGGTGTATGCGTGGGAGTTGTTCGTGCGCAAATTCAAGGAGCATTTCATTCCGGTTGTTGATCAAAACCAAAAGGAGATCGAGCTACTCAACTTGGAGCAAGGTACGTTGTCTATAGCATAATACTCGGCTAAGTTCATAGAATTAGCCCGATAGTGTGACTATTTGGTGAGGACCGAGGAACAAAAGGCTATGAGATTCATTCGGGGATTGAAGACCTCCATCCGCACTCAACTTATTGCGCAACGGATTGTGACTTTCCAAGATACGGTGGACCGAGCCTATTTGATAGAGCAAGATATTGGGGAACATAAGAGGAAGACCGAGGTAGCTAACCCGAGCAAGCCGGGAGGGCAAAGCAAGCCACAACACCATTCCGATAATCGAGGTAACTTAGGGGGACAATCTCAGTTCCGAGGGCAACCGATTCCAAGGAACCCGGGTACCACTTCCGGGAACCAAGGGAACCAAATTAGGAGGCTTTGTTCTTATTGTCAAAAGGAAGGTCATTCTGAGGACCGGTGTTGGAAGAAGCAGGGAAGGTGCACCAATTGTGGTCAAATGGGTCATTTTGCAAGGGATTGTCCGAGGAATAGAATTCAACCATCGGGGGTAGGAGCTGGGGCTCCTCAGGGTCAGAAAAGGGATGCTACGGGAAAGCCCAAGGTCCAAGGGAAAGTGTTTGCAATGAATCAACAACAAGCCACAGATGATCCTACAGTTATTGGAGGTATTATTTCTATATCTAATGTGAGCGCACGAGCGTTAGTAGATCCAGGATCATCTCATTCATACATTTCTGTGCAATTTGCTTCCTTACTAAATGCTGCATTCGAGTCTTTACCGTACGTGCTAGAGGTGTCGACCCCTATAGGAGAATGCTTGATTTCTGATCGAGTCTTTCGTGCTTGTGACGTGGTTATTTGTGGTCGAGTCCTTTGTGCGGATTTGGTAGTTCTTCCTATCCAAGACTTTGATGTCATTTTGGGTATGGATTGGTTGAGCAAGTTTCATGCTTCCGTTGATTGCCGTAAGAAAACTGTTACTTTTTCTATTCCCGATGTGCCTAAGTTTGTGTTTGAGGCTAGTCCTCTGAGCAGAAAGGTTCGCTTAATTTCTTTTATGAAAGCAAGAAAATTATTGCATAGTGGTTGTGAGGGGTATTTGGCTAGTGTTCTTGATACTAGGAAAGAATCCCCTAGTTTGGATAGTGTTCGGGTAGTTCGGGAATTTCCCGATGTTTTCTCTACCGAGTATGATATGCCTCCCGATCGTGAGATTGAGTTTTGTATAGATCTTATACCGGGTACGGCTCCGATTTTGAAAGCACCTTATAGGTTAGCTCCCGCTGAGTTGAAGGAATTAAAGGTTCAGTTGCAAGAGTTGCTTGATCGAGGGTTTATCCGCCCTAGTGTTTCCCCGTGGGGAGCACCGGTTTTATTTGTGCGGAAGAAAGATGGTTCCTTGAGATTGTGTATAGATTACCGGAAGTTGAATCAGGTTACAGTGAAGAACAAATATCCTCTACCGCACATCGATGATTTATTTGATCAGCTTCAAGGGTCCGTGGTTTTCTCTAAGCTTGATTTGAGGAGTGGGTACCATCAGTTGAAGGTTAGATCGGAGGATATTCCGAAGACTGCTTTTCGCACTCGTTATGGTCATTACGAGTTCTTGGTTATGCCGTTTGGGTTGACCAACGCGCCGGCCGTGTTTATGGATTTGATGAACCGGATTTTCCATCCCTACCTTGACTCGTTCGTGGTAGTCTTCATCGACGACATTCTTGTTTATTCGAAATCTCGAGAGGAGCACGAGCATCACTTGAGGACAGTTTTATCCGTTCTTGCGAGGGAGAGATTTTTTGCGAAGTTCAGTAAATGCGAATTTTGGCTCGAGAAGGTTTCGTTTCTGGGTCATGTGATTTCTAAAGACGGGATTTCGGTGGATCCTTCAAAGATAGAGGCTATAGTGGATTGGAAGAGACCCGAATCAGTGACAGAGATTAGAAGCTTTCTTGGTTTAGCCGGTTATTACCGAAGATTTATTGAAGGGTTTTCGAGGATTGCTACTCCGATGACTCAGTTGACCTGGAAGAATGTTCCGTTTGTGTGGACCGAGAAATGTGACAAGAGTTTCGAGGAATTGAAGAAGAGGTTGACTACCGCACCGATCTTGACTTTGCCTAATGGGAGCGATGGGTTAGTAATTTATAGTGATGCTTCGAAAGAGGGTTTGGGTTGTGTGTTGATGCAGAATGAGAAAGTAATTGCGTATGCATCGAGGAAGTTGACCCCTAGTGAACAGAATTACCCCACTCATGATATGGAGTTGGCCGCGATAGTCTTTGCGTTGCACAAGTGGAGGCATTACCTTTATGGGACGAAGTTTGAAATTTTTACGGATCACAAGAGTTTGAAGTACCTTTTCTCCCAGAAGGAGTTGAATAACCGACAGCGCCGATGGATGGAATTGTTGAAGGACTATGATTGCACGATTTCTTATCACCCGGGAAAGGCGAATGTGGTAGCCGATGCGATTAGTAGGAAATCTTATGTGGCTTCGATGATGGTTCGGGAATGGAAAATGCTTGAGGATGTTCGGGATTGGTCTCCTCGTGAATCGAGACATGGGGCTATTTTTGTGAATATTAGGGTGTCTCCGACCCTAATTCAGAGAATAAAGGAAGCTCAGAAAGAGGATCCCGAGTTGGTGATGATAATGGGTAAATTGAAGGAAAAGAACTTCGAGGATTTTTCTTTGATTTTGAGTGGAGTGTTGACTTTCCGTGGTCGTTTGTGCGTACCCGATGTTGGTGGAATAAAGAGACAAGTTTTAGATGAGGGTCACAAATCGAGATATACTATTCATCCGGGTAGTACAAAGATGTATCAGGATTTGAAGTAACAATTTTGGTGGATTAATATGAAAAGGGAAATAGCCGAGTATGTTTCGAAGTGTTTAACGTGTCAGCAGGTCAAAGCCGATCATCAGAGACCCGCGGGATTACTTCAGCCGTTAGAGATTCCCGAGTGGAAATGGGAGCATGTGACTATGGATTTCGTTACGGGACTGCCTCGTACCCGTAGGAAGTATGACAGTGTTTGGGTAATAGTGGATAGATTGACCAAGAGTGCCCATTTCTTGCCTATTGATATCAGGTATTCGATGGAGAAGCTTGCGACCCTTTATATCGATGAGATCGTTAGATTGCATGGAGTTCCGGTTAACATTGTGTCAGATCGAGACCCGAGGTTTACTTCTAGATTCTGGAAGGCGTTTCAGGGAGCTTTGGGTACAGATTTGCGATTCAGTACAGCTTTTCATCCTCAGACCGACGGTCAATCCGAAAGGACTATTCAGATTCTCGAGGATATGTTGCGAGCGTGTTCGATAGACTTTTCTGATTCTTGGGACTCGCACCTACCGTTGGTGGAATTCTCCTACAACAACAGTTATCAGGCTAGTATCGAGATGGCTCCGTATGAGGCTTTGTATGGAAGAAAGTGTAGATCGCCTATTTGTTGGGATGAGGTTGGTGAAGCGAAGATTGTGGGTATTGATTTGCTTCGGGATTCGGTTGAGAAGGTTAAAGTTATCCGGGATAGATTGAAGACAGCCCAGAGTCGATATAAGAGCTATGCAGATAACCGAAGGCGAGATCTTAGTTTTCAGACCGGTGATTTGGTGTTCTTGAAAGTGTCTCCGAAGGTGGGTATCCGTAGATTTGGGAAGAAAGGCAAATTGGCTCCGAGGTTTATTGGTCCGTTTGGGGTTTTGGGAAAGGTTGGACTTCTTGCGTATCGTCTTGCGTTACCGTCATCCTTAGACCGGTTGCACAACGTCTTTCACGTTTCTATGCTTCGGAAGTATGTTCATGATCCGTCTCATGTGTTACCAAGGATACCGGAGGATATCGAGCCCGATATGACTTATGAGGAACGACCGGTTCGGATCTTAGATTCTAAAGTTCAAGAGTTGAGAAACAAAAGCATTGCGTTGGTTCGAGTTCTTTGGAGGAATCATAACATCGAGGAGTCGACGTGGGAGCTTCGTGATGAGATAGAGAGGAAATTTCCGTGGCTTTTTGCTTAAGGTAAGTCTCGTTAAAATTCGGGTCGAATTTTCTTTAAGGGGGAGTGAATGTCACGACCCGAAGTCTAGACTCTATTTTATTAGTAATAAATAATTATTATTTATTTATTTGCTTGTTTATTTATTTAAATTATTATTTATTTAAATGTTGTGTGTGCATTTTATGTTCCATAATAATTATACCTAGCATTTGATTTGGGTCAATTATGCTAGTGTAGGAGTGTTGAGTCTTATTTGTTAGAGGAGAGTTATTTTAAAAGGGTAGTTTTGGGGGAGGGGCCTTAGTGTAACATTTTGAATTATTTCCCCCTACTCCTCCTCCCTCACCTTCTCCCTCACCCTACTCTCTCCCATTCCCAGCAAACCTCTCTCTCTCTCTAAGCAAAAGTG
The DNA here is from genome assembly GCA_026119855.1 of Campanula takesimana. Classification (NCBI taxonomy): domain Eukaryota; kingdom Viridiplantae; phylum Streptophyta; class Magnoliopsida; order Asterales; family Campanulaceae; genus Campanula; species Campanula takesimana. The sequence goes on along the minus strand of JAOWBW010000015.1, from coordinate 1,388,576 downwards.
GTAAGTTTTCTTTCCTATCTTCTCTCTTCATTTTCTCCTTCTTCCTCTCATCTTCTCTCATTTCTTAAAACGTGAACATTGTTTAGATCGTCGATAGGATCGTAGGAAGCCAAAAAGAATCGAAATCCATCAACTTTGGAAAATCCGGGTAAGTTGCTTTTCCCCCTATTTTATGCTAGAAATGCTATTCCATGTTTATTTGATGTTATGAATGCCATTTATTGCATCTTGGGTTAATTTGGGAGTGATTTGCATTTTGTTCATTTTTGTGAAATTTTGGTATTTAAATCACCCTTGAGTGAGGTCCCTAGATGATGTTGTTGGAGTTCTTTTGGCTCAAAATGGAGTAGGTACCCTAGTTCCCTTCTTGGTAGTGTTGAAATGGTAAAGATTTGGTTTGTATTGGATTTGGGGTTGTTAATGGAGGATACCCAGAAATTTGGCCGGAATTTGCCTTTCCGGGCCAGGAGGCGCGCGCATCCTCCCTTAGGAGGCGCGCGCACCCTTAGGCCATCCTTGAATCAAGACCTTCTGTCCTTAAGAGGCGCACGCACCCCTTATATTGAAGCGCGCGCACCCTCTTATACCTTTGCGCAAATTTTCCTTCTGATGCCAGGAGGCGCGCGCATCCTCCCATAGGAGGCGCGCGCACCCTCTCCCCTGTTGTGAAATTTATTTCTCTTTTTGTCTAATCTTTCGAGGGCCCTATCGTGTTCATCCGGACTCCGTTTTAGGCGTATAAATTATCGTTTTAAAGCTCTCCCAAAGCTCTTCTAGATGAGTGAGTGAATTTGGTTGAGTGCTCGATTTAACTGGATCCTTTGTGGTCAAGGGTAATATGGGAATTGTGTTATCATCGTTAAGATTGTTGGAACACCTTATTTGTGTGATGTTGGTTTATTTCACTTTCTTGGTGACTTCTTGGTATGGTTCCCTACTTTGGAAACCTAAGTTGTTTAATTAAGCTAGTATTTATTACTTAGCATTTATTTGAAAGTCCAGCTGGTATTTGTGGTTGTGTCGGGCGATGTGAGATATTGTGATGGCACCGGCCAAGTCCATTATGGTGTCGACCATTGTTTTGCCCTTATTTTCCTCTTCCAGATCGGCCTTGGTTGAGTCGTTTGGAGCATGACTTTGTGGCATGGCTCCCGCCCCTTGTGGCACATCACTTTGTTATTGGTTCCGGTACCGGGGTTTTCTCTTCGGCTTTCATGCTATTATGAAGATGATGATTTGTTGATTATTGAAGCTGCGCAGCGATCCTTTTTTTGGATGTTCCGGTTTGGAAAACCTTGGCTATATCCTTTGTTATGTGTTTATTTTCGCTGCTATCTGTTATGTGATAAATGCTATGTGCTATATGATATTTACTATTGCTTATTGCTTCTTGCATCATAGCATGTCATGTAGTTGCATTAGTAACTTATTGAGATTTATCTCACCCCCTTTCTTTTATCTTTGTTTTTCCTTAACCCCCCCCCCCCCAGGTGCTAAGGATTAGTCTCGCTGATCACGAGAAAGAGGACGTCGAGTGTGGATCCATTCTTTTGGGGAAGGTTGATATAGGTTGGTTTACATTATGTAAATGTGTACCATTTTGGGGTAGTTGTACCAAACAATGACGTCACTAAGAATTGTATATTTATATTTGTTGGGCATAAACTTGTGGAAGTTTATGATAGTTGTATTTAGTTCTTATCAAACTTGGTTTTGTAAAACTTTGGATCACCTTTTGGTATCAAATGGAATTTTTAACTTCAATATTTCACAGTTTGGTGTTAGAGTCGACGTCCAGATCGCGGTCTCGGGCCCGCGGGGTCCGGGGTCGCGACACAGTCTTAAAGTAATACAACAAGTATGAAATAAAAGACATAAAAATACCCAAAAGCAATAAAGCGAGATCGTTACATCCTTCGTCTCTATTAATCTCCCTCCAGACCAATGCTTGTCAGCACCCACATACAAGTCAAAGTGTTGACCCATCGTAAAGTGCCATTCATCAAGACGGAAGTTTCGAGAAGCCATCCTCGCCCGTTGTTGATGCTACCCCGCACATTCACCTTGCTCAAATTATGGCCCCGTACCTCCACCTTGCTCAAATTGTGGTCCCGCGCCTCCACCTTGCTCATATTGTGGTCCCGCACCTTCGCCTTGCTCCTACGGTTGCCCCGCACCAAAAATATACTCAAGATCCATCGCAATAATGGCAAAATATCTCAAAAATCTCCCTTTTTCTCTCTAACATGCGACAAGATGGAAGAAAAAGTAAAGAAAAAAGCAACAGCCGGCGGCTGTTTGTAGGGTCTGTCCAGCGAAGGGACTAGCCGTGCGGCTAGTGTCTCCAGGCGACGTGGCACGATCTCAGCCATCCATCTCGCGCGCCCATCAGCGATCCTCGTCAACAAGGTCCAGCCAATCAGAAGGACTGCCCACGCGGCCAGTTAGTCCCCTAGGCGAAAATTTTTACAAATTAGCCCTTCAGCTTAATTTTTAATCCAAATTAATCAATTGGGTCCGGAAGACCTCAAGAAAATACCAAATGGGTTCGGAAGACCTCAGGAAATCACCAAATTAATCAATTGGGTCCGGAAGACCTCAGGAAAATACCAAATGGGTCCGGAAGACCTTAGGAAACTAGCAAATTAATCAATTAGGTCCGAAAGACCTCAGGAAAATACCAAATGGGTCCGAAAGACCTCAGGAAATCACCAAATTAATCAATTGGGTCCAGAAGACCTCAGGAAAATACCAAATAGGTCCGGAAGACCTCAGAAAACTACCAAATTAATCAATTGGGTCCGGAAGACTTCAGGAAAATACCAAATGGGTCCGGAAGACCTCAGGAAATCACCAAATTAATCAAATGGGTCCGGAAGACCTCAGGAAACTACCAAATTAATCAATTGGGTCCGGAAGACCTCAAGAAAATACCAAATGGGTCCGGAAAACCTTAGGAAATTACCAAATCAACCTATAATTAATGGTCGGAAACATCCATAATCCCTAAAAATTATAATTGGAGGTGAGATGCATCCATAAACCCTTCATGTTGAGAAAAGTTAGGCGATTCATGTGCGACGTAAGATGGCTTCTTCAAATCGTGTGTCTCATGTTTTGGCGTAACCCGTACAATTGGCGTTACCGGTTACCGGATCCTGCGATGCTGAGGACTTCACCTCTCAAGGTACCGTAGTTTACCGAGAAATTATTCGATTACGCGCGCTATATAGGAAGTTAGAATCCATCCCTAATTCCATCCTCGATTCTTTAAACTTCTTGTCGTACTGTGCGTATGGCCTTCCCTCCTTTTCCCCAATAGAGTCCATCTGCAACGACTTTACTGTTTACGAATGATTGGTCTTCATATAGGATGATGTCCGTAGGATTGTTATCCCCAGCAGTAGGCTGACGTCTCTTTTCTTTCATCCTTTTCCCCAGTAGAGTCCATTTGCAACGACTTTATTGCTTACAGATATTCATCTATCCCCAGCGAAAGATGAGGTCTCGTTTCTTTCCTCCCAGTTCCCAAACTGCGACCGGCTTGATTCCATTTAGATACGTAGGTAGCCTGACATAGGTTCATCCGCCCGACCAACCCGGTTACCTTCTTAAATATCTCTCCTCGATTTGGAACTCATGTTTTAGATCAGTTCCTTTCTCAATCGATGACCCTCCATGCCTTGCAAGAAGCGTCGCCGTGGGGCTACTGTTAGTACCCAACCTGAAAATGAGTTATTAGTCATTCTAGAACTCATAGGGACCTCCAAGGTATTTACGAGACACGCAGGACTTATCTGGAATTTCCCAAAAAGCCCAAATAAGAAGATATTGATGACCTGATCGGATGAAGCTACAAAGATAGACGTTATCTAATCCTCTCCAGAGTCCAATTTGATCAGAGCCTCAAAAACCGTGTCAATCCCTTAGACCTGCCGGTCGGCCACTTCCTCCAGGTCAACTTCTCCTATAAATAGGTGACCTCAGTTCATAATTAAGAAACAATTCTCTCCCTCGAGTTCCACATCCAAAATTGACGGCAGAACTCACCCTCTAAGCCTTTCTAGCAATCCCGAAGGTCCGGCGAATCCGTGCGAGAGATTCGACTTCGTTCTTGTCAAGATTGGTGAGAATTCTTCATGTTTTCTTAGTGTAGATCTGATTTATGCTAGTTTCATTATGTTTATACATCTATATTCATATGATTCATAACATGTTCTTCATGTTCTTACTAGAATTCATAAAATGCTCTATGACTAGGGTAGCGATCTTCATGCTTATGTGTTTACTTCATATATGTTCATGATGTTCTTATTACTATGTTAGATTGAACATGCTAGATCTAATGTTTTAATCCCTACTTATAATGCATAGCCGATGATGATCCATGCGATCTAGGAACTACTTCTAAACCCTAAACTTTAGGTAAATATTCTCATGATCAGTAATTCTCCAAGGATGAATATGATGACTACACATTGATCTTATCAATGGTATAATCATTATTCTAGGATGTGATCATCTTGTATGATTCTTTCTCCTCCCCCTTCATTACACATGATCCCGCTTCTTCTCTCTATTCGGATTATGTGCGAACTATGTCGACCTGAGCTTCTCATCATGAGAGGAACGTAGGCAATCTTCGGATCCGGTCTCAATCACTAACACACTACTAACACATTCATCATGATAGAAAGTTTGATCTATCGGGCGATAGGAGTGATAACTTGAAGGTCTATATACTAGTGTGACGATGGGAAGTACTTAAACACCCATCTCGCCCAACTAATGTTGGTCTTGCTTGATCAAAGTCTACATAAATAAAATATTCTTTCTATTCTAAAAAAATGACAAACAAAGGGGTTTTAAAAAGGGTGTTTTGAATGTAGGGAGATAACTCCTTGACTCGCTTCAATGAAATGAAGTAATCTATGGTGTCATGTCCCAAAATGTTTGGGTGATTTTACTTTTGATGAAATAAAAGAGAAGAGAGATGAAGTAGAGAAGAGAGAAAGAAAAGTCTTGTTTACCTATCCTTCAAAATGACTCCAAGTTCTTCTTAGGAAAATGCCTTGAGAATACTTTGAAAGTGATTTTTGTATAGTTTTCTTGTGTTAACAAAAGTGGTCCTTTTGAAAGGTAAAAAAGAGAGGTTTTTATAGGCAAAAGAGATGTGTTTTTGGTGCCAAAACCAAGTCACAAATATCAGTTTCCTGGGCAAATCCTGTTAAAAGGAGCAAGGGAGGGATTCTTGGACAGAAATCTGTAACTGACGCCCAGGTGCGCGCGCCTCCTGCCTTGGTGGCGGGATGCGCGCGCTTCTGACCCCAAAGGGTGGAGGCGCGCGCCTTGGAGATGGCCTTTTTGACAGAATGGAGTAGAAAGTCAGCACTGTTATTCAGTTTGGTCCATAAACTTAACGAGTGTTAGTACCCGATCTGAAAATGAGTTTATTAGGGCTTTCCCAAATATACAAGGACTTTATAGGAATTAGAAACCTTGCAAAGACTTGTCCCGGATTCCCAAAATATGTCTCATTATTCTAGAACACCCTAAATATGGTCAAAATATGGTTTCCTTAAACCATGCAGAAACCCTAGCTTAGAAATCACGTCAGCCCGCAACCTTGGCCACGCGGCCAACCTTGATGCGTCCCAACCTTGGCCACACGGCTACTCTTGTCGCCATCTTCAATCATGGCCAGGCGGCCAACCTTGCTCCGGATGATCCTGACCGTTAGATCTTCCCCTCAGTTTACTATATAAATCCATTCCATCCCATTGGTTAAGGGGCCCGAGTTGGAGAGCTTTAAGTCCGAATTTTAGAGTTCTTAAACACAATTTTCTCCCTAATTAAGCATTCAAACACTCAAGGAGATCAAGATTTATTTCTTGCCAACATAGGTAAGTTTTCTAACTTTTTCTTCATGTTCTTGCATCATTTTTAATGTACATCTTTTATATTCATGTTCTTACATGTTTATTCATAGTTTCTTCATATGCTTTGCATGTTCATTCATATGTTCATAATATGTTCTTCGCATGTTCTTCGTGTTCATAGATTAAAACCTTATTTATGCTATATTTAGGGTTACGATCTTCATAATTACATGTTATTTCATAGCCGATGATGATCTAGGGTTCATCAACCCGAGGACGATCTAGGAACTACTTCTAAAGCCTAATCTTTAGGTAATTCCCCCCTCATTATGCTTGATCCCTATTCTTCTGCCTATTCTAAATTCTGTGTGAACTACGCTGACCTGAGCTTCTCACATTGAGAGGAACGTAGGCATTCTTCGGATCCGGTCTAAATCACTAACACACTACTAACACCGCATCATGATAGAAAGACCGATCAATTCAGGCAATAGGAGTGATAACATTCAATATTCTTCTCTTGTTGTAATTTGACCCCCGAACCCACTAAAATGCTTTTTTCAATGTTTTGGCTTTAATTAAAACGGTGTGGCGACTCTCATAAATTTTATGTCGTTATGAATATTCCTTTTAATAAATAAAAATAATCACAAGATACTTCCCATTCATCGCTTCATCGGAAAGGGGTATTCACAGTGGCGACTCTGCTGGGGACTGCTTTGAAACTTTTTCAAACTTAGTGGGTCTAACTTTCATCACATCATGATGCTTGCCATGTTTACACATGCACACACCTGCCATGTTTACACATGCACACACCTGCCATGTTTACACATGCACACTTGCCATGTTTTCACGTGCCCCCTACAGTTAAGCCATATTTACACATGCACCCGTGCACTCCGCCATGTTAATACTTGTACCTTGTACCTTGTACCATGTGCCCTTGTTATCTTCGCTTTAGTATTAGGGTCAAACAAAACTCTGCTATGCTCCCTTGTACATTATTCTCTCTCTCTCTCTCTCTCTCTCTCTCTCTCTCTCTCTCTCTCTCTCTCTCATGCATTGCATTTGCATCATCCTAACATTAAAAACTTCTCTTTTTTCTCCCTAAAAAAGAATTAGTTTTTACCACACACTACCACAGTCCGTGTCAGCACTGCACAGGTCCCCATTACCCGGAGTATTCGATGTGCAGGAATTTGTGCGCTACTGTCGCACTCTTTTCAAGTCACTCGTCTATTCCACTCACCGTATACGGTGGGAACCTTTTACCTAACCCATGTCAACCCACACTAGTGTAGGTAACACACCTAGGTTTTGACCGGTTGGTTTGGCTAGCTTTTCCTTAATAGTCAATTAACGTGTTGTCTATGTCGAGTCATCCCCAAGTCAATGATGAATCGAGATCTTTTGAGAGAAAGTGCACAAAAAATTGATTTCCCTATAAGGGACGTGCCATAGTAAGATGAGTGTTTATTGTCAAGATCTCCGCTCATCGTTAACTTGTGTAGGATGTAACCTAGACACCACGATAAATGCCTTTAAGGAAGGGTTAGTCGTACGATCCGATGGTTGGTGGAAGCCGCTTGCCCTATAGGACCCTCGCCCAAATTGTCCGTTTGGGGGTGTGCAATGCAGGTGAAAAACAAGGGGTCTATAGACGTAGTGATGGCCTCCACTAATCGTAGTCTTCTAACTAGTTGTGAAAAAGGGGTACCCCTTCCAACCAATTAGGATGTAAATAATGTATGTTTTTGTAAATTAAAATATACTTTGCATGAACCTTCCCCCTCTCCTAAAAGCTTCATTGCCCTTCAACCTTTCAGCAAAGCAAGTTTGGATCCATTCGGGTGGTCGACTACAACGTGAAGCTTCTACTCCGTCCACGTTCTCAGTCTCGTCATCAGCAATGTCAACTCCCGCTTCATCTTCAGCCTCTGCTCCTCCTACTAGTGCCGCCGAACTCAACACTGAGGCTACTCTCAATGGTGTTCCCCCAAGCCTCCAGAACTTCCTCGCCAGTCTCGAAGCCAAGATCAAGAATATCGAGGAAAGCAACAAGACTTTGGAAGACTAGAACCAACTGTTAAAGGACCACATTCAGCAAAAGGGGACTAGAATGGTGCCCGATGGTAAGAATTTTATTTATGTCGAGGATGAAGAGGTCAATACCAACTGTCCCTCCAACACCAATGCCACTACCTTCCCATTCCCAATCTACCGCAATGTTCCACCTCCTTCTCTCTACACCCAACAAGGTTTCACTACCATGAGCAAAAACAAGGCTGCCTATGAACCTTCCCCTGAACTGCTTGGTGGCTACCTCTCTGCTAGCAAACTACCCGCACCCTCGTTGCCTCTGAGTATTGGGATGGCCGCTGCTACTACTTCCACTACTCCTCCCATCATTCTGTCAGAATCTATCCCCGACATCTCCAATCACCCTGTGGTCATGGCCATGCAAGAGCAAATGCGCAAGTTGATCGAGACCGTGGATAAGCAAAGTGCACCGACTACCAAAACAATCAACCCTAGCCAAGTGGGGGCTGTCCCCAAAGATTTCAAGATGCCTAAAGTGGCAATGTTTCATGTGACTCGTGTCCTAAGACTCATTTGGATAGTTATGTGTTGGCCATGAGGGCTCGTGACTGCACCAACGAACAAATGGCTCGTGTATTCCATAGCACGTTGGATGGTATCGCTCTGCGTTGGTTCTTGGGGCTAGAACCAAGCGAATGGCAAACGTGGGATCAAATCAGTGCCATTTTCTGTGAAAAGTATCAAGCTAAATTGGATTGGCATATGAATCGAACCGACCTTGAGAACACTATGTAGAAGCCTGGCGAGGCCATTTATGATTTCTACAAGAGGTGGAACCATCTGTTGTGCGAGGTCCAATACCCACCGAAAGCAAAGGAACAGAAGCAGATTTTCTACAAATGCTTGCTACCAGAGATGAAAGCAGCTATAGGTAATGGTTATTTCCCTGACTTGCGGGAAATGGTTGACGCCGGAGTAAGGTACGAAGCAGGGTTCACTGGGATTGTGCCGCCAAAGGAAAGTCCAAAGACCAACAACAACAACTCCTTCCTCTACAAGGCTCCTACTGCGCCTGCGCCTCCTAGGGGTGGAACGGAGGCCGTCGGCCAAGTGAATATGGTCCAAAATGAGGTCCCACTAGATGTTCAAGCTGTCACAAGGAATGGGGCTCCGCCGCAAAGAGAGAGGGAGCACTTTGACGATTTTGGAATGCCTATGGGGAAATTCTTTGACGTGTTAGTCAAGAGAAGTCTTATCAAGCCTTTAGAGAATTACCAACCCGCCTACCCAAGAACCGATTTGGACGCCTCCAAGTTCTGCAAGTATCACAAGCACATCGGGCACACAACGGATGGTTGTATCCAACTGAAACGCGTAGTTCAAGGGTTGATCAATGACAAAAGATTGAGAAGACGAATGGTCCTAATGTGGTGAGTAATCCCCTTCCTAATAATGGTGGGGTGAATATGGTGCAAACATGCGAGATCAGTATCCTAGAGCTTATGGATGCCTTCGAAAAGATAGGGCTCACGATGGTGGATATCTTCATGGCATTGGTGACGTTAGAAATTCTCGAACCATTAGAAGGACACCTCCCTCACCTTGGTTGCGATTTGTCAAAGTTTTGCCACTACCACAAGTGCACCGGTCACACTACCAAAGAATGCTTTGAACTCAAGAAAGCCGTGCAAGAGCTCATCCACAAGGGAGTTGTCGAAGACCCTAGAGATTATGTAGCTAGCAATGTACTCATGGTAGAACTTAGTGAGATCACTGATCCGGCCGAGTCTGTTGTGGCGGACTGTGATGAGATGGGTTGTGTTTCAATGATTAATAATAAAGAACCTTCTTGCTACTTGTTGTCTTTAGAAGAACTAGTTAGTGGAGTCGAATCTCTAGAGGAAGAAAGTCCCAAACCCTCTCAACCTCTTTCTTGGGCCGAAATCTTCGAGGAGGCCGAAAAGACCGAAGTTTCGCCCCCTTGTCGTGACACGCCATTGTCTTTGGAGGAGCTACGTCCAGAAGTTTGTCTCCTTACAAGATCCGGTCAAGTGTACCAATCCGACCCAAAAGGTGCAAAGAAAATCTTTGGGAAGGAACCCGAGCAAGCCGACCTAGACAAAGAAGACCCTATCCTCACTCAACTCAAACAAACCCAAGCCCATATTTCACTATGGTCCCTACTCACCTCCTCCCTAGCCCATCGCCTCATGCTCGAGAAAAACCTCGCCGCCACCATGGTGCCATCCACTACTACCCCGGAGGACGTCACCCACGTGATTGGTAATATCCACTAAGGAAACATCATCACTTTCTCAGAGCTAGACAAGCCAATATCCGGAGTTGATCATAATGAGCCTTTATACATCACTGTCGAGGTGAATGGCAAGAAAATTCCCCGTGTATTCATTGATAATGGTTCTGCTATTAATATCCTGCCTCCAAGGATGATGGATCTGGTTGGCGTTCATGGTGTTGATTTACGCCCATCCAAGCAAACCATCAAAGCTTATAACTCTACATGCCGGGCCGTGATAGGCGAAGCCACCTTTCCCATTACCATCGGAACAAAGATCCTACCAACCGACTTCCACGTCATAGACATCCCCGCAACCTTCTCACTCCTCCTTGGCCGGCCATGGTTACATCAGTCGGGCGCTGTCCCATCTTCCCTGCACCAGTGTGTGAAGTTTCAATCTGGTAATGAAGTGACCATCATCTACAGCGATCTCGTAACTGCCCAAGGGACGGACACCAAGGGCATTCCTGTCTTACAAATTCAGCATGGGGAAGAGAGCAGACTCTTCAACGGTTTTGAAATAGTGGCCCAAGCACAGATCTGCGCCATTGACCTTACCAGGGCTTCAGATAGGGTGTCACCTATTGTGAGGATGCTACGAAACATGGGCTTCATACCGGGGCTGGGGCTAGGTAAAAACTTGCAAGGCCCCACAGAATTGGTTGAAGAGGTTAATCATCGAGGGTTGTTCGGTCTAGGATACACCCTTACTCCTGAAGACAAGATGGAGCAACAAAGGATAGAATTGCTTAAAAAGATGAAGCTTCCCTACAAAAAGCCTGAAATGCGGCCATACCGCCTGTCCCTGAATAGCTACTCTGTCAGGGAAGGCGAGGAGTTTTCATGTTTTGAGTTCGCAGAGCCATGGATTGACCACACCGGGAAGTTGCAGAAAGGGTTCGAGATTTTCAGAGATGTGGAATTCAATCGATCCAACATGAAGTTGACTTACATGGAATATGACAAAGCCACGGGTAGACTTAGAACCATCAGGTATGAGTACTCCGCCAAGGTTGCAGATGACTTGGCAGATCAACTTGAAGCCGCAACCCTTGACAAGCCGACGGCAGAAACTGCAGAAGCGCCAAGAATGACTGAGACGTAGGACGGCCAATATCTGCTTCAGCATCTGGGTAATCTGGGGCTGGACGACGACATGGTAGCCACTATTGGGGATGAATCAGAGAAGGACGTAGATCTGAGGACATTGGTGGTACCCATGGGGGACAAGCTCAAGAATTGGTGCATCATTGGGGGACCTATAGCTACTCCGGAATTTATGGTGGGGACATTGGGGCTTACTCCTTCTCCTGTCGCCACTCCTGCAGCATTTCCTGTCACTCATCCAAAATCCCCGTCCCCAGAGTCTAGTGTTTTACATTTTGAATTTGAGTCTTCCTCCAAGTCTGACGACATTACGTCCGAAGACTATGACCTTGTTGCAAACGCTATTTTTCCTTTTGCCATGAATGAAACCCTCGACCTTTCCGAGTATCCCTCTATAGTCACTCTTTTAACTGATAAATTGGCTAATAATCAAACTAGTGATATACACTTAGTTAATAATGATTCATTAGAAGAGGCGGACACAGACACATTAAATGATGAATACATTAAGGAAATTTCAGAACAGGTTATTAATAAAAAAGAATCTCGAGCCCAAGCTGCCGATGAGGTGTTAACGTGCGTGAATTTGGGAACCAAAGCCGAGCCTAAGGAAACGCAGATTGGAAGCTTCTTCAGCGGAGCCGAAAGGGAAGCCCTGATTGAACTACTCAAAGAATATGTGGATGTGTTCGCATGGTCTTATAAGGACATGCCGGGGCTCGACAACTCGATCGTAGAGCACAGAATCCCGACAGCACCAAACGCTAAGCCAGTCAAACAGAAGCTGCGCCGCATTAAGCCGGAATGGTCTTTGCAAGTGAAGGAAGAGATTGAGAAGCTACTCCGTGTGGGTTTCATCAGGGTGATCGAATATCCAACTTGGTTGTCAAATTTGGTGACTGTCAGAAAATCCAATGGTAAAGTCAGAGTGTATGTGGATTTTAGGGATCTCAACAAAGCTACGTCTAAGGATGACTTCCCCTTGCCAAATATCGACATGTTGGTGGACGCGACCGCCCATTATGAGGTCAAGTCATTTGTTGATGGGTTTGCCGGCTATAACCAGATCAAGATGGCCGAGGAGGACCAAGAGAAAACAGCTTTCACTACCCCATGGGGGACTTTTTGCTATACTGTCATGCCGTTTGGGCTAAGGAACGCTGGGGCTACCTACCAACGGGCAGTTACGACTTTATTCCATGATATGATCCACAAGGAGATTGAGGTGTACGTGGATGACATGATTATACATTCAAAAGGGTCTGGTGGCCAACACTTGATAGATCTCAGAAAATTCTTCAACAGGTTGAGAGAGCACGCCATGCGTTTGAACCCGGTGAAATGCACCTTTCGAGTTCGTAAAGGGAAAGTATTAGGTTACATGGTCACCGAGAATGGGATCGAAGCCGACCCAAGGAAGATTCAAGCCATCCTGGAGATGAAGCCACCCCGTACTGAGACGGAAATAAAAGGATTCATGGGACGCCTGCAATACATCAGTCGGTTTATCAATCAGCTGACCACCATATGCGAACCAATTTTCAAACTGATGAAGAAAACAGCCAATGTGGAGTGGGATTATTACTGCCAGATAGCCTTCGAGAGGATCAAACAGTATTTGGTGAATACCCTAATCCTACGCCCGCCGCATAAGGAGAAGCCGTTGCTACTATACTTAACTGTAACAGACACCGCCGTCAGAGCCATGTTAGCGCAAGAAGCCAAAGATTCCCGGATTGGGAATGCAGTTTACTTTGTCAGCCGAAAGTTACAAGGTAGCGAGCTCAATTACTCCGCGCTCGAGAAGACCTGCGTAGGCCTAGTATGGGTGGTGACGAAGCTCAAGCACTACATGGTATCCCATCCGATCTTACTAGTCTCGAAAATGGATCCTATCAAGTACCTGTTTGATAAACCCTCCCTTTCTATGAGACTCGCTAAATGGTCAGTGTTCTTGGGAGAGTTCGACATTACTTATGTACCAAGGAAGGCAATCAAGGGGAGGGCAATGGCCGATCAGCTCGCAGACTCTCCAAGCACCGAGACAAGGGGACCCGACCCCGAGTTCCCGGACGACGATATTTTCGCGATTGAGGTCGCAGAAAGGTGGCAACTATTCTTTGACGGGGCTGCAAACAAACGAGGGAATGGAGTCGGACTCCTACTTATTGATCCCAAAGATGAACACACTCCCATAGCCATCAAGCTAAACTTTTCAACAACCAACAACGCCGCTGAGTATGAGGCATGTATAGCCGGACTGGAAGCCGCCCTAGAATGCAACGTGAAAGAGTTAGAAGTATATGGAGACTCTGCTTTGATTATTAACCAAACGGCGAAGAAATGGAGAACTATTGATCCTTGCCTGCAGCGGTACCAAGGTTACATGGATGAGTTGATAACACAGTTCAAATAATTCACCTTCCATTTCCTGCCACGAGACAGAAATAGGTTCGCAGATGCTCTAGCTACATTGGCCTCGTTGGTCGAGATTCCCGAAGGAAGGTCCGTGAAGCCATTTAGGGTTAGACGAAGAGAGAACCCAGCCTATTGCTGCGAAATCCGGATCGATGTGGAGGTAAACAGAGACCAATGGTACGCCCAAAGATACAAGTTCCTTAAGCACAGAGAGACGTCTTTTGATGGAGATGTGAAGGCCAAAAGTCTGCAAACGCTTAAAAGACTGGCGGGCCAATTCGTATTGTTAGACGATACTTTGTACAAGAGACATTACGACGGGTTGTTGCTCTTATGTGTCGACAGCAAGTGAGCTGAAGCAATAATGGAGGAAGTACACAACGGTTTGTGTGGACCTCACATGAACGCGAGGATGCTTAGACAGAAGATCACTCGCCTGGGCTACTATTGGATTACCATAGAGGCGGACTGTATTCAATGGGTTCGACGGTGTCACAAGTGCCAAGTATGCTCCAACCTCAACCACATCCCCCCACACGAGTTGTACAGCTCCACCACGCCTTGGCCATTCGCCACATGGGGTATTGACATCATTGGGAAAATCTCGCCAGCCGGCAGTAACGGTCACGAATTCGTCCTCGTCGCAGTCGACTACTTCACAAAGTGGGTCGAAGCTCAGTCTTACAAGGTACTGAATTCCAAGAAGGTGGCGCAGTTTATCAAAGAGAACATCATGTGTAAATATGGGGTCCCTAACCTCATTATATCAGATAATGGCAGTCATTTTGAAGCCGAGTGTGCTCGGTTGCTCGCAGAATTCAAGGTCGAATGTAAGAAATCTTCCCCCTACTATCCACAGACTAACGGCACGGTTGAGGCGGCCAACAAGACGATAGAACAGATAATTCGCAAAATGGCTCTGCAAGGACGGGATTGGCCCGAGAAGTTACCATTAGCACTTTGGGGATACAAAACGTCAGTCCGCACTGCTACCGGAGAGACCCCTTACGCCTTGACATACGGCATGGAGGTGGTACTCCCTATAGAATTGGAAGTGCCATCATTGAGGATCTTACTCGAAAACCAAGTGAATGAAGTAGAATGGCTCCGGAGTTGCTATGATCAGTTGGCAACGCTCGATGAACGCAGATTGAAGGCCATGGAACATATCCGAGCCTATCAAAGGAGAACGACGAAAGCCTTCAATAAAAGAGTCAAGCCTGTTGACATAAAGGAGGGAGACTTGGTGCTCAAAGCACGCTTGCCCAACAAGTTTAACCCCCTCGGGAAGTGGGCCCCCACTTGGGTAGGTCCGTTTGTAGTACAGAAGATCTTCTCCGGAGGAGCGGTCAGAATGGCAGATTTGGATGGCAACCCGTTCAAGGAACCAGTCAACCTCAGCAAGCTTAGACGCTACTACAACTAGTACAACCCCCCTCTCTAAAAAAAAAAATGTTTACTACGCAAAAAGAAGCCCGATAGACTGAAAACCCGCAAAGGGCGGTCTATGCAGAATAAGGGTACGTACAAAGCTCGCTAGATCGAAAACCCGCAAGGGCGGTCTGGAAAAAGTTAGAGCATTCCCCTTTCTATCTTCCCTTTCTCTAAAAATCATTCTAGTCCGACTGGAGTGAACTACGGTGACCTGAGCCCCTTAGTCCTATTTGTAAAAGGGGAACGTAGGCAGCCTTTCAAAATGTGCGGTCTAAAAAAAAATAAACATCCAAATCCTGTCACAAAGCAATAAAAGATAGAAGTTGTATTTTCTGAAAGCAAAAACTTTTATTTCCATAGTCATTGCATGTTGACACTTATTTGATGAGTCTAAGCTCGACATACTTTTTGAATAAATAACCTATTTTGAAATTGAAACTAAAACAAAAGTAAACTAAATTAAACTAATGTGTCTGCAACGACTATGGAGAGATGCTCGGGATCACTCTTTAGTGCCATTTGTGCCCTCGGTTTCTTTCTTCTTGCTTTGTCCACGGCGAACCTTCTTCTTCTTAGGTTTCTCGCAAAATCTCCTCTCAAACTCGCTAACACCTTTAGCCTTGCCGATAGGAACCTTGTCATGACCCGAAAACTAGGCTCTATTTTATTAGTAATAAATAGTTATTATTTATTTATTTGCTTATTCAATTATTTAAATTATTATTATTTAAATATTTATGTGTGCATTTTATGTGTTATATAAATTATGCCTAGCATTTTATTCGAGTTATTTGGGCTAGTGTGGAAGTGTTGAGTCTTAATTGTTAGTCGGGAGTGTAAGTAATTGTGCTAGTTAGTGGGGGAAGGGGGCTAGGTGTAACATTTCAATCTTCATCTCCTCCCTACTCACCTCCCTCACCCTACTCTTTCACCCTCACACTCCACCTCCATCTCTCTCTCCCAGCTCTCTCTCTCCTCCCTTAGAAGAAAAGGGGTAAGTTTCATCTTCTTCCTTCTCTCTTCATTTCCTTCCTCTTCCTCTCATTATTTCTCATTTCTTAAAACATGAACCTTGTTTAGATCGTCGATAGGATCACGTAGAACCAAAAAGAATTGAATTCCGTCAACTTTGAGATTTGTCAAGTATGTTGCTTTTCCCCCATTTTTATGCTAAAATGTTCCTTTCATGTTCATATAATGCTTTAGTTGTTATATATGAAGTTTGATTGAGTTATGAAATTTATTTGGAATTTATTTGAGTTTTTGGGCAAAAATGGTGATATTATGATTTTGGGATTTAATCTTGGATTGGAGTTGTTAGATAATGTGATTTAGGTCCCCTCTTAGCTTAAATATGGTTTTGGTTCATTATGGAACTTGTTAGAAGGATTGGTTTGGAGTATTTTAGAGATTGGGGTGATTTTGGTTCGAACATGATGAAACCCAGCTCTGCCTCCCGACCCAGAATTGATCCGGGCGCCCGCCCATCCGCCCTCAAGCGCCCGCTTACTTGTGATGTTAATGACCCGTAGTTTCTGCCCTTTTCGAGCGCCCGCCTGACTCTTCCTAGGCGCCCGCCCGCCTCCGCCTGAGCGCCCGCCCGCCCCCTTTTCCTGGTACTATTTCTTTACACGTTTTCGGTTTAGGTTATAACTTTCATCCATGTATTGGGCTTTATCCCCTTAGCCTTAAATGGTCAATTTGGAATACTCTAATGATGAAATTAGTTCCTTTATGAATAAATGTGACTTGGGACTTGATTAAATTATTGTTTTGGAAAATGTGGGAACACTTTCATAATGAGTGACGTTTGGGATAGTTTTAATAATAGTCATTGTGCTATTTGGGGAATGACCATTTGGGTAGTACTCTCTATGAGTAACTCGCGTGTATCATGTTAGGATGCGTTTGATATGGATCCTTGTCCTAGAATCATTTCGTTTTAATGATTGTATTGTTGAGCTTTTATGAACAATTCCATTTCTGTTATTGAACTCTTTTATGAGAAACTCCTTATGTTTATTGTTGTTGAACTCTTCTTGAGTAATCATTTGCATCTTTTATGGTGATTAATTGGTGTGGTTCCCTACTTTGGAATCCTTAGCTGTTTACCGTGCTGGTATTTTATTACTTAGCATTATTGAAAGTCCAGCTGGTTATTTGTGTATCGAGTCAGGCAATGGATAATGCTATAATGGCACAAGCCAAGTCCAGTATAGCATCGCCCATTGGTCCTTCTGTCCTCATCCAGATTGGCCTTGGTTGGGATGAGCTAGCTCCGTTGGGGGTATTCTAGCTAATCGTTTTGGAGCATGACTTTGTGGCATGGCTCCCGCCCCTTGTGGCACTTTACATTGTTATTGGTTCCGGTACCGGTCTTCTCTTCAGCTTTTATGCTACTATGAAGATGGTTTGTTTGATCGATGGGTTGATTGGTCGCTTCTGACCGGGGATTTCTCTTCAGCTTTCATGCTATTATGAAGATGATGATTTGTTGATTATTGAAGCTACGCAGTGACCTTTATTTGGTTTATCAGTTGGGAAACCTTGGCTAATATCCTTTGTTATGTATTTACTTTCCGCTGCTATCTGTTGATTGTTATTTGTTACATGCTAAGTGATATTTATCATTGTTTATTTCTTATTGCATTATAGCATGTCATGTAGTTGCATTAGTAACTTACTGAGATTTATTCTCACCCCGTTTATTTCCATCTTTATTTTTCCTTAACCCCCCCCCCCCAGGAGGAAAAGGATTAGGATTCGCGGATCGAGGAGGACGTCGAGAGGATTGAGATTTTGGGGCAGGTTGTTATGGATCGGTTTACATTATTTAAATGTATAACCTTTTGGGGATAGTTTTACCATTATTGACGTCATTAAGAATTGTATATTTTATTCTTTTGGGTATAAGCTGTAGAGCTTATGTTAGATGTACTTTGTTGATTTAAACTTGGATTTGTAAAACCTTGTGTTATCATCTTTTGGTTCAAAATGGAATTTTTAACTTCTATATTTTAGAGTTTTGGTTTTAAGTCGACGTCCAGCTCGCGTATTCCGGGCCCGTGGGTTCGGGGTCGCGACTGTTGGTATCAGAGCTATGGTTTGGCTCTAAGTATAAGTCTAGGTGGATTAGTATGACCTAGTTGGGTAGTAGTGTGCGAAGTGATTAACGGTTGATGTCTTATGCAGGTAATTACTCTAAATGTCCAGAAGAAGAAACAGAGGAGGTATTAGTGGGGCATAGAATCAGAATGATACAAGGGAAGAAGCTCGTGCAATGTTTCAGGGCATGTTTGAGGCGGCCATGAAGGCCATACATGATCAAGGTCCGAGGGTAGAACAAGCACCACCACCCCGCTACGGATTGGAACAATTTCTGAAATTGAAACCGGTTGAGTTCAATGGGCAACCCGATGTAAGGAAGGCCGAGCTATGGATTGAGTCGATGGAGAAAATTTACGATATCTTTGGTTGCACCGATGAAGACAAGGTCCGGTTTGCGGCTTATAAACTTGTGGGTGCCGCCGAGCATTGGTGGAAGGGTGTTAAAGCGAGTTGGGATGATACTCACACAACGTATGCATGGGAGTTGTTTGTGCGAAAGTTCAAGGAGCATTTCATTCCGGTAGTGGATCAAAACCGAAAGGAGATCGAGCTGCTCAACCTGGAGCAAGGTTTGTTGTCTATAGCTCAGTACTCGGCTAAGTTCACAGAATTAGCCCGGTATTGTGACTATCTTGTGAGTACCGAAGAACAGAAGGCTATGAGATTCATCCGGGGTTTGAAGACTTCTATTCGGACTCAGCTTATAGCCCAGAGGATTGTGACATTTCAAGATGCGGTGGACCGAGCCTATTTGATAGAGCAAGATATTGGGGAACATAAGAGGAAGACCGAGGTAGCCAACCCGAGTAAGCAAGGAGCACAAAGCAAACCTCAACACCGTTCCGACAACCGAGGTAATTTGGGAGCACCATCTCAGTTTAAGGAACAAACCGCGCTAATCCGGGTACTACTCCGGGGAAACAAGGGAAACAAGGTAGGTGGCTTTGCACTTACTGTTAGAGAGAAGGTCATTTGGAGGATAAGTGTTGGAAGAAGCAGGGAAAATGTATCAATTGTGGTCAACTGGGTCACTTCATAAAAGATTGTCCGAGGTTTAAGGTTCAATCATCAGGAACAGGAACCAGTACTTCACCGGGTCAGAAGAGAGATGCTTCGGGGAACCCTAAGGTATAGGGTAGAGTAATTGCGATCAATCAGCACTCACCAGGTAACGGATAAATTTCAGGAGGTATTATTTTGCGTCGTGAGAGCGAGCGCGTGCATTTTAGGATCATCGCATTTATGTGTTTCTGTGCATTTAGTTGCATTTATTTCTTCTAAGTCTTTGACTTTTGTGTTGTAGGTGTCTACTCCTATGGAGGAGTTTAGGGTATTTGATGAAGTCTTATGTGCTTATGATGTGCTTAAGTATGGTTATGTCTCACCTGCTAAATTAGCCATATTGCTATTGCAAGATTTTGATGTTACTATTGCTTTAGTCTATTGTTGTAGGGGGATTGTTATGTTCTCCATTCCTAATTTTTTAAAACTGTTTGAGATCGTTCCTTTGGGTAGAGTTATAACTATCTTTTCTTAATTGAAATCCGAGTATTCAGTTTCGGTCAATTTGTTGGGTGTATTTATCATTCGTAAGATTTTCATTTTCTTCTGAATAGTACCTAGTGTTTGAGGAGAAGCTTGGGGTTAAATTGAGTTGTTATGGTACAAGGTTGTAGTGCTAATATTTAGATCAATGTCCTTATGGCATCGGTTGGGTTATAAGAGTTGAGGATTCAAATTGAGGATTTCTGGATAGGAGATTTTTGTTTACTTGTAGTGCATCTACGTGAGCGCATCGGAATTGGATAGTATGAAGAAACGCATGATGTGTTATGGGATATGAGTATATTATGGAAGTTATAATCATCAAAAGTGGTGAGCGTTAAGTTTGAAAGGACTAAGCACATTTCGGGAGAATAATAAATTTGCGACCTATATTAAAGGCATTTTGAGTTTTAGTTAAATGGTTGTTCTATGGTCCTAAATCTTGTCTTGGTGGCATTTCTTGTTTTGGATTGCAAATATGTGAAGAAAGTTGGGTATAAATACTTGGGCATATTAAAGAATACTATGATTTGGTATTGGGTCAGTTGGAATGTGATTAGCTAATGGGTTCATTATGATGGCAGTATTATTGAGCCTAAGTATCTTTAAGTTAATGAATGTATACGTGAAAGTGTAATGTGGGTCAACTGTTGGAGATGTAGGGATTGCTAAACTTCTTTGGGGTATTTAAGCGCGGATTATTAATTCAAGAAAGGGAATTAGAGGAAATCCCTTGACGATAAAAATTGGATTATTTTTCGGACCACTGAGTATTTGTAATTGTTTTAAGATTTCAAAGATTGAACTAATGTGATGATGGTACTATGACATGGATTTAAGTAAACATTTTGTATTAAAATTTTGGGTTTACATTGTACCCTTAGTTTAAGGTACCATCTAAGGCGAAAGCGCTATAATGGGAATCCTTGGAGGTATAGCCACTTTGGTGAATATTATGGGGATGGAAAACTTCTTTAACTTTTCATATTTTTAGAAACTAATTAAGCTCGAGATGGTTTAATGTTTTGAATTTCTGAGGAGAATCCTAGGTATGCGATTTACAAATGGGAGTATCCTTGCAGTGTAATTAAGGTTATGAATAAGATAAGCTTGTAGTACCTCGAGAGTTATGTTTGGGAGCAATTTGGATTCTCCGATTTTGAATAAGGATTTTAATGAGTAATTATAATAATGATGGAAGGAAGTTCTGTGTGGGAGTTATGTTGTGAGCATTATTTAAGGTTACCACATGATGGTTTAGAATGGACAATTGAGAAATTCGGGAAATAGTGGAACTATCGTATCCGTGGCTTTTTAATTCGGGTAAGTCTCGTTAAAATTCGGGTCGAATTTTCTTTAAGGGGGAGTGAATGTCACGACCCGAAAACTAGGCTCTATTTTATTAGTAATAAATAGTTATTATTTATTTATTTGCTTATTTAATTATTTAAATTATTATTTATTTAAATATTTATGTGTGCATTTTATGTGTTATATAAATTATGCCTAGCATTTTATTCGAGTTATTTGGGCTAGTGTGGAAGTGTTGAGTCTTAATTGTTAGTCGGGAGTGTAAGTAATTGTGCTAGTTAGTGGGGGAAGGGGGCTAGGTGTAACATTTCAATCTTCATCTCCTCCCTACTCACCTCCCTCACCCTACTCTTTCACCCTCACACTCCACCTCCATCTCTCTCTCCCAGCTCTCTCTCTCCTCCCTTAGAAGAAAAGGGGTAAGTTTCATCTTCTTCTTTCTCTCTTCATTTCCTTCCTCTTCCTCTCATTATTTCTCATTTCTTAAAACATGAACCTTGTTTAGATCGTCGATAGGATCACGTAGAACCAAAAAGAATTGAATTCCGTCAACTTTGAGATTTGTCAAGTAAGTTTCTTTTCCCCCATTTTTATGCTAAAATGTTCCTTTCATGTTCATATAATGCTTTAGTTGTTATATATGAAGTTTGATTGAGTTATGAAATTTATTTGGAATTTATTTGAGTTTTTGGGCAAAAATGGTGATATTATGATTTTGGGATTTAATCTTGAATTGGAGTTGTTAGATAATGTGATTTAGGTCCCCTCTTAGCTTAAATATGGTTTTGGTTCATTATGGAACTTGTTAGAAGGATTGGTTTGGAGTATTTTAGAGATTGGGGTGATTTTGGTTCGAACATGATGAAACCCAGCTCTGCCTCCCGACCCAGAATTGATCCGGGCGCCCGCCCATCCGTCCTCGAGCGCCCGCTTACTTGTGATGTTAATGACCCGTAGTTTCTGCCCTTTTCGAGCGCCCGCCTGAATCTTCCTAGGCGCCCGCCCGCCTCCGCCTGAGCGCCCGCCCGCCCCCTTTTCCTGGTACTATTTCTTTACACGTTTTCGGTTTAGGTTATAACTTTCATCCATGTATTGGGCTTTATCCCCTTAGCCTTAAATGGTCAATTTGGAATACTCTAATGATGAAATTAGTTCCTTTATGAATAAATGTGACTTGGGACTTGATTAAATTATTGTTTTGGAAAATGTGGGAACACTTTCATAATGAGTGACGTTGGGATAGTTTTAATAATAGTCATTGTGCTATTTGGGGAATGACCATTTGGGTAGTACTCTCTATGAGTAACTCGCGTGTATCATGTTAGGATGCGTTTGATATGGATCCTTGTCCTAGAATCATTTCGTTTTAATGATTGTATTGTTGAGCTTTTATGAACAATTCCATTTCTGTTATTGAACTCTTTTATGAGAAACTCCTTATGTTTATTGTTGTTGAACTCTTCTTGAGTAATCATTTGCATCTTTTATGGTGATTAATTGGTGTGGTTCCCTACTTTGGAATCCTTAGCTGTTTACCGTGCTGGTATTTTATTACTTAGCATTATTGAAAGTCCAGCTGGTTATTTGTGTATCGAGTCAGGCAATGGATAATGCTATAATGGCACGAGCCAAGTCCAGTATAGCATCGCCCATTGGTCCTTCTATCCTCATCCCGATTGGCCTTGGTTGGGATGAGCTAGCTCCGTTGGGGGTATTCTAGCTAATCGTTTTGGAGCATGACTTGGTGGCATGGCTCCCGCCCCTTGTGGCACTTTACATTGTTATTGGTTCCGGTACCGGTCTTCTCTTCAGCTTTTATGCTACTATGAAGATGGTTTGTTTGATCGATGGGTTGATTGGTCGCTTCTGACCGGGGATTTCTCTTCAGCTTTCATGCTATTATGAAGATGATGATTTGTTGATTATTGAAGCTGCGCAGCGACCTTTATTTGGTTTATCAGTTGGGAAACCTTGGCTAATATCATTTGTTATGTGTTTACTTTCCGCTGCTATCTGTTGATTGTTATTTGTTACATGCTAAGTGATATTTATCATTGTTTATTTCTTATTGCATTATAGCATGTCATGTAGTTGCATTAGTAACTTACTGAGATTTTATCTCACCCCGTTTATTTCCAACTTTGTTTTTCCTTAACCCCCCCCAGGAGGAAAAGGATTAGGATTCGTGGATCGAGGAGGACGTCGAGAGGATTGAGATTTTGGGGCAGGTTGTTATGGATCGGTTTACATTATTTAAATATATAACCTTTTGGGGATAGTTTTACCATTATTGACGTCATTGAGAATTGTATATTTTATTCTTTTGGGTATAAGCTGTAGAGCTTATGTTAGATGTACTTTGTTGATTTAAACTTGGATTTGTAAAACCTTGCGTATTCCAGGCCCGCGGGTTCGGGGTCGCGACAAACCTCTTCGCTTTTCCTCTTCTTGGATGCCCCCACTCCATCTCCATTCCAGTTGGCCACGCTTTTGCTCATCCTCCTCTCATAAGCCTCAGCCTCTTTAACTCTCACTGAAAAACTTGGAGCACAGGATCCCAAAATGGTGCCCCTTAGGGTCTCTAGAGTCTGCTCCGGGGTAGTCTGCACTAAGCCATACTGACGGAACACTCTAGCGGGGTAGTAAAAGGTAGTCCCAGAGAGTGTCGGAACTTTGATCATATGAAGTCCTACTTGCTTCTCCCTCACAGAATGAATGTGCCAATGGGGCACCACCCATTGAATGTCATCAGTCACCATCTCTGCCAAATACTGTTCCCAACCTTTGAGAGTCATGCCCTCAAACCGCTCCGCAATTCCCCTAATACGTTGCATCCATGGAGCCACCTTCAGAGAAGCCGCCGGTTTATTAACACAAAGCCTCTCTTGCAACCACATAGTCAAGAGCCTATCACTACCACAGGGCATCCCACCATAAGCCGCAAGATGGGGAATCCCACAGAGCATCTCTCCAAGGATAGCCGGCACAATGTCATAGCCTAGACGAGCGGAATTTACCATGCCCAAGCACCCTTCACTGGCAAACCCAACCTCAGAGGGGAAGAGAATAGAGGCAAACAAGCATAGTGCAAGATGGTCCAAAGAACGGTCAGAAGCCACGTCCATGTGCATAAAGTGTTGTGGCATCCAAGAAAGGTCAACATAGCCGCCCCTAGCATACCTATCAAAGTCCTCCACAGACACGCCAAAGGTCATCAACTTGTCCCTCAAGCAAACAAAATCAAAGGGCAAGGCAGCTTTACCCTTCCCTTCATAGCCACATAGTGCCGCGATATCCTCATAAGTGGGTGTCATCTCGTTGAATGAAAAGTTGAAGACATGGAGGGTATCATTCCAAAATTTCCCACAGGCTTGCAAAAGGTTGGTATTGGAGTTCATGTGCGAAAGTGACCATAGACACTTTATCCCATACCGTTCATCAAGTTTCCTACGACTAGAACCAGAAAGTTTGGCAACCCACTTCTCCAAAGAGGTTATAAAGACTTTTTTCTCAAGACTTGTGATCCTAGCCTCATGATCCATGGCAAAGAGCAAGCAAATTGGTGATTGGAACTCTAAATTTCTCAAAAGAAGTGGCTGGTACGAATTCTAAGGCAACACAAACTCCCCTTAAATAGTACACAAACTCCAATTCTTGCCAGGAAAAGGAAAACCAGAATCGGTGGTAGACTTGGCCACGCGGCCACAATTGTCCTCGGCCACGCGGCCACTATTGCTCTTGGCGAGGCGGCCGACCTTGCCATGGCCACGCGGCCAACATCGCTCCATGCAAAAATCCAGTTTGTTTCCTCCCACTCCGTAACGGATCCATGCAACTACGTACCTTCCCCGTCCCGTGGCTCATGCATTGTATAAAATTAGGAACATTTGTAAAACAACTAGTTTGCACAACTGCTCCCACAATAAAATTGCATTTTAGAACATAATATACATACATGCATTTTAATATCTGTTCTATACATATATATCCCTCTACTCTCTACTAGCTAATAATATAGGGAAATAAAAGAAAATGGGCCCGGCCTAATCAGATTCCTCTTCCGTGGTGTCTCCACACCGCGCTAAAGCTCGAGAGCTACCGGCACCCGAACTCCGTCCCCGGACCGCTCGACCACCAGTGTGAGAAGAGCCCGCACCGTTCGGAGACCGTTCCCGATGCTGGGGTGACGCAACGTCGTCCCTCTAACAAGTACATGAATGGTACGCCTCCCTCAGTAAGCGCATCAACACGTTCTCCCGCCGAGCTGAACGGATATATGCCTCCCGAGTCACCTGAAAGAGGCCCAAAGGCAGAGATTGTGATACAAAAAGAAATAAGTGTGTGCGAACATGACTAATATAAAGCACAAAGCCGTACCCCAGCGTCGGGCAAAGGAATGAATGTCTCCGCAACAAGATCTTCATCAGTCGGCTCCAAGATAAGCTCCACCTCCCGGCCGCCCCTCATCACTCTCACGCTACTCGAGCGAAGGGGCATGTCAACCAAAGGCCGACTCCTACCTACATAACGGGCCGAGCTCGACCCCTCTCCGGACAACATCCTAGCCCGTACTTGTGGACTGACCAGCCGTGTCCGCACGTAGCCGGCATAGTCGTCACTCCCCCTGTAATGCTCTGCCGGAGTGGGAGCCAAGAAATTTGCCAACCTCGCAGGACAGAGCATATCCCGAGGAGGGTCATAAGGAGCCCACGGTAACGCACCAGCCCTATGCTGACGAACCACCCTTTCTCCGAGATACATGGCCTCCCCGGTGAGACCCACAAGTAGAACCCTAGAAGCGGTCAACTCCACTACATAGGGACCCACCGAAGCCTCATTAGCCGGACTCCATGGGTAAAACCTGACCCCGACAGGCTCAGACATAGCAAAAGCCCTCCTCAGATCGGCAGCATCCACCGTCTTCCTGTCCAGGTTCCTGCGGGGAGGCGCCCTGTTGCTCTTGCACCAGTATGACATGATGGGAACAACCTTGTTGGCACTCATCACCAACTGAAAAGGGGCGACACCGAAGATCTCGTACACCCACGCCTGTGCATATAATGAAAGAGACATTTCAGACCAAAAGATAGAGCAGAAATCTCAACAAGTGAAAAGAAGGGTAGTCAAGAGCATACCTCAAAGGCGAACTGAAACCCGTCAAAGGCCGACGAGCGAGCCCTCGAGCAATGGTCCAATGCCCGGTAAATCTCAGCCAAACCGGCTCCACCCCAAGAAATCCCACCGACTTGGTCCAAGTCCACAAAAGCCCCTAACAGTGACTACCTGCAGACAGTAGCCCCACTGGGAAACAAGATCTCTGAAAAGCGGTACCATAAGAACAGCCGGACCAAGCAATCCAAATCATACTCCCCCCTACCAAAGGCCTCAATAGCCATCTCCACCAAACGGTTCACCTTCCCGGCCTCCACTCCATAACCCTTGACACCTCCTCCCAGATCAGTGTCAACTCCCAGCAGAGCCTGTCTATAGTCCCGCCGCTCCGCCAAGCTCTCATCAAAAGGCAAAGGGGTAGCAGTGAACCTCAACCCCATGATAGCCGCAAAATCCGTCGGCGTGATGGTAATCTCTCCCCAACTGAAGTGAAAAGTATGGGTGGTGTCCCACCAGACCTCCCTGCACACCTCTATCACCGCCGCCACCTTCAGGGTGCCCCCAACCATGCAGAAACTATCAAAGAATGGGCCAAACCTCATAGCCTCGATCTGAGCACGCAAACCGCCCGGTCCCTCCGGCAGAGATGCCCACAGTTTTCCTACAGTCACTGTGGAACCACGAGCCTTGATCCTCTGCAGGTAAACACAGCACAGGTATGTTACACTCTTAGCAATCTACATTTCTAGCAAATTACGATTCTAGCAATATATATTTTGTACAAAAGTGCGAAAAATGTGAAAATGAGAGGAGCGAAAATTTGAAATTTACCTCTCGTGTCTCCGGAAGGCCCATCGACCAGTGACGCTCCGAGTCGATGTAGAAATCATAGTCTTGATCAAATGTTGACGAAGAAGGCCATCGCGAAAATTCCGAGTCGCCGCTCATGGTCTCAAACCGCCCCGTGGTATCAAGAGCGCCGCTTCAAAACCCGCTCCTGGGTCAGCCCCTACATTTCCCTCACCATGAGGATCGCCATGCCACTATTCTTGTTCTTGTTGTGGAGGCACATATCCACCTTGGCCCGGAAAACCCCCAAACAAGGCCTCATTGATCCAGTCCGCCATGTTATCCGAAGTATTCGAAACGAAATTCTCAAAAAAATATCAAATCCTAGTTTTTTCTCTCTAAAACTCAATTTTCTCTCTCTAACTCGGCAACAATAGAGGAGGAAGAAGAAGGAATAAGAAGGAAGAAGGAGAAGAGGGAGGGTTTCTAGTGATGTGACCAAGGAGTCAGCCCGACGGCTACCTTGGCCACGCGGCCACTTCTGCCCTCGCAATCCCAACCGTCAGATCAGCGATCCGCGTGAAGGAGATCTGACCACTCAGCGTCCTTGGCCACGCGGCCACTATTGCAATTCAGTGACCTTGGCCACACGGCCAACCTTGTCCCTTCAGATAAAATCCCATTTTTGCCCATGATCTTTTCCCTTTGATTCATTTTAGGTGCCCTTAGCACTACTTTGACTGATATTTGTTATCTTTGGGAACAGAAAGCCCCTTAAAATTTCCATTCTTCACCAAATATTTGCTTAGGATTCGTATGATTGCAGAGACTTCGGCGCCTCTATGTCATACGCATCCTAGATTGATCGTGATTGGCAGAAACCCTGGCGTTTCTAATTACGAGAGATCCAGCATCTATTATTTTAACGCGATCGGCAGAAACCCGGGCATTTCTGATTACGTTTAAAATTTCCAAACATTGGCTTAGGATTCGTATGATTGCAGAGACTTCGGCGCCTCTATGTCATATGCATCCTAGATCGATCGTGATTGGCAGAGACCCGGGCGTTTCTAATTACGAGAGATCCAGCATCTATTATTTTAATGCGATCGGCAGAAACCCAGGCGTTTCTGATTGCGTTTAAAATTTCCAAACATTTGCTTAGGATTCGTATGATTGCAGAGACTTCGGCGCCTCTATGTCATACGTATCCTAGATCGATCGTGATTGGCAGAGACCCGGGCGTTTCTAATTACGAGAGATCCAGCATCTATTATTTTAACGCGATCGGCAGAAACCCGGGCGTTTCTGATTGCGTTTAAAATTTCCAAACATTGGCTTAGGATTCGTATGATTGCAGAGACTTCGGCGCCTCTATGTCATACGCATCCTAGATTGATCGTGATTGGCAGAAACCCTGGCGTTTCTAATTACGAGAGATCCAGCATCTATTATTTTAACGCGATCGGCCGAAACACGGGTGTTTTTTATTGCGTTTAAATTTTCCAAACATTGGCTTAGGATTCGTATGATTGCAGAGACTTCGGCGCCTCTATGTCATACGCATCCTAGATCGATCGTGATTGGCAGAGACCCGGGCGTTTCTAATTACGAGAGATCCAGCATCTATTATTTTAAAGCGATCGGCAGAAACCCGGGCGTTTCTGATTGCGTTTAAAATTTCCAAACATTGGCTTAGGATTCGTATGATTGCAGAGACTTCGGCGCCTCTATGTCATACGCATCCTAGATTGATCGTGATTGGCAGAAACCCTAGCGTTTCTAATTACGAGAGATCCAGCATCTATTATTTTAACGCGATCGGCAGAAACCCGGGCGTTTCTGATTGCGTTTAAAATTTCCACACATTTGCTTAGGATTCGTATGATTACAGAGACTTCGGCACCTCTATGTCATATGCACCTTAGATCGATCGTGATTGACAGAAACCCTGGCGTTTCTAATTGTGAGAGATCCAGTATCTATTACTTTAGCGCGATCGGCAGGAACCCGGGCGATCCTGATTACGTTTACCATTCCATCTTGGGATTATTTAGACGACGTAGTCTTTATTTTTCCCAAATAACTTCATTGCTTACGAATGTTCGTTCTTCCTACAAGATAGTATCCGTAGGATTGTTATCCGCAGCAGAAGTTCGATGTCTCGTTTTATCCCCAAAGCTCTGAACTACGACCGGCTTGATTCCTCCAAGGATACGTAGGAAACCTAAAAAGGTTCAGCCACCCGACCGACATGGTCATCTCTCATCCCCTGCAGTTTCATTTTCCCCGGCAGATGCATTTTCCCACAGATCAGACTTCTCCCCAGTAGAAGATGTTGCTCCCCACCAGTGGACAATCATTCCCAATTTCCCATCAGATCTGAACTACGTTTGGCTTGATTCCCCTGTGGATACGTAGGTCGCCTCCAAGGTTCAGCCGTTCCATCGATCCTTTCATCTGTTTTGAAACTCATGTTCCAGGACGGATCCTTCTTTTATCGTCGACCCTCCATTGCCTTGCAAGAAGCGTCGCCGAGGGGCTACTGTTAGTACCCGATCTGAAAATGAGTTTATTAGGGCTTTCCCAAATATACAAGGACTTTATAGGAATTAGAAACCTTGCAAAGACTTGTCCCGGATTCCCAAAATATGTCTCATTATTCTAGAACACCCTAAATATGGTCAAAATATGGTTTCCTTAAACCATGCAGAAACCCTAGCTTAGAAATCACGTCAGCCCGCAACCTTGGCCACGCGGCCAACCTTGATGCGTCCCAACCTTGGCCACGCGGCCACTCTTGTCGCCGTCTTCAATCATGGCCAGGCGGCCAACCTTGCTCCGGATGATCCTGACCGTCAGATCTTCCCCTCAGTTTACTATATAAATCCATTCCATCCTATTGGTTAAAGGGCCCGAGTTGGAGAGCTTTAAGTCCGAATTTTAGAGTTCTTAAACACAATTTTCTCCCTAATTAAGCATTCAAACACTCAAGGAGATCAAGGTTTATTTCTTGCCAACATAGGTAAGTTTTCTAACTTTTTCTTCATGTTCTTGCATCATTTTTAATGTAGATCTTTTATATTCATGTTCTTACATGCTTATTCATAGTTTCTTTATATGCTTTGCATGTTCATTCATATGTTCATAATATGTTCTTCGCATGTTCTTCGTGTTCATAGATTAAAACCTTATTTATGCTATATTTAGGGTTGCGATCTTCATAATTACATGTTATTTCATAGCCGATGATGATCTAGGGTTCATCAACCCGAGGATGATCTAGGAACTACTTCTAAACCCTAATCTTTAGGTAATTCCCCCCTCATTATGCATGATCCCTATTCTTCTGCCTATTCTAAATTCTGTGCAAACTACGCTGACCTGAGCTTCTCACATTGAGAGGAACGTAGGCAATCTTCGGATCTGGTCTAAATCACTAACACACTACTAACACCGCATCATGATAGAAAGACCAATCAATTCGGGCAATAGGAGTGATAACGTTCAATATTCTTCTCTAGTTGTAATTTGACCCCCGAACCCACTAAAATGCTTTTTTCAATGTTTTGGCTTTAATTAAAACGGCGTGGCGACTCTCATAAATTTTATATCGTTATGAATATTCCCTTTAATAAATAAAAATAATCACAAGATACTTCCCATGCATCGCTTCATCGGAAAGGGGTATTCACAACGAGGTCAGTCAGGAACTTAACGGAAGTAACAAAAACTAAGGAGAAACAATTAAAATAAGGAGAAACATAAAATCAAAAATTCAATCGGGGTGAGAGGTCCAAGGCGGGGTGTCTACAGAGCCCCTCGGCGACGTGGATTGCAAAGCAAAATGCGTCGCGAAAGAACAAAACATCCACCGAGGACATCACCATGAAAAAAAGTAAATACTCGATGAAAACAAGAATCTTGAAATTACAAGAGATAGAAGTGCGCTCCCTGTGTGAGCGACTTTTACTGATAGAAGGGGTGCGGTGATAGAAATTGGCCCACTGTGGCCAATATTTAGAGTCCGTATAGGGGACTGGAGGGACTCGAGAGTCTGCTTGCTGATACAAAGAGTGCGGTGATACAAATCGGCCCACCGTGGCCAATATTTAGAGTCCGTATAGGGGACTGGAGGGACTCGAGAGTCTGCCTACTGATTTGGAGGGACTCGAGTGTCTGCCTGCTGATTTGGAGGGACTCGAGAGTTTGCCTGCTGATTCAGAGTCCGTGTAGGGGACTAGAGATGAATGCAAATTTGTTGAG
The DNA here is from genome assembly GCA_026119855.1 of Campanula takesimana. Taxonomy (NCBI): domain Eukaryota; kingdom Viridiplantae; phylum Streptophyta; class Magnoliopsida; order Asterales; family Campanulaceae; genus Campanula; species Campanula takesimana. The sequence goes on along the minus strand of JAOWBW010000015.1, from coordinate 1,357,265 downwards.
TAGGCTTTGCTGATGAGCTGGTGATTTCAGTGGTTCACTGCGGACCAAATTACTTTTTGAAGCTGTATTCTGATGCATGCCGTTTGGAGTTGCACTTGCAGTTGACTTTTGCAGGGTGCGGGCACAGTTGACTGTGGACCAACTGTTTTGTATTCTCTTTTGAGAGGAAAAGCCGAGATTGACCTTAACTTTTGAGAGAGAGAGAGAGACACATCCTACTTTTAGTGGGAGTTTCTATCTTACTTTTATTCAGACGTGCCTTAGGTGCGGACCAAATTAACGGGCGCCCAACTGTGTGTTCGAGGGAAGAGATTGTTGTGGCTTTAATGAAGAATTTTGATCCTGTTGATTTTAGGAGTGTCCGGCCTTTGTTCCTGCATGATTTCTTCTTTTGGCCTATTGAGGTATTTCTGAAACGAGAAGCGGGCGCCTCGGCTGGTGGCTTTGGGACGCACGTGCTTCCCAAGTGGGTGGTGAGAGGCGCGCGCTTCTGGGGAGCTAATTTCGGGGGTTGACATTTGTTGGCCAAAAGATCCCCAACAGCTATAATATCAGCCTCTGCTCGAACACATTCTTCCAACAGCTCTTTTCTGCCATTCTTGAACATCCTTTTCTTGCTTGATTTTGCTTGTAATCCACCTTTTCATTGGCTCCCGATTCTTTCAATCTTGATACCAAGGATGTTGGTGAGTATGAGAAGGATTTATCGACCTTTTTATACTCTTTCAAGACCCATCCCAAGAAGGCTTTTGTCAAAGATTTTGGTTTCCGATTTCTCTTTACACTTTAGACTTTGAAGCTGGATTGGGACTTTTTGAAGGCTGCTGCAGCCTTTTGGGATTGTGACAGTCACACCTTCAACTTTTTGGCGAATGAAATAGTACCAACTATTGATGATTTTGGTGCCATTCTCGGTATGCCGTTGGCAGGTCATATTGCCGTCCCCAAATACCATCGTGGCGTCATTGATTCTTGGTCTGACTTGTTGAACCTTCCTGTTGGAGATGTGAGGAAGATGTTGCATGGTACCGTGGTGGATATAACCGAGTTGCCGATGTTTTTCAACTTGCATTCGGAGGACATGTCGGTTCAGTCTTTCAAGAGGAATGCTATGGCAGCTTGTCTTTTCAGTGAAGTTCTTTTCGTTACACCATTCGGGACAGCGGATGCGCAATTGGCTGAGATTATCTTACAGGCCAAGGAGCAACAATTCAGTATAATCCCTCTTATAGTGGGGGAGACCCTGTACTGCCTTGATGAGTTGCATCGAACAGGTGAGATGTGTCAGGGAAGCCCCTTGCTTCTGACCATATGGCTCCGGGAACACTTTAGGATTTATTCTTCAGAGGGTGATCTGCTCCTTTTGCTGTTCACATGAGGAATTTGCTGATCCGAGACTTAACCGAGGATGGTTGGAAGAAATTTTTTGCTTCTCGGGCATCGACCGACATTGAGTGGTGCCCTCCCTCTTGGGGTCTTCATCCTTTTGTGGAGTGGACCTCGGGTTTTGGACATGTGGTCCTTCCTGGCCTTAGGGATTATTCGTTTTATCAGCCGGAGCGAGTTCTGAGGCAGTTCGGCCGTCAGCAGATTATTCCCTTCCCTAGGAGTGGTGGGGTACTTCGTCTAGTCTCATATATGGGTCTGGACTTTTTGAGGGAGCTTCAGTTAGCCTGGGGAGGTGACCGCCATCGGTAGGCTTCTGTCCCTATTTATCGGGGTAGCATTTTCCTCCCTGAGAGTTATTTGGATTATCTGTTCGGCACCCTTTACTGTGGTATCACTTGGGTAGACACTCTTCGGGCTGAGTTGCTAGGAAAGGACTTTGAGCCTAGCAGTGCTTTGAGGTATAAGGAAGCTGCTGCTGATTCGAACAATATTTTGGCTGACCCTTTTGGTACTCCTTTGGACAACTTTGATGCTCGGAGGCGCTCTGTTGCACAGAAGGTTTCAGTCCGTCTCAGTGTTCCTAGGCCTCCCAAGAAGAGTAGGATTGAGAGCCGTTCGGGTGCCCTTCGAAGGCTAAGAAGAAATTAGATTTTTCCTAGTACCCCAAGATTGCAATTAAATAGACCACTTGTTAGGATTTAATGTTTTAATGTCTTTTATTGCTCAACATTATCCATTGTAATGGCAAGAATGATTTGAGAGATGAATAAAATTGCATTTTGTTATGACATGATTGGGTAAAAATTATTGTTTTAGACCGCACTCGAAGGTTGCCTACGTTCCTCTCGTAGAGAGGCTCAGGTCTCCGTAGTTCAAACAAATGAAGACCATTTTTTTTTGTGCACCCTGTTTTTTGCCTAAACCGCCCTTTCGGGTTTCAATCTAGCGGGCTTCTTTTTTGCACTTGCTCTAATTTTTGCCTAGGCCGCCCTTGCGGGTTTTCAACCTAGCGAGGGTTTTTTTTTTTTTTTTTAAATGGTCTTTATTTGTTAAGTGTACAACTTCTTAAGCTTGTCGAGGTTGACCTCCTTTGGCAATTGATCACCATCCAAGTCTACGAGTCAGACTGCACCGCCGCTTAGTATCTTTTTGACCACGTAAGGACCGATCCATCGGGGTCCCCATTTCCCAAGGGGATTTATGCCATTGGGAGGATGTTGTCTTAGGACCAAATCTCCCACTTTGATATTTCGAGGCTTCACCTTTTTGTTGAAAGCCCTTGCCATTCTTTGTTGATAAGCCCTTGTGCGTTCAAACACTCTTAATCTCTTTTCGTCGAGTAGGGCTAGTTGCTCGTATCGACTTTGCATCCAATCAACCTCGTTGACTTGGTTCTAGAGTAAGACCCGTATAGAAGGAACCTCGAGTTCGACTAGGAGTACGGCTTCAGAACCATAAACTAATGAGTACGGAGTTTCTCCAGTTGCTGACCGTATTGACGTGCGGTAGCCCCACAATGCTAGTGGTAATTTCTTGGGCCAATCCCTTCCTGTTGAAGCCATTTTTTGTATGATGACCTCTATTGTCTTATTTACTGCTTCGACCGCTCCATTGGCTTGGGGACGGTACGGGGATGACATGTGTTTGGTAATTTTGTAGTCAACCAAAAGTGCATCCATTTCTTTCTCGAAGTGAGAGCCATTGTCGGAGATGATCTCATGAGGAATAGCATATCGGAACATGATGTTGTTCTTCACGAATTCGGCCACTTTCTTGGCGTTGAGAACTCGGTAAGCTTGTGCTTCGACCCATTTTATGAAATAATCCACGGCCACTAGAATGAATGACTATCCGTTGCTCCCTGTAGGATGGACTTTTCCGATGATATCTATGCCCCAACAAGAGAATGGCCATGGTGTGGTCATGTTGTACAGTTGTGAAGGTGGAGCATGTTGTAGATTAGCGTGGAATTGGAACTTGGCATATTTCTTGACTTTCTCGATGCAGTCTCTTTCCATTGTAGTCCAATAGTAACCAATACGGAGTATCTTCTTGGCTAACATAATCCCATTCATGTGGGGCCCACACTCGCCCTCGTAGACTTCGTGCATGATTTCTTGGGCTTCGATTTCATTTGCACATAAGAGATTGATCCCTTGATGATGTCTTTTGTAGACTCGGTTTCCAATCAACACATATCTGGCGGCTAGCTTTTGTAATGCTATTCGAGATTTCCCATTGCTGTTCTCTGGGAAAGTGCCGCTGTTGAGAAAGTTTATGATGTCTGTGTACCATGGTGGGTTGTCTTGGACTTCATTGTTCTCAATGTTCATGCAGTATGCCGGACTGGTCGTTCTTGAAATTTTGAAGGGTTTCACCATTTTTCCTTTGGGCATTTCAACCAATGAGGCTATGGTGGCTAAAGCATCGGCAAAGCGGTTCTTGTCCCTCAGCAAATAATTGAACGTGATATCTTGGAACTGTTCAGCTAACTCCTCGAGGTATTGACCATACTATTGGAGGGTCGGGTCTTGGATTCGGCAATATTGTTGGTAGCTTTGATGTCGCGACCCCCGACCCCGCGGGCTAAGAGCACGCGAAATGGACGTCGACTTACAACAATACACCAAAATACTGAAGATAAAAATTCCATTTTATACTAAAAGATTTAAAAAAAAGTTTTAGAAATCCAAGTTTAATAACCACAATATACTACTAGTATAAGCTCCACAAGCTTACACCAAAATACAAAAGATCACAAATCTTAATGACGTCATTGTTGGTAAAACTATCCCCAAAAGGTTATACATTTAAATAATGCAAACCGATCAATAACAACCAGCCCAAAATCTCAATCCTCTCGACGTCCTCCTCGATCCGCAAATCCTAATCCTTTCCTCCAAGGGGGGGGGGGGTTAAGGAAAAACAAAGGTAAAAGAAAGGGGGTGAGATAAATCTCAATAAGTTACTAATGCAACTATATGACATGCTATGATACAATAAACAATAATAATAATCTCACATAGCACGTAGCAAATATCATTTAACAGATAGCAGCGGAAATAAACAAGTAACAAAGGATACTGAGCCAAGGTTTCCCAAACACAGGATATAACAATCTGATCAATGACGATAGGGCCGCATCGAAGAGCAGCATTAATAAGCAGCATCAAAGAGCCGATAAACCAATCAACGATTGCAGCATAATAGCTGAAGAGAAAACCCGGTACCGGAACCAATAACCAAACGATAACTGAGTATACGACACGTAGTCGTAACCCCTTATAATAGCTAGACTGTTCCCAAAAAAGGAGCTAGCTCATCTCACATCCAAGGCCAATCTGGAGGAGGGAAATAATGGGGAAAAACAATGGTCAAAATTATAATGGACTCGGCTCGTTGCCATTATAATCTTTTCCATTGCCCGACACAACCACGAATACCAGCTGGACTTTCAAATAAATGCCAAGTAATAAATACTAACTCAAATAAACAACTCATGATTCCAAAGTAGGGAACCATACCAATTAATCACCAAAAAGATGAATCGATCCAACAACACGTCACAAAAGTGTTCCAACATTCCCGAACAATAATAAATCAAATTCCATAACACATTTGTTCACAAAGGAACCATTCCCAACATTAGAGTATTCCATAATGACGATTTAAACCATTTAGAGTGGTACCCATAACCTAGACCAAGAATACATCCTAGTCTTTAACCAAACAAAGAGGGAATTCCAGAAATTAGGGGCGGGCGGGCGCTCGCTAAGGGTCAGGAGGGCGCTCAATTAATCAGAAGGTTGGCAGAAGGAAATTGGCAAGGGGGCGGGCGCCTGGCTCAACCCGGGCGGGCGCCCGGTCTACGGGCTGAGCAGAAATGGAGCTGGGTTCTCCAATTTTTCAAACCATTTTCGTACCATTTCCACAATACCCAAAATCAACACTTCCAACAAGTTCAACAAGGTACCCAAACAACATCTAAGCTTAAGAGGGACCAAAATAACATCATCTATTAACCCAAACCAAGATTAAATCCCATCAATCAGTAATGAACCCTTTATCAAAATATCACAAAATGGGTAATCAATCAAACACTTCAAAACCCAACCAAGAATCAATGTATATCATCTAAATCATCATATGAACATAGAATGAGCATTTTAACATAAAAATGGGGGAAAGTAAACTTACTTGAAATTTATGAAAGATGACGGAATTCAATTTTTCTTGCTCTATACGATCTTAGCGACGATCTATACATTTTACATGAAATGAGCATTAAGAAATAATGAGAGGAAGATGACCAAAATGAGGGAAATGAGAGGGAGATTTTTCCTACCTTTCTACCATGGAAAAGAGAGAGAAAAGAGTGTGAGAGGTGTGGGAGAGACTGAGAGTGAGGGAGAAGGGGGAGTAGGGAGGGAGGTGTAGGATAATTATTTAGAATGTTACACCTAGGCCCCCTCTAGACTCAACTAGGAACAATTAAACCCATTTCCCTACTATCAACTAAGACCCAATATATTCCACACTAGCACAAATGATCTGTAACGACCCGAAAACCCGCCTCTATTTTTCTTAGTGATAATTATTTAATTATTTATTTATGGTTTATTTATTCATTTAAGTTATTTATTTATTTAAATAATATTGTGTGCATTTTGTGGGTTAATGTTTTATGACTAGCATTTAAATTGTTATTTGTGCTAGTGTAGAATAGTTGGGTCTTAATTGTTAGTGGGGAGTATAAGAAATTGTGAGTAGTAGGGGAGGGGCCCTAAGTGTAACTTGTTAAAAAACCATCTTACTTACTCTCTCATCCTCCCTCCCTCACCTCCCCCACTCTCATTTCCCTGCACCCTCCATCCCTCTCTCTCTCTCTTCCATTGCCAAAGAAAGATCGTCGATAGGATCGTGTAGAGCAAAGAAATTTCGAATTCCGTCAACTTTGATAAAATCCGGGTAAGTTACTTTTCCCCCATTTATGCTAAAAAGGTTCATCATTAACTCATTTGATGCTCTAGTTGATATACATTGCTTCTTTGGTTGATTTGGAATTGATTTACATTTTATTCATATTTTGTGAGAAATTTATGTTTGAATCATCTTTTGATTTGGGTTGTCTAGATGATGTTATATGGGTCCTTTTAGGCTTATAAGTTATTTTAGCACCTTGGGGTACTTGTTAGAAGTATTGATTTTGAGTTGTGTTGAAATGGGTAAGTTTTGGGGAAGAACCCAGGTCTTGGTTGCCAAATTCCGGCAGAGCAGGGTTGGTGGGCGACTGCCCATGTTCGGGTTGGGCGACCGCCCATAAGGTCAGTCCGGGTGGTGTTAAATAATGGTCTTGGGCAACCGCCCATGATCGGTTCGGGCGACCGCCCATAGAAGGTGATGAGTTATGTGCTGTTTGATATATTTGGAGTTAAATGGGGTCTTAATGGAGTTAGAATTGGTTTGGGTCGAGCTCCACAATGGTGGGGAGGTATAAGGGTTGTTATATCAGGATTTAGGACAAAAGGAGTGAAATTCGGGTGTATTTTGGGGTCTGGGCGATCGCCCACTTAGTTTTGGGCGACCTCCCACTAAATCAGCCTCATTTAGCTTGGTAACAGCGTTCCGGGCGACCGCCCACTCAATTCCGGGCGCCCGCCCACTTTTTTTTTTTTTTTGGCGAAAGGAGGGCGGCACCTCCCTAAGTTTTATTAATGTAAAGGGAAAAGTACAAGCATGGTGGGGGACATGACAACCTCAACCACCAGAGAAAAAGATCTAGGGGGGAGGCCTTACACAAAGCGTAAGGTCCTCTACATAAAAGGGAGGGGAGCCTAGAGTACAATGAAAAGAGAATATAAAGGAACCTAGCCATGCTAACCAATACGAATATAGGGGGTCTTAGCTTTGTCGAGTGCAAAGAAGCCTTTACAATGACTGGGAAGATCATGATAATGGGGGATGTCAAAATTGCGCTCTTCATTCGCAGCCATGTTAGCCAAACCATCTGCTACACCATTACCCTCTCTCAGAATATGAGTGACCCGCACCTCCATCTGATTCATGAGGCGAAAGATATGATCTATTATGTAGCCCACCGCCCAAGGAATATGATACTCCTTTATGAGAATATGCATAAGAACTTTGGAGTCAAGTTCTAGCCAACACGATGAAACCCCGAACTTGAGCAGCAATGAGGCCGTCCCTAGCAGCCAGAGCCTCGGCTACCATGTTGGATTGAACTCCATAAAAATTCGAGAATGCATAGATAAAGTCCCCATGATTGCTTCGCATAATGCCACCACCCGCAGCTATACCCGGATTGCCCCGAAAGACACCATCCGTATTAATTTTAATCCAATCAGAACAAGGGGAGTCCCAAACGACCAATCTGATTTTTCTAGAGATAGGGGGCGAAATCTGCAGTCGAAAAATGTCCACCAAGTATTCATCACCATAATTGAGGGGGAAAGAGAGAGAGTGAGATGCAGCAATATTTGAAACAACCAAGCAAACCTTATGAATAATGATGTTCGGATTCATCTTGATTCCCTCAAACCTGCTCTTATTTCGAGAGTTCCATAGCTCCCAAATAATACTCGCCGGGATAATACAAGAAAGCCATTTGATAATTTGAGATGTTGGGTGGGAGGGCCTTTGCCACCAGCAAAGAAGGGCTTGATTTATGCTCCCTATTCTGAGATGAATCCCACAAATAGAACTAAAATGGGCCCAAACTCGTCTAGCACACTCTCCATGTAAAAAAATATGGCCAATGGAGTCTTCACTTCCAGCCCTACAACACTCACACTTAAAGGCTAAAGAGATACCTTTACCACGAATTTTATCATCCGAAGGCAGCCCCCCATGCAAAACACGCCATAAGAGAACTGAGACCTTTTTTGGAATGTATTTATTCCAGCAAAAGGCATACACAGTGGATCGAACTTTATGTTGGGTTTCGATCTAACATGCGCAGCGGAATTTAGCATTTAAAATTTTGAATCCCAAAGCCATGGATCCGTTCATACGATTAAATCAAATACAATAACATGAATATAGGAATAAACTAACCCTTGATGGCTATCAAATTCTCTTGGTCTTTGGTGGAGGTTTGAAGACTTGATCACGATCACAAAGCTTGAACACGAACTTTGAAGATGATGATTTTCACCCTCTAGCGGTATCCACACTTCGAACGAATATCAAAGGAGCTTCTTTGATCTTGGTTGCTAGACCAAATTGTGAAACACTTTTCCACAATCAAAAGAACTATATGGAATTTATTTTGTGTATTATTTTGTTCTTCAACCAAGAATGTCTTAGAACAAAATAAACCCTCTCTCAAACTCTTTGAGACTCACAAAATCATTGGCATAGAGTGCTGGCCGAATTTGGTCTTTTATACACAAGTATGACCTATTCCAAATAGGAAACTTGCGTTAAAATCCGTCCAAAATTCGTTTCCTAATCAAATTAGGAATCTGCCACCCGACAGTACTGTGCGGCCGCCCAAAAACCTTTGTGCGGTCGCACAACTATCTGAAACAAAACTGGTACAAAACTGAGCTAAGTGTGCGGCCGCCCAGTCCATACTGTGCGGTCGCCCACTTCCCCAGAATGTCCAGAATTTCCAAAATTCCAATGTAGTCCTTTTAAAGATTCGTTCTATTATGTGTGACCCTCTAGGATTATACTAAGTTGGCAATGGGTTCAAACATGAAACCATAAGATATGATTAGGTTCTAGCAAACCGTCATACCTACCCAAATAGTATAACTTAGATACAAGTTCGCATTCCTTTAGAATATGTCATAATCCTTTTGTCCACGATATCATTGAACACAAGTCATGGTCAAAGAGTCAACTTGTTTTGTTCAATACTTTCTCGATTCCGAATATGTTGATAATCCAAATGACATTGATCCTAATCAATTCATTTGAGTCCGGCCGACCATTTCATCAACATCATTCCTACGAGAGGCCCAAGCTTGACATCTCTCCGAGGAGGGACAAATCCATTTAGCTTATTATTCTTCCCTACGTGGATCTGATTATGCCAATCATACCCTTTATAACTACTCGGTTAAAAGTAGCGTTTGAATATGTCAAACATAATGTTCATCAAGTGGAAGACTATAATAACTTCATGTCTAAGGATTCAAATGACATAACTAATATGAGATATATGTATGACATAGACCATGACATAAATCTCATAGAGCGGGTCATGTCCAGTACCTTGTTCCAAACAAGTACCCATAAATCTAACATGATCATCCCATGATCATTTAGTCTTTATACTAGTGCTTAACAAGTGCTAGGGACGGAGATTATTATAAGTAAACATGAACAACAATAATAATCAAAACATCTCTTTATTGATATGATAACAATTACAACATTTATTAAACGTGCCTAGGGCACCACTACCAACAATCTCCCACTTGCCCTAGGCCCAATCTCCCATGTATCTAATACCCATGGACCTAACATGACCATCATGTTTAGCTTGTGGAAGTCCCTTTGTTAGCGGGTCCGCAGCATTGTCATCAGTAGGTACTCTGCATATATTTACGTATCCCCTATCAACGATCTCTCGAATGATATGAAAACGCCTAAGTATGTGTTTGGATTTCTGATGTGCTCTTGGTTCCTTTGCTTGAGCAATAGCACCATTATTATCGCAATAAAGGTCTATTGGATTAGCAATACTAGGAACCACTTCAAGTTCAGTTATGAACTTCTTAATCTAAATAGCTTCCTTTGCAGCATCCGATGCAGCAATATACTCAGCTTCTGTTGTAGAATCAGCGGTTGTACTTTGCTTGGAACTCTTCCAGCTTACAGCTCCACCATTTAACATAAACACAAAACGCGATTGCGATCGGCTATCATCTTTGTCGGTTTGGAAGCTTGCATCCGTGTAAGCATTTACAACGAGATCATCTTCCATTCCTCCATAGACCAAAACCGAGTCTTTAGTCCTTCTCAAGTACTTAAGAATCGCTTTTACGGCTATCCAGTGATTTTTGCCAGGGTCGGATTGGTATCTGCTTGTCATGCTCAAAGCATAAGACACATCTGGCCTTGTACAAATCATGGCATACATGATGGACCCAATTGCCGAAGCATATGGAACATCATTCATTTTCTCACACTCATCTTTTGTCTTAGGACATTGAGTCTTGCTTAGAGAAACTCCATGTAACACGGGCAAGGTCCCTCTCTTGGAATTTTCCATACGGAATCTTCTAATGACCTTGTCAATGTATGTACTTTGGCTTAAACCAAGTAGCCTCCTTGATCTATCTCTATAGATCTTAATTCCAAGAATATATGCGGCTTCACCCACATCTTTCATTGCGAAGCACTTTTCTAACCAAGTCTTCACAGACTGTAGTGTAGGAATGTCGTTTCCAATGAGAAATATGTCATCCACGTATAAAATAAGGAATAGCACTATGCTCCCACTAATCTTCTTGTATACACAAGGCTCATCTTCGTTCTTGATGAAACCAAACTCTTTGACCGATTCATCAAAACGGAGATTCCAACTCCTTGAAGCTTGCTTCAATCCATAGATGGATCTTTGCAATTTGCATACCTTAGAATCTTGTTCAAAACCTTCTGGTTGTGTCATATACACATCCTCTTGGAGTTTTCCATTCAGGAAAGCGGTTTTGACGTCCATCTGCCATATTTCGTAGTCATGATATGCGGCAATGGCAAGAAAAATTCTTATAGACTTGATCATTTCTACGGGTGAGAAGGTCTCATCATAGTCAATACCATGAACTTGCCTATAACCCTTCGCTACAAGCCTAGCTTTGTAAGTATGCACCTTCCCATCCATGTCAGTCTTCTTCTTGAAGACCTATTTGCATCCTATGGTTTTTACACCTTCGGGCGCATCAATCAAATTCCAAACTTGATTGTCTTGCATGGATTGCAATTCGGATTCCATGTCTCCAAGCCACTTGTCCGAATCAGGAGAAGACATCGCCTCTTGGTAGGTTGACGGTTCATCATTCTCAATGATTTCTACCTCATTACTATCCGTTACGAGAAATCCATATCTCTCGGGCTCGGATCGTAACCTACTAGATCTGCGAGATGCTTGTGTATTCTGAACAGTTTCCACAACTCCTTGTGGTTCTTGTTCTTGTTCCACTATTGGTTCAATGTTATTTTCTGGGTCTCGAATTTCTTCAAGATTTATTTTACTCCCACTGATTTCTTTGGAGAGAAACTCTTTCTCTAGAAAGACACCAGTTCGGGCAACAAACACTTTGTTGTCCTCACGGTTGTAAAAGTAATATCCTTTAGTTTCTTTAGGATATCCCACGAAAATACATTTATCGGATTTGTGTGCTAGTTTGTCAGAGATAAGTCTCTTGACATAAACTCCGCAACCCCAAATCCTCATGAAAGATAAACTAGGTTTCTTTCTACTCCACATCTCATATGGAGTCTTTGGAACCGATTTAGTTGGAACTTGATTTAGTGTGAAAGCAGCGGTTTCTAGGGCGTAACCCCAAAAGGATATTGGAAGATCAACTTGACTCATCATTGATCGAACCATGTCTAACAAAGTCCGATTTCTCCTCTCAGACACACCATTCCATTGTGGTGTTCCGGGCGGAGTCAATTGTGAAACTATTCCACAATTCTTTAGATGATCATCAAATTCTTGACTTAAGTATTCACCACCTCGATCTGATCGAAGTGCCTTTATACTTTTGCCAAGTTGTTTTTCTACTTCATTTTGAAATATTCTAAATATCTCAAATGCTTCACTTTTATGTTTCATTAGGTAAACATACCCAAATCTACTATAATCATCAGTGAAGGTTATGAAGTATTGAAATCCTCTCCTAGCATTGCTACTTAATGGTCCGCATACATCGGAATGTATCAACCCCAATAAGTCGCTTGCCCTTTCACCCAACTTGGTAAAAGGTGTCTTAGTCATTTTTCAAGAAGACACGACTCACAAGTATCATATGACTCTAAGTCACATGAACCCAAAAGTCCGTCCCCATGGAGTTTTGAGATACGCTTCTCATTAATATGACCAAGACGGCAATGCCACAAATAAGTATGATTTACATCATTAGGTTTAGATTTCTTATTTACATGATAGACATTATTTTCATTCTTGACATCCAAGATATAAAGGCCATTAATTGAATTAGCAATACCATAAAGCACATCATTTAAATAAATAGAAAATTTCTTATTCTCAATAAGAAACTTAAAACCTTCATTATCCAAACAAGAAATTGAAATAATATTTCTGGTTAAATCCGGAACATAATAACAATTGTTCAAAACAAGAATTAATCCGGAAGGTAAAGTGACTTCATAAGTCCCTACGGCTAATGCAGCAACTCTTGCTCCATTCCCCACGCGTAGATCTACTTCACCTTCTTTAAGCAGTCTCTTATTCTTTAGTCCCTGCACATTTAGACAAATGTGAGAACCACATCCGGTATCCAATACCCAAGAATCAGTGGTAGAAAGGAGAATATCTATCATATAGATACCTGAAGTCGACGCAGCCTTGCTGCTCTTCTTCTTCTTTTGCTCTTCCAAGAATGCCTTGCAATTACGTTTCCAATGACCAATTTCTTGACAATGGAAACAGATTGCATCCTTTTGTGAGTCGGGTTTTGCCTCAGAAGCCTTGGCAACCTTTGCCTTGCTTATCTTGGGTTTGACAACTTTTGCCTTACCCTTGCCTTTGGCACCAGGCTTCTTCCCATCATGAACCAAGAGCACGGGAGAACCTTTCTCCACAATTTTCATCTCTGCAGTTTTGAGCATCCCATGCAACTCAGAGAGATTCTTATCCATTCCATGCATGTTATAATTCATTACAAACTGATTATAACTTTTAGGCAATGAATTAAGAATGAGATCCGTGGCTAGCTCCAATGGGATTGGATAGCCAAGTTTCTCAAGGTGCTCTACATAACCTTTCATTTTAAGAAAGTGAGGACTCACTTGTTGCCCTTCATTCATTTTACAAGTAGTGAATGCAACAATGGTCTTGTACCTCTCTTGCCTAGCTTGCTCTTGAAACATGGTTCTCAACTCCACGCCTATCTCATAGGCTTCCAAATGTTCCAAACTTTGTTGGAGTTTTGAACACATAGCACCAAGCATGAGACAACTTACATCTCTAGAATCATTACGATGTTTCTTGTAATTGTCTCTTTCTACCCTAGGGGCAGTAGGCGGTGGTTCAGCAGGGAGTGGCCCATCGAGAATGTACAACTTATCTTCTTGCCTAAGAACGATTCTTATGCTACGGATCCAATCCATAAAGTTAGTACCATTCTCTTCGAGCTTATCCTTCTCAAGGATCGATCGCAACGACATTGATTGAGTGTTATTAGTCATTATCTACAAATATGCAAAATTTCCAAAATTTAATAAGTACCAGTTTTGCATTAAAGAAATAAACAATGTATTTTTCAAACAAAATACTCCCACTAAATTATATAACCTTCATATACATCCAATGTATAATATAATTTAAATGGGTTAAGATCCAACTTTAATTTAATTTCAAGTCCGCTAAGGCAGATTACACAAAATCAAATTAATTAGGTAGACAACTCTTGTCAATCATATCTCATATGACTCTTAGTTCCTTTTATGAGATTCTTTAAGAAATCTAATTTCAAAAAGCATGTTAAACCTCATCTTTGCCTAGGCCCAAAACTGTTTTGACGCCCAATTAAGTCTAACCATTTTAAACGCATAGTTAATGTGTCCCGCTAGGGAGTGCCCACATTATCTATCTTGCTCATACATAAATAAATTTAATGCATCTCGCTAGGGCGAATCTACATTAGAGTCACTTATGTACTAACATGTGTTTTAATCATGGCATGGCAATAAAAGACTTAAAACTTTCTTTGAAGGTTCATCACATATAGCATATAACACATTTATGAGCACATAATATAAACATGTTACACATCAAGTTTAGCCACTAAATTAATCCCCATTAATTTAAGCATGGTATTTATGTGTCATTAGTTTCTCTATAATTATGAGGATGAGACTATTTCAACTTTGGTCATTATCTCCAAATCAAGACAACAAGAAGTGCGGTCGAACTAAGCCATTAGGCAACCACAATCCCGCACTAATTCAAGAAACCAAGAAAGTAGTCCATGTGGCCGAAACTAAGCAATAGATGGTCTCGATGAACGTAGGCCAATTGCATTCACAATTCCACATGGATCTCCAATCATTGAATCAAGAACTTTGTTTCTCAATTTTAGCAATTATGAACTCTTCATAATTCTAACTTCGTTTTATCTTTGAAACTTTGATTGCGATCAAGTTTGGGAAACACAATCTCGATGAACGCAGATTAGCCATCCAAACATTGAACCAATATTAGAATCACAAGACTAAAACAAATAGGAAAATCAAACCCCAAGATCCACACACAAACCAACTACCCAAAACCCATTCCAGATCAGCAGGTCTGGATTGGTTCTGTTACTGGTTTTGTTGAACCTCTCGAAAATTCCAAATTCTGATTTTTGAGCAAAATCAGACATTCTGATCTTGGCGTGCGGCCGCCCAAAATACCTGTGCGGTCGCCCAAAAACCGTGCGGCCGCCCAGTATATTCCGTGCGGTCACCCGGTTCAATCAGAATGTGCAGAATTTTAAGTTCGAAAATTTTGTCTCAAAATTGTTTTTCCCTGATTATTAAAACTTTGATCCAATCAAAAATTAATAACCAACAATTCTGAATCCACCATAATTTATTTATTGCGATTGAATCGTGCGATTAAAGTTGTAAAACAATAAACCACATAAAATCACATAACACATATATATCACATATTCCAATATTCATATCATGCAAGGCACATAAACAATTTATATACACATAACATGATCTACGTATTGAAATAATCAACATGAACGGGGCTCTGATACCACTGTTGGGTTTCGATCTAACATGCGCAGCGGAATTTAGCATTTACAATTTTAAAACCCAAAGCCATGGATCCGTTCATACGATTAAATCAAATACAATAACATGAATATAGGAATAAACTAACCCTTGATGGCTATCAAATTCTCTTGGTCTTTGGTGGAGGTTTGAAGACTTGATCACGATCACAAAGCTTGAACACGAACTTTGAAGATGATGATTTTCACTCTCTAGCGGTATCCACACTTCGAACGAATATCAAAGGAGCTTCTTTGATCTTGGTTGCTAGTGTCACGACCCGAAATCTAGGCTCTATTTTATTAGTAATTAAATAATAATTATTTATTTATTGGCTTATTTACTTATTTAAATTATTTATTTAAATATTTATGTGTGCATTTTATGAGTTATAATAATTCATGCCTAGCTTTTTATTTGGGTCATTTGGTTGAGTGTGGTATTGTTGGGTCTTAATTGTTAGTAGGGAGTGTAGTATTTGTGTTGTGTAGTGGAGGGGGGCCAGTGTAAATCTTTTAAAACATTTCCCTACTCCCTCCCTACTCCTTCCCTCACCTCCCTCATCCTCACACTCAACCTCCATCCCCCTCTTCCCAGCCATTTCTTTCTCTCTCTCCAAAGTAGAAAAAGGGTAAGTTTCTCTCTTCATCTCTCCTCATTTTCTTCCTCTTCCTCTTGTTATTTCTCATTTCTTAAAACGTGAATCTTGTTTCGATCGTCGATAGGATCGTAGGAAGCCAAGAAATTTCGAGTTCCGTCACCTTTGAGAAAATCCGGGTAAGTTACTTTTCCCCCATTTTGACGCTAAAATGTTCATATCATGTTTAAATAATGCGTAATGTGTTATATTTGAAGTTTGGTTGAATTTTGAATTTGTTTAGAATTTATTTTGAATTTATTTGAGTTTTGGGTAAAAATGGTGGATTGATGAATGTTGGGTTCGATTCTTGGTTTTGGGTTGATAAATGTTGTATTTGGATTCTCATCCTAGTTATAAGTTGTTGTGGTTCATATGTATGCTTGGAGGAGATTGATTGTGCTTGATTTTGGAGTGTGGTGAGAATTGGGTAAGAACTTAAGGAACCCAGCTCTGTTTTCCCGACTGGAATCCAGACCAGGCGCCCGCCCGACCCCCTCCAGGCGCCCGCCTACATGCCATTTTCTGATGACCAGACCTTCTGGTCATTCAGGCGCCCGCCTGCCCCATGCCAGGCGCCCGCCCACCCCCTGTTCCAGGAATTCGACCTTTTTGCTTGGTTTAAGACTAATGGCTTACCTAGTTTAGGTTTCCTTCTTCTAATTAACGTAAGATAACACCGTGGAGCACTTTAGTAATTAAAATTGGTTCCTTTGTGAACAATAGCGTTATGTAATTTGATCAAGTATGGTTTGGGCATCTTGTAATGTGTTCGTGTTTGTTCCAACCGAATTGAATTTCGCGTAAGACTTGGTCTAGGTTTTAGGCGATGTCCTATAGTACCTAGAGGGTGGTTATTGAACACCAAGGTGTAGGGTTTAGCCCTGACGGGATCATGTTCTAATAAGGGTAACCTTTCGGATTCGCTTGGGGTGTTTAGAATGGGTTCGTTATGAACGGAGATAAAGCGTGAATTGGCAATTGAGTACCTACGGTTTGATTAACCTTAAGATGTATTCATTCGGATTTCTTATTTGGAATTCCAGGTGTGATGAGATGGTTGAGTTCATAATCCTAGTATAACTTCATGAGTAAATATTTAGGAACAATTTGGTAATAGTCATTGTGCTATTTGTGAGCGACCGTTTGAGTTGTGCTCCTTATGAGTAACTCGTGAGTATCATCTTTAGGATGTATTTGGTGCGTGTCTTACCTGGGAATCATTATGTTTTACTGGTCAATGTTGTTGGACTCTTTTATGAGAAACTGCTTGTGTTTATTGTTGTGGAACTCTTCTTGAGTAATCGTTTGCATCTTTTATGGTGATTAATTGGTATGATTCCCTACTTTGGAATCCTTTGTTGTTTATCGTGCTAGTATTTTATTACTTAGCCTTTACGTGAAAGTCCAGCTGGTATTTTGTGTGTGTTTGGGCGATGCGAAACATTATGATGGCACAGCCAAGTCCATTATGATGTTGACCATTGTTTTGCCCCATTATTACCCTCCTCCAGATTGGCATTGGATGTGAGAAGAGCTAGCTCCTTTGTGTGCATTTTAGCTTTACTTGGAGCATGACTTTGTGGCATGTCTCCCGTCCCTCGTGACACTTCATTGGTTATTGGTTCCGGTACAGGGGGTTTTCTCTTCGGCTTTCATGCTATTATGAAGATGATGATTGTTGATTATTGAAGCTGCGCAGCGACCTTTATTTGGTTCTTCCAGTTGGGTGAAACCTTGGCTATGTATCCACTTATGAGTGTTTATTTCAGCTTTATGTGTTGCATGATGAGCTGGTCGTTATTTCCAACCGGTATGGGACGGTTGGCGATAGGGTGCCTCTCATTTGTTGTTATATGTTTATTTATATGATTGATTATTGGATATTACTGTTTGACAGCATGTCACTTATTATTCCGCTGCTATCTGTCTTATGTTAATTGCTATTGGTTATTGCATATTAGCATGTCATGTAGTTGCATTAGTAACTTACTGAGATTTTATCTCACCCCGTTTATTTCCATCTTTGTTTTTCCTTAACCCCCCCCAGGAGGAAAAGGATTAGGATTCGCGGATCGAGGAGGACGTTGAGAGGTTTGAGATTTTGGGGCAGGATGTTATGGATCGGTTTACATTATTTAAATGTATAACCTTTTGGGGATAGTTTTACCATTATTGACGTCATTAAGAATTGTATATTTTATTCTTTTGGGTATAAGCTGTGGAGCTTATGTTGGATGTACTTTATTGATTTAAACTTGGATTTGTAAAACCTTGTGTTATCATCTTTTGGTTCAAAATGGAATTTTTAACTTCCATATTTTAGAGTTTTGGTTTTAAGTCGACGTCCAGCTCGCGGTCTCGGGCCCGCAGGGTTCGGGGTCGCGACAGGTTGTATCAGAGCTATGGTTTAGCTCTATGTATAAGTATAGGTGGACTAGAATGACCTAGGAGGGTAGTTGTGTTCGGAGTGAGTAACGGTTGATGTTTTATGCAGGTATTTGTTCTAAATGGCTAGAAGAAGAGCTGGTGAAGGCATCAGTGGGACTCAGAATCTTATTAGTCTAAGGGAAGAAAACCGTGCAATGTTTTAGGACAGGTTTGAAGCGGCCGTGAAATCAATTCATGACCAAGGGCAGAGAGAGGAACATGTTGCACCTCCGCGGTATGGGTTGGAGCAGTTCTTAAAGTAGAAACCAAGTGAGTACGACGGTGAGCCTGATGTGAAGAAGGCCAAGCTATGGATAGAATCGATGGAGAAAATCTACGAGGTCTTTGGTTGCACTGATGAGGATAGGGTTCTGTTTTCAGCTTATAAGCTCGTGGGGACTGCGGAACATTGGTGGAAGGCACTGAAGACCAGTTGGGATGCGACTCTTGTACCATATCCTTGGGAGTGGTTCGTGAGGAAATTCAAGGATCATTTTATCTCTCTAGTGAATCAAAACCAGAAGGAGATCGAGTTCCTCAGCTTGGAGCAAGGCATGATGTCAGTAGCACAGTACTCGGCTAAGTTCGCAGAATTAGCCAGGTGTTGTGACTACCTTGTGCGGACCGAGGAGCAGAAAGTGATGAGATTGATCAGGGGTTTGAAGACAGCTATTAGGACTCAACTTTTAGCCCAAAGAATTCAACCTTTTCAGGATGCGGTGGATCGAGCCTACTTGATTGAGCAGGATATTGGGGAACACAAAAGGAAGACTGAGATGGTTAACCCGGGTAAGCAAGGAGGGCAGAGTAAGTCACAACAGCAACATTCGGATAACAGAGGTAATTCTGGAGTGCAAACTCGATTCAGAGGGAAACTTCAAGGGCAACCAACAGTAGGAAATCAAGGTTCTAATAAGGGGACACGAAATGGGAAAGTCTGCAGCTTCTGTCAGAGGAAAGGACACTCAGAAGACAAGTGTTGGAAGAAGCAAGGAAAATGTGTGAAGTGTGGTCAGTTGGGACACTTCGTTAAAGATTGTCCGAGGTTTAGAGTTCAGTCATCGGGGACAAGAACTGGAATACCAAAGGGTCAGAAGAGGGATGCTTCGGGGAAGCCCAAGGTTTCAGGTAGAGTATTGGCAATCAATCAGCACTCAACGGGTGATTCATCAGTTTCAGGAGGTATTAATTTTATGTCGAGAGCGAGCGCGTGCATTTTAGGATCATCGCATTTATGTGTTTCTGTGCATTTAGTTGCATTTATTTCTTCTGAGTCTTTGACTTATGTGTTGTAGGTGTCTACTCCTATGGAGGAGTATAGGGTATCTGATGAAGTCTTATGTGCTTATGATGTGCTTAAGTATGGTTATGTCTTACCTGCTAAATTAGCCATGTTGCTATTACAAGATTTTGATGTTACTATTGCTTTAATCTATGGTTGTAGGGGATTGTTATATTCTCCATTTTTTTTTCTTTCTTAAAACTGGGTGAGACCGTTCCTTTGCGTAGAGTTATACCCTAATTTTATTTTTTTTATTGAAATCCGAGTATTTAGCTTCGGTCAAATTGTTGGGTGTAATTATCATTCGTAAGATTTTCATTTTCTTCCGAATAGTACCTAGTGTTTGGGGAGGAGCTTGGGTTAAATTGGGTTGTTGTGGTACAAGGTTGTAATGCTAATATTTGGATCAATATCCATAGTGTATCGGTTGGGTTATATGAGTTGAGGATTCAATGAGGATCTCTTGGGGAAAATTTTGGTCACTTTTAGTACATCTCCGTGAATGCATCGGAATGGATTAATATGGAGAAGTGTACGATTTGTTATGGATGATGAGTTTGTTGCAGGAGTTATGATCAGTAATGGTGGTAAGTGTGTTAAGTTAGAAAGGACTAAGTACATTTTGGGAGAGTAATAATTTCTCAATCTATGTTAAAGGCATTTTGAAATTTTGGTTAAATAGTGGTTCTTTGGCCCTAAATCTCTTCTTGGTGGCGTTTCGCGATTTCGACAAAGTTGAGTATCAATATTTGGGCATAATTAAAGAATATTGTGATTTGGTAATGGATCTATTGGAATGAAGTTAGCTAATTGGTTTATGATTTTGGTAGTACCATTAAGCTTAAATATCATTAAGTCAATAAATGTATGCGTGGGAGACTAACCGGGGTTAGCTATTGAATTTAGAGTTCGTTGATTTCCTTTGGGTATATGAGCACGGATTATGACTTAAATGGGAGTTAGAGAAAATCTTTTGAAGATGAAATTTGGATCGTTTTGCGGACTATTGAGTATATTGAATGGTTTAGGCTTCAAGACCAGATTAATGAAGGGATGAGAGTATAACATAGATTTAAGTGGACACTTTGTACGAGAAATTTTGGGGTTTATATGGTATTATTTATTTAAAGTGTTAACTCAAAGTGAAGACACTATAATGGTAATCCATAGAGATATAGCCATTTCGATGAATATTGTGGAAATAGAAATTTCTTTAGCCCTTTTATATTTTAAAAGCTAATTAGGCTCGGGATGGTGATGTTTCGAATTTCTGGGGAATACTACCAAGTATGCGATTTACAAAAAGGAAACACCTTTGCAGTGTAATTAAGGTTATGAATAAGGTGAGATTGGGATATCTCGAGAGTTATGTTTGGGAGCAATTGGGATTCTCCAATTTTGATTGTGGATTCTAATTAGTAGTGAAGGTTATGATTGAAGGAAGTTATGTGCGAGAGGTCGTGGTATCGTGAACATTATTTAAGGTTACTACGTGGTGGTTTAGAATGGACAATTGAGGAATTTGAGAAATGGCGGAACTACCGTATTCGTACCTATTTGGTCTTTCGGGTAAGTCTCGTTAAAAATTCGGGTCGAATTTTCTTTAAGGGGGAGTGAATGTCACGACCCGAAATCTAGGCTCTATTTTATTAGTAATTAAATAATAATTATTTATTTATTGGCTTATTTATTTATTTATTTAAATTATTTATTTAAATATTTATGTGTGCATTTTATGAGTTATAATAATTCATGCCTAGCTTTTTATTTGGGTCATTTGGTTGAGTGTGGTATTGTTGGGTCTTAATTGTTAGTAGGGAGTGTAGTATTTGTGTTGTGTAGTGGAGGGGGGCCAGTGTAAATCTTTTAAAACATTTCCCTACTCCCTCCCTACTCCTTCCCTCACCTCCCTCATCCTCACACTCAACCTCCATCCCCCTCTTCCCAGCCATTTCTTTCTCTCTCTCCAAAGTAGAAAAAGGGTAAGTTTCTCTCTTCATCTCTCCTCATTTTCTTCCTCTTCCTCTTGTTATTTCTCATTTCTTAAAACGTGAATCTTGTTTCGATCGTAGGAAGCCAAGAAATTTCGAGTTCCGTCACCTTTGAGAAAATCCGGGTAAGTTACTTTTCCCCCATTTTGACGCTAAAATGTTCATATCATGTTTAGATAAGGCGTAATGTGTTATATTTGAAGTTTGGTTGAATTTTGAATTTGTTTAGAATTTATTTTGAATTTATTTGAGTTTTGGGTAAAAATGGTGGATTGATGAATGTTGGGTTCGATTCTTGGTTTTGGGTTGATAAAATGTTGTATTTGGATTCTCATCGTAGTTATAAGTTGTTGTGGTTCATATGTATGCTTGGGGGAGATTGATTGTGCTTGATTTTGGAGTGTGGTGAGAATTGGGTAAGAACTTAAGGAACCCAGCTCTGTTTTCCCGACTGGAATCCAGACCAGGCGCCCGCCCGACCCCCTCCAGGCGCCCGCCTACATGCCATTTTCTGATGACCAGACCTTCTGGTCATTCAGGCGCCCGCCTGCCCCATGCCAGGCGCCCGCCCACCCCCTGTTCCAGGAATTCGACCTTTTTGCTTGGTTTAAGACTAATGGCTTACCTAGTTTAGGTTTCCTTCTTCTAATTAACGTAAGATAACACCGTGGAGCACTTTAGTAATTAAAATTGGTTCCTTTGTGAACAATAGCGTTATGTAATTTGATCAAGTATGGTTTGGGCATCTTGTAATGTGTTCGTGTTTGTTCCAACCGAATTGAATTTCGCGTAAGACTTGGTCTAGGTTTTAGGCGATGCCCTATAGTACCTAGAGGGTGGTTATTGAACACCAAGGTGTAGGGTTTAGCCCTGTCGGGATCATGTTCTAATAAGGGTAACCTTTCGGATTCGCTTGGGGTGTTTAGAATGGGTTCGTTATGAACGGAGATAAAGCGTGAATTGGCAATTGAGTACCTACGGTTTGATTAACCTTAAGATGTATTCATTCGGATTTATTATTTGGAATTCCAGGTGTGACGAGATGGTTGAGTTCATAATCCTAGTATAACTTGATGAGTAAATATTTAGGAACAATTTGGTAATAGTCATTGTGCTATTTGTGAGCGACCGTTTGAGTTGTGCTCCTTATGAGTAACTCGTGAGTATCATCTTTAGGATGTATTTGGTGCGTGTCTTACCTGGGAATCATTATGTTTTACTGGTCAATGTTGTTGGACTCTTTTATGAGAAACTCCTTGTGTTTATTGTTGTGGAACTCTTCTTGAGTAATCGTTTGCATCTTTTATGGTGATTAATTGGTATGATTCCCTACTTTGGAATCCATTGTTGTTTATCGTGCTAGTATTTTATTACTTAGCCTTTACGTGAATGTCCAGCTGGTATTTTGTGTGTGTTTGGGCGATGCGAAACATTATGATGGCACAACCAAGTCCATTATGATGTTGACCATTGTTTTGCCCCATTATTACCCTCCTCCAGATTGGCCTTGGATGTGAGAAGAGCTAGCTCCTTTGTGTGCATTTTAGCTTTACTTGGAGCATGACTTTATGGCATGTCTCCCGTCCCTCGTGACACTTCATTGGTTATTGGTTCCGGTACCGGGGGTTTTCTCTTCGGCTTTCATGCTATTATGAAGATGATGATTGTTGATTATTGAAGCTGCGCAGCGACCTTTATTTGGTTCTTCCAGTTGGGTGAAACCTTGGCTATGTATCCACTTATGAGTGTTTATTTCAGCTTTATGTGTTGCATGATGAGCTGGTCGTTATTTCCAACCGGTATGGGACGGTTGGCGATAGGGAGCCTCTCATTTGTTGTTATATGTTTATTTATATGATTGATTATTGGATATTACTGTTTGACAGCATGTCACTTATTATTCCGCTGCTATCTGTCTTATGTTAATTGCTATTGGTCATTGCATATTAGCATGTCATGTAGTTGCATTAGTAACTTACTGAGATTTTATCTCACCCTGTTTATTTCCATCTTTGTTTTTCCTTAACCCCCCCAGGAGGAAAAGGATTAGGATTCGCGGATCGAGGAGGACGTCGAGAGGTTTGAGATTTTGGGGCAGGATGTAATGGATCGGTTTACATTATTTAAATTTATTTTGTGTATTATTTTGTTCTTCAACCAAGAATGTCTTAGAACAAAATAAACCCTCTCTCAAACTCTTTGAGACTCACAAAATCATTGGCATAGAGTGCTGGCCGAATTTGGTCTTTTATACACAAGTATGACCTATTCCAAATAGGAAACTTGCGTTAAAATCCGTCCAAAATTCGTTTCCTAATCAAATTAGGAATCTGCCACCCGACAGTACTGTGCGGCCGCCCAAAAGCCTTTGTGCGGTCGCACAACTATCTGAAACAAAACTGGTACAAAACTGAGCTAAGTGTGCGGCCGCCCAGTCCATACTGTGCGGTCGCCCACTTCCCCAGAATGTCCAGAATTTCTAAAATTCCAATGTAGTCCTTTTAAAGATTCGTTCTATTGTGTGTGACCCTCTAGGATTATACTAAGTTGGCAATGGGTTCAAACATGAAACTATAAGATATGATTAGGTTCTAGCAAACCGTCATACCTACCCAAATAGTATAACTTAGATACAAGTTCGCATTCCTTTAGAATATGTCATAATCCTTTTGTCCACGATATCATTGAACACAAGTCATGGTCAAAGAGTCAACTTGTTTTGTTCAATACTTTCTCGATTCCGAATATGTTGATAATCCAAATGACATTGATCCTAATCAATTCATTTGAGTCCGGCCGAACATTTCATCAACATCATTCCTACGAGAGGCCCAAGCTTGACATCTCTCCGAGGAGGGACAAATCCATTTAGCTTATTATTCTTCCCTACGTGAATCCGATTATGCCAATCATACCCTTTATAACTACTCGGTTAAAAGTAGCGTTTGAATATGTCAAACATAATGTTCATCAAGTGGAAGACTATAATAACTTCATGTCTAAGGATTCAAATGACATAACTAATATGAGATATATGTATGACATAGACCATGACATAAATCTTATAGAGCGGGTCATGTCCAGTACCTTGTTCCAAACAAGTACCCATAAATCTAACATGATCATCCCATGATCATTTAGCCTTTATACTAGTGCTTAACAAGTGATAGGGACGGAGATTATTATAAGTAAACATGAACAACAATAATAATCAAAACATCTCTTTATTGATATGATAACAATTACAACGTTTATTAAACGTGCCTAGGGCACCACTACCAACACTTTACTAGAGCAACATTCTCTCCATGCAGAGCGCACGGAAAACTTGCTCGAGGTAGAAGGCAGCCATAAGGGGATGTCCGGGGTGTTTGATAAAGAGATATCATGGGATTGTATCAAATGCAAGAGCTGATTTCCGAAAACATTCTGAATATGCTGAATACGAGGAAGGCCATTCTCAAATAAAGATAAAATCTGCACATGATCATTTGGAATGAGGTCCATGGGAGCATTAAGACAATTTTCGTGTATCGAGATTTACCCTTCACCAATACGCCAGGCAAGACGACTTTCAACCAAAGGCTTCGCCTCCATCATTCTTTTCCACACATGGGAAGAGTACGAGGTAAGGGATGCATCCATAGGGTGAGTTTCCCAACAATATTTAGCCAACATAGTTCTACTCCAAAGAGAATCCATTGTTCAACATCTCCACCAAAGTTTCATGGCAAACGCAAGAGAAACATCTTCAAAATTACGAAGGCCTAAACCCCCTTCCTCAACCGGATAGCACATGTGTGCCCACGAAAGCCAATGGCATTTTCGATTACCCTCATTGCTGCTCCAAAAAAATCTAACAATAATCTTTTCTAATGCAAGAATAACACCTTTGGGAGGATTAATGAGAGATATGAAATATAAAGGAATGGCAGCGAGATGGGCGCCCGCCCACTTTTTCCAGAATTTAGGTCGATCTTCCGGAGGCCATAAATTCTTCGTCCGGAGTCCGTTTTAGGCGTGTAAACTATCGTTTTGAAGCTCTCTTCGAGTAATACAAGATGGGATAGGTTGTTTAGTGAGGTTATAAGTTTTATACTTCGGGATTTTATTGGGTGTTTGAGGTTAAGAGGAGTTGTATCGATCCATTGTGATCAAGTTTTGCAAATCCAATTGAGTGACTTTGTTGAGTTGTTGTGATCAACTTTGTGATATAAGTGAGGATTTCATACATTGAGACCCTTTAATTGAAAGTTATTTTACTGATTGAATTGATTTTAGGATAAGACTTGGTCTAGTTTTTAGGTGATATCCTATAGTACCTAGAGGGTTGTTTTGGAACACTAAAGTGTTGGGTTTGGGCTGTATGTGATCATGTATGAATAGGTGTAACCTTTTGAGTTCTTGGTCATAGTACTCTTTACGAGTAGACGTTTAGGGAAATTTTGGTAATAGTTATTGTACCAATTGTGAGCGACCGTTTGGGTTGTGCTCCTTATGAGTCACTTGCGGGTATCATCTTTAGGATGTGTTTGGTATGTGCCTTATCTTGGAATCACCATGTTATAATGATCACTGTTGTTGGGATCTTTATAAGTAGATCGTTTATCATTGTTGTTGAACTCTTGTTGAGAAGCTTCTTGTATTCGTTATTGTTGATCTCTTTATGAGTAACCGTTTGCATCTTTTGTGATGAGCTTGGCTTGGTTCCCAACTTTGGAATCATTGCCCCCGTTGTTGTTTCAAGCGAGTATTTATTACTATGTGTTTGTTTTAAAGTCCAGCTGGTATTTGTGTGTTTCGGGCGATGCGAAAGATTATAGTGGCAATGAGCTGAGTCCATTATAATTCTTGACCATTGTTTTGCCCAATTATTACTCTCCTCCAGATTGGCCTTGGATGTGAGATGAGCTAGCTCCTTTGTGAGCATTCTAGTTGTTTGGTTTGGGTTATGACTTTGTGTCATCTTCCCTTGCCATTATTGGTTATTGGTTCCGGTACCGGGGGTTTTCTCTTCAGCTTTTATGCGACTATGAAGATGTTGATTGGATTGATTGTTGAAGCTGCGCAGCGACCTTTATTTGGTTCTATCAGTTGGGAAACCTTAGCTCAGTTTCCTTTGTAACGTGTTTATTTCAGTCTTATGTGATGCATGATGAGTTAGTCGTTATTTCCAACTGGTATGGGACAGTTGGCAATAGGGAGCTTTCTCATTTGTGTTATGTGATTTACTTGTTCAGTTATATCGTTGATTTGCATGATATTATACCATGTAGCTGCATTAGTAACTTACTGAGATTTTATCTCACCCCGTTTCTTGTTTCAAATTGTTTTTCCTTAACCCCCCCCAGGAAAGCAAGTGGTATCGTTTGAGGTCCGTAGTATCGGGAGTCTTCTGAGTAGGTTGATCGCCTTTGGGGTAGTTGCTCTTCAGAGCCTCTTTGTATATGGTTGAAAGGTCGTGGTCGTCCAGGATTATGTATATACCGTTGTCCTTTGGGAATTTATATTATTAACAGTTGTTCTTGCTTCCGCGTTTGTTTCTAGTGTCCGAGTTATAATCTCGTTGAGGTATTGTTTGTTGGTATTGGTTTATAGTTGAATTCACGCGCCCGGTTTGGTATTTTGCATTTTGGAGATGTACATTATGTAAATTTTATGTTTATGGATTTCAGTATTTTCCGGGGCGTGACAGTTGGTATCAGAGCAATGGTTTTAGATCTTGAAGGAGAATAAGAACTCTGATATTAAATAGGTTTCAATACTTGGGTGTTATAATTTTGAGCAGTTTAGAAAACTAAGTTTTCTTGAAGATGAGGTTAAGGTAGAAGTGGTTGAGTTATGAGTCATGATATTGACGTCGAGTGTTTCTTCTGTTGTGGTATATCAAGTATAGGATTGGTGTCAATAGTGTTGGTTCCATTGGGGTTAGTTGGCTTGGGAATCAAGAGTGCGAGTTTTGAAGGCTTGGACGTACCTATTTCGTAAAGTGGAAATGTCTTGTGCTATATTCGTATGTTTGTTCTCATTAAGTGATTTATGTTGAGGTGTATTCTCGAGTACGAAATTTCGTGATTGCTACTGGTATGTGTAGGGTGATTTAGTTATGTCACCTATGCGGGATATTGATGAGTTAAGTGGTATGGTTTAGCTTTCTACATGCTACGAATTTCTTGTGTGCCATCGATAGGTGGTGAATAATTCTATATTAGTGTGTTTGACTTGTTTAGGAGCATACTAAGTATATGTATATATAATGTTCAGGTTCTATATTGGAAATCAGAAAATCTTTATTATAAGGTTGTGCAGGGAATTTAGCTTATTCAGTTAGCAATACTAATGTTGAAGTCTTGAGTATAATTTATACTGGGTGCGATATGTCGCTTGACCGATAGGGAACTTGGGTTATATGATGAGTTGATATGGGCTATAATACTGATAGGTAAATCGGTGAACATATAGTATCGGTTGGGTTAAAAGAGTTAAAGATTCAATTTGAGAATTTCTCAATAAGAGATTTTTCTTTACTTTTGGTACATCTTTGTGAGTGCATCAGAATTGTTTAGTATGAGGAAATACTTAACTTGTTTGGGATCATTTTAGTACATGATTGGATTTGAGTTAAAGCAAAATGAGTTATGAGTATATTGTGGAATTTATAATCATTTTTTTTATGGTAAGCACAGATTATTAATTTAAATGGGAGTAGAGGAAATCTTTTGAAGATAAAATTTGTGTTGTTTGCGGACTACTGAGTATGTGGAATTGTATTAGGCTTTCCAGAATGGGAGTAATGTATTGATGGTAGTTTAACGTGGATTTAAGTGGACATTTTGTGTTAAGAATTTTGGGCTTATATTGTACCTTTAGTTTAAGGTGTTAATTAGAGTGAAAGCACTATAGTGGTAATCCTTGAAGATATAGCCACTACGGTAAAAATTTTGGGGATGGAAAATTTCTTTAGCCTTGTATAGTAAGAAGTTGATTAAGCTCGAGATGGTTTAAATATTTTGAATTTCTGAGGAGTAATCCTAAATATCCGATCTAATGGAGTATCCTTGCAGTGCAATTAAGGTCATGGGTAAGACGAGTCTGTAGTATCTCGAGAATTGTGTTTAGGAGTAATCTGGATTCTGCGATTTGGGGTGATAAAGTATTTGCATATATTTTGAGGATTAACGCTTGATAAGTGGAACTATCTGTGACTTGGAATTGGTTGTGATTTTAGTGACTTTACCTTAGCGGGTTATATTATATTTTATTTTGGGACCAAGTTGAAACGTTATGATAACGGACTATCAAAAGTTGATGGATATATTTCCTTAGAAAACTAAGTATGAGGTAATGCTAGTAGTTGAGAAATTCAAAGGTTATGACTGTATTATGTTTTATCTTATAAGGAAAGTGAGTGTGGTAGTGGAATCGCATTTGACCGGATAGTTGATAACAGTAGATTTTTGATTATATCATTTAGCTATTGGGTGACAGTAATCGTTAGCCCTATTCCTTCTCTTATATATTCGGGTAGTAGTATGAGTACGCGGGTTGATGTATAGATCATCAATGCGTGCGGATGAACCGGAAAAGTAAAACTTATAGATGCTGATGATTTAAGGGTTGATGGAGAGCGTAATGCTAATCAGGATCGAATCAGCTATGTCTTAGAATTGGTGAACAAGTGAGAGTCTTGAGAATTTGAAATTCGGGATGAAAGAGGAAGTTAACTTTAGAATATTTGATACGAGTATACTTGAGATGCGTATGTGTTCAAATGTGTTGGTTTAGTTTATTTGAGTCGTGGGGACGATGTATGAAATATTTAATTGGTACTTGATAGAGGTTATGAGTGCTTTATGTGAATTGATATTTTGTCGCCTCATTATGACCGCGCGTTGTGATTTTGATGAGTGAATTCGCGGGCGAATTTTTTTAAGGAGGGTAGATTGTAACGACCCGAAAACCCGCCTCTATTTTTCTTAGTGATAATTATTTAATTATTTATTTATGGTTTATTTATTCATTTAAGTTATTTATTTAAATAATATTGTGTGCATTTTGTGGGTTAATGTTTTATGACTAGCATTTAATTTGTTACTTGTGCTAGTGTAGAATAGTTGGGTCTTAATTGTTAGTGGGGAGTATAAGAAATTGTGAGTAGTAGGGGAGGGGCCCTAAGTGTAACTTGGTAAAAAACCATCTTACTTACTCTCTCATCCTCCCTCCCTCCCTCACCTCCCCCACTCTCATTTCCCTGCACCCTCCATCCCTCTCTCTCTCTCTCTCTTCCATTGCCAAAGAAATATCGTCGATAGGATCGTGTAGAGCAAAGAAAATTCGAATTCCGTCAACTTTGATAAAATCCGGGTAAGTTACTTTTCCGCCATTTATGCTAAAAAGGTTCATCATTAACTCATTTGATGCTCTAGTTGATATACATTGCTTCTTTGGTTGATTTGGAATTGATTTACATTTTATTCATATTTTGTGAGAAATTTATGTTCGAATCATCTTTTGATTTGGGTTGTCTAGATGATGTTATATGGGTCCTTTTAGGCTTATAAGTTATTTTAGCACCTTGGGGTACTTGTTAGAAGTATTGATTTTGAGTTGTGTTGAAATGGGTAAGTTTTGGGGAAGAAACCAGGTCTTGGTTGCCGAATTCCGGCAGAGCAGGGTTGGTGGGCGACCGCCCATGTTCGGGTTGGGCGACCGCCCATAAGGTCAGTCCGGGTGGTGTTAAATAATGGTCTTGGGCGACCGCCCATGATCCGTTCGGGCGACCGCCCATAGAAGGTGATGAGTTATGTGTTGTTTGATATATTTGGAGTTAAATGGGGTCTTAATGGAGTTAGAATTGGTTTGGGTCGAGCTCCACAATGGTGGGGAGGTATAAGGGTTGTTATATCAGGATTTAGGACAAAAGGAGTGAAATTCGGGTGTATTTTGGGGTCTGGGCGATCGCCCACTTAGTTTTGGGCGACCTCCCACTAAATCAGCCTCAGTTAGCTTGGTAACAGCATTCCGGGCGACCGCCCACTCAATTCCGGATGCCCGCCCACTTTTTCCAGAATTTAGGTCGATCTTCCGGAGGCCATAACTTCTTCGTCCGGACTCCATTTTAGGCGTGTAAACTATCGTTTTGAATTTCTCTTCGAGTACTAAAAGATGGGATAGGTTTTTCAGTGAGGTTCTAAGTTTTATACTTTGGGATTTTATTGGGTGTTTGAGGTAAAGAGGAGTTGTATCGATCCATTGTGATAAAGTATTACAAATCCAATTGAGTGACTTTGTTGAGTTGTTGTGATCATCTTTGTGATATAAGTGAGGATTTCATACATTGAGACCCTTTAATTGAAAGTTATTTTACTGATTGAATTCATTTTAGGATATGACTTGGTCTAGGATTTAGGTGATATCCTATAGTACCTAGAGGGTTATTTTGGAACACTAAAGTGTTGGGTTTGGGCCGTATGTGATCATGTATGAATAGGTGTAACCTTTTGAGTTCTTGGTCATAGTACTCTTTACGAGTAGACGTTTAGGGAAATTTTTGTAATAGTTATTGTACCAATTGTGAGCGACCGTTTGGGTTGTGCTCCTTATGAATCACTCGCGGGTATCATCTTTAGGATGTGTTTGGTATGTGCCTTATCTTGGAATCACCATGTTATAATGATCACTGTTGTTGGGATCTTTATGAGTAGATCGTTTATCGTTGTTGTTGAACTCTTGTTGAGAAGCTTCTTGTATTCGTTATTGTTGATCTCTTTATGAGTAACCGTTTGCATCTTTTGTGATGAGCTTGGCTTGGTTCCCTACTTTGGAATCATTTCCCCCGTTGTCGTTTCAAGCGAGTATTTATTACTATGTGTTTGTTTTAAAGTCCAGCTGGTATTTGTGTGTTTCGGGCGATGCGAAAGATTATAGTGCCAATGAGCTGAGTCCATTATAATTCTTGACCATTGTTTTGCCCAATTATTACCCTCCTCCAGATTGGTCTTGGATGTGAGATGAGCTAGCTCCTTTGTGAGCATTCTAGCTGTTTGGTTTCGGTAATGACTTTGTGTCATCTTCCCTTTCCATTATTGGTTATTGGTTCCGGTCCCAGGGGTTTTCTCTTCAGCTTTTATGCGACTATGAAGATGTTGATTGGATTGATTGTTGAAGCTGCGCAGCGACCTTTATTTGGTTCTATCAGTTGGGAAACCTTGGCTCAGTATCCTTTGTAACGTGTTTATTTCAGTCTCATGTGATGCATGATGAGTTAGTCGTTATTTCCAACTGGTATGGGACAGTTAGCGATAGGGAGCTTTCTCATTTGTTGTTATGTGATTTACTTGTTCAGTATCATTGATTTCCATGATATTATACCATGTAGCTGCATTAGTAACTTACTGAGATTTTATCTCACCCCGTTTCTTGTTTCAAATTGTTTTTCCTTAACCCCCCCCCAGGAAAGCAAGTGGTATCGTTTGAGGTCCGTTGTATCGGGAGTCTTCTGAGCAGGTTGATCGCCTTTGGGGTAGTTGCTCTTCAGAGCCTCTTTGTATATGGTTGAAAGGTCGTGGTCGTCCAGGATTATGTATATACCGTTGTCCTTTGGGAATTTATATTATTAACAGTTGTTCTTGCTTCCGCGTTTTTTTCTAGTCTCCGAGTTATAATCTCGTTGAGGTATTGTTTGTTGATATTGGTTTATAGTTGAATTCACGCGCCCGGTTTGGTATTTTGCATTTTGGAGATGTACATTATGTAAATTTTATGTTTATGGATTTCAGTATTTTCCGGGGCGTGACATGATCAATTACAATGCTAAGCATAAAATATTATGAAACACAAAATGCACACATAATTATTTAAATAAATAAATAATTTAAATAAATAAATAAGAAATAAATAAATAATTAAATATTTATTACTAAGAAGTAGAGGCGGGTTTTCGGGTCGTGACATTCACTCCACCTTAAAAGAAAATTCGTCCCGAATTTTAAATTACTTACCCGAAAGATCAAATAGCCATGGATACGCTAATTCCGTCACTTCCCGAATTTCTCAATCATCCATTTTAAACCATCATATGGTAACCTTAAATAATGCTCACAACATAACAACCTCCCGTACTTAACTTCCTTCAATCATTACCTTCACTACTAATTAGAATCCGTATTCAAAATCGAAGGATCCAAATTGCTCCTAAGCATAACTCTCGAGATCCAATAAGCTTATCTCATTTCATAAACTTAATTACACTGCAAGGATACTTCCATTTGTAAACCGTATACGTAGTATTACTCCCCAGAGATTCACAACATTAAACCATCTCGAGCTAAATCAGCTTCTTAAAATATGGAAAGCTAAAGAAATTTTCCGTTCCCACAATATTCATCAAGGTGGCTATATCTCCAAGGATTTCCATTATAGTGCTTTCACCTTAGATGGCACCTTAAACTAGAGGTACAATGTAAGCCCAAAATTTTAATACAAAATGTTTACTTAAATCCACGCTATAATTTCATCATCTCATTACTCCAAATCTTTGAAAGCCTAAAACAATTACAAACACTCAGTAGTCCGTAAAACAATCGAAATTTTATCTCCAAGGGATTTCCTCTAACTCCCTTTTAAATTGATAATCCGTGCTTACACACCCCAAAGGAATTTAGCAATTCCTAAATCTTCAATGGCCAACCCACCTTAGTCTTTCCCGTATACATTTATAATCTCAATGATACTTAGGCCCAATCGTACTACCATCATAATAAACCAATTGGCTAGCCACAATCCAACTGACCCAATACCAAATCATAGTACTCTTTAATATGCCCAAGTATTGATACTCAACTTTCTTCGCATACCCTTAATCCAAATCGAGAAACGCCACCAAGAAAAGATTTAGAACCATAAAATAACCATTTAACTAAAATTCAAAATGCCTTTAATACAATTCGAGAAATTCTTGCCCTTTCAAAATGTGCTTAGTCCTTCCAAACTTAACGCGCTTACCACCATTAATGATTATAACTTCCACAATATACTAGTCACTCATAGCAAATCATGCATTTCTTCATACTAACCAATTCCGATGCACTCACGTAGATGTACTAAAAGTAAACAAAAATCTCCTATCATGAAATCCTCAATTGAATCCTCAGCTCTTATAACCCAACCGATACAACACGGATATTGATCTAATTATTAGCACTACCACCTTGTACTATAACAACTCAATTTAACCCAAGTCCCTCCCCAAACACTAGGTACCATTCAGAAGAAAATGGAAATCTTACAAATGATAAATACACCCAACAATTTGGTATAGACATCCCATTGTCACCTACCTAAGTTATATATTCAAATTACATATAAGAAAAGATGTGTATAACTCTACCCAAAGGAACGGTCTCAAAACGATTTTAGGAAATCAGGAATAGAGAATGTAACAATCCTCCTACGACAATCGACTAAAGCATAACATTTCCCTTCTCAAAATAACATCAAAACCTTATAATAGTAATATGATTAATTTAGCAGGTAAGGCATGTCTACCCTTAAGCACAACATAAGCACATAAGACTTCGTCAGATATTCCACACTCCTCCATAGGAGTAAATACTAGCAACACATAAGTCAAAGACTCAGGAGAAATAAATGCAACTAAATGCACAGAAACATATGAATGTGATGATCCTAAAAATGCACGCGCTCGCTCTCTCGACACAAAATTAATACCTCCTGAAACTGATGAGTCACCCGTTGAGTGCTGATTGATCGCAAATACCCTACCCTGAACCTTTAGGGTTTCCCGAAGTATCTCTCTTCTGACCATGTGCAGTACCAGCGTCACTCTCGGATGGTTGATATCTGCCCCTAAGACAATCTCTCACAAAATGCCCCAACTGACCACAATTCACACATTTTCCTTGTTTCTTCCAACACTTGTCTTTCGAGTGTCCTTCACTCTGACAATAGTTGCAGATCTTCCCATTTCGTGTCCCCTGATTAGTACCTTGATTCCTCACTATTGGTTGTCCCTGAGGTTGCTCTCCGAATCAAGTTTGCATTCCAGAATTACCTCTGTTATCCGAATGTTGCTGTTGTGACTTGCTCTGCCCTCCTTGCTTACTCGGGTTAACCATCTCAGTCTTCCTTTTGTGTTCCCCGATGTCTTGCTCTATCAAATAGGCACGGTCCACCGCATCCTGAAAAAGTTGAATTCTCTGGGCTATTAACTGTGTCCTAATAGCTGTCTTCAAGCCCCTGATAAACCTCATTACTTTCTGCTCCTCGGTCCGCACAAGGTAGTCACAATACCTGGCTAATTCTGTGAACTTAGCCGAGTATTGTGCTACTGAAAACAAGCCTTGCTCCAAGTTGAGGAACTCGATCTCTTTGCGGTTCTGATCCACTAGAGGGATAAAGTGTTCCTCGAATTTCCTCACGAACAACTCCCAAGAATAAGGTACAAGAGTCGCATCCCAACTGGCCTTAAGTGCCTTCCACCAATGCTCAGCGGCTCCCACTAGCTTGTAAGCCGCAAACAGAACCCTATCCTCATCCGTGCAACCAAAAACATCGTAAATATTCTCCATTGACTCAATCCACATTTCCGCCTTTTTTTACATCAGGCTCACCATCGTACTCACTTGGTTTCAACTTTAAGAACTTCTCCAACCCATATCATGGAGGTGCTACATGTTCCTCTCTCGGCCCGTGGTCATGAATTGCTTTCATCGCCGCTTCAAACATCCCCTAAAACATTGCACGGTTCACTTCCCGTAGATCATTCTGATTCGGAGTCCCACTAGAACCTTCACCAGCTCTTCTTCTAGCCATTTAGAATAAATACTTGCATAACATCAACCGTTACTCACTCCGAACACAACTACCCTCCTAGGTCATTCTAGTCCACCTATACTTATACTTAGAGCTAAACCATAGCTCTGATACCAACTGTCGCGACCCCGACCCCGCGGGCCAAGAGCACGCGAAATGGACGTCGACTTACAACAATACACCAAAATACTGAAGATAAAAATTCCATTTTATACTAAAATATTTAAAACAAAGTTTTAGAAATCCAAGTTTAATAACCACAATATACTACTAGTATAAGCTCCACAAGCTTACACCAAAATACAAAAGATCACAAATCTTAATGACGTCATTATTGGTAAAACTATCCCCAAAAGGTTATACATTTAAATAATGCAAACCGATCAATAACAACCTGCCCAAAATCTTAATCCTCTCGACGTCCTCCTCGATCCGCAAATCCTAATCCTTTCCTCTTGGGGGGGTTAAGGAAAAACAAAGGTAAAAGAAAGGGGGTGAGATAAATCTCAATAAGTTACTAATGCAACTACATGACATGCTATGATACAATAAACAATAATAATAATCTCACATAGCACGTAGCAAATATCATTTAACAGATAGCAGCGGAAATAAACAAGTAACAAAGGATACTGAGCCAAGGTTTCCCAAACAAAGGATATAAAAATCTGATCAATGACGATAGGGCCGCATCGAAGAGCAGCATCAATAAGCAGCATCAAAGAGCCGATAAACCAATCAACGATAGCAGCATAATAGCTGAAGAGAAAACCCGGTACCGGAACCAATAACCAAACGATAACTGAGTATACGACACGTAGTCGCAACCCCTTATAATAGCTAGACTGTTCCCAAAAAAGGAGCTAGCTCATCTCACATCCAAGGCCAATCTGGAGGAGGGAAATAATGGGGCAAAACAATGGTCAACATTATAATGGACTCGGCTCGTTGCCATTATAATCTTTTCCATCGCCCGACACAACCACGAATACCAGCTCGACTTTCAAATAAATGCCAAGTAATAAATACTAACTCAAATAAAAAACTCATGATTCCAAAGTAGGGAACCATACCAATTAATCACCAAAAAGATGAATCGATCCAACAACACGTCACAAAAGTGTTCCAACATTCCCGAACAATAATAAATCAAATTCCATAACACATTTGTTCACAAAGGAACCATTCCCAACATTAGAGTATTCCATAAAGACCATTTAAACCATTTAGAGTGGTACCCATAACCTAGACCAAGAATACATCCTAGTCTTTAACCAAACAAAGAGGGAATTCCAGAAATTAGGGGCGGACGGGCGCTCGCTAAGGGTCAGGCGGGCGCTCAATTAATCAGAAGGTTGGCAGAAGGAAATTGGACAAGGGGGCGGGCGCCTGGCTCAACCCGGGCGGGCGCCCGGTCTACGGGCTAAGCAGAAATGGAGCTGGGTTCTCTAATTTTTCAAACCATTTTCGTACCAATTCCACAATACCCAAAATCAACACTTCCAATGTCGCGACCCCGAACCCCGTGGCCCGAGATCGCGAGCTGGACGTCGACTTAAAACCAAAACTCTAAAATATAGAAGTTAAAAATTTCATTTTGAACCAAAAGATGATAACACAAGGTTTTACAAATCCAAGTTTAAATCAACAAAGTACATCTAACATAAGCTCCATAGCTTATACCCAAAAGAATAAAATATACAATTCTTAATGACGGCAATAATGGTAAAACTATCCCCAAAAGGTTATACATTTAAATAATGTAAACCGATCCAACAACCTGCCCAAAATCTCAAACCTCTCGACGTCCTCCTCGAACCGCGAATCCTAATCCTTTTCCTCCTGGGGGGGGGTTAAGGAAAAACAAAGATGGAAATAAACGGGGTGAGATAAAATCTCAGTAAGTTACTAATGCAACTACATGCCATGCTATGATGCACTAACCAATAGCAATTAACATATGACAGATAGCAGCGGAATAAGAAGTGACATGCTGTCAAACAGTAACATCCAATAATCAATCATATAAATAAACATATAACAACAAATGAGAGGCTCCCTATCGCCAACCGTCCCATACCGGTTGGAAATAACGACCAGCTCATCATGCAACACATAAAGCTGAAATAAACACTCATAAGTGGATACATAGCCAAGGTTTTCCAAACCGGAACATCCAAATAAAGGATCGCTGCGCAGCTTCAATAATCAACAATCAACATCTTCATAGCAGCATGAAAGCTCGAAGAGAAAACCCCGGTACCGGAACAATAACCAAATGAAGTGTCACAAGGGACAAGGACCATGACACAAAGTCATGCCCGCTAGCCAGATACATTCACAAAGGAACGCTGACTTATCCTTTCCAAGGCCAATCTGGAGAAGGGGTATAGAAGGGGGCAAAACAATGGTCAACATTATAATGGACTTGGCTTTGCCATTATAATCTTTCTCATCGCCCAAACACACACAAAATACCAGCTGGACTTTCAAATAAATGCTAAGTAATAATAATTTAGCATGAATGACAACTTAAGGTTCCAAAGTAGGGAACCACACCAATTAATCACCATAAAGATGCAAACGATTACTCATGAAGAGTTCAACAACAACGAACACAAGAAGTTTCTCATAAAAGAGCACAACAACGATAAACGGAATTTCTCATAAAGAGCACAACAACAATGATTATTAGAATACCGTAATTTCATAAAGAGAAACCATACCAGATACATTCCAAAGATGATACCCACCAGTTAATCATAAAGATCACAACCCAAACGGTCGCTCACAAATAGTACAACGACTATAACCCAAAATTATCCTAAACGTTTACTCATAAAGATGTACTAGGACTATGAACTCAACCATCTCATCACACCTGAAATTCCAAAGTAGGAATCAGAATGAATACACTTTAAGGTTAATCAAACCGTAAGTACCCAATTGCCAATACACGCTTTACCTTCGTCCTTAACGAACCAATCCCAAACCCCCAAACGAATCAAAAAGGTTAATCTTTAGAACATGATCACGACTGGACTAAACCCTACACCTTAGTGTTCCAAAACAACCCTCTAGGTACTATAGGATATCACCTAAAACCTAGACCAAGTCTTATTCTAAAATTAATCCGATCAGTAAAATAACTTTCAATTAAAGGGTCTCAAAGTATGAAGTCCTCACTTATATCCCAAAATTATCATAACAACTCAATAAAGTCACTCAATTGGATTTACAAAACTTGTTCACAATGGATCGATACAACTCCTCTTAACCTCAAACACCCAATAAAATCCCGAAGTATAAAATTTATAACTTAACTAAAAAACCTATATTATCTTGTAGTACTCGAAGAGAGCTTCGAAACGATAGTTTACACGCCTAAAACGGAGTCCGGACGAAGAAGTTATGGGGGAAACAGTTTTAGAAGAAAAGGGAAGAATATATCAGAGTCCCGGCTTGGCACGACCGTGCCTAAGAAAGTGGCACGACCGTGCCAAACATGACGAGAGGCAAGTGAATATTGGCACGACCGTGCCAAATAAAGGGGCACGACCGTGCCAGAAGAACAATGCCCAGATTTCTTCCTGGGTTCATACATACCCGAAAATGGCACCCAAACAACCCAAAATTCTTACCATTTCTCAAATACTCAAAATCAAGACCTCCAATAAGCATAACAATGAACCAAAACAACTTATAAACTTGAATAGGACCAAAATAACACATCTAGAAACCCAAATCAAGGTTTAAATCCCAACCTTCATATAATCACCACTTTTAACCAAAAATCCAAATAAACTCCAAATAATTCCCAAACTCAATCAAACTTCAAATATAACAACTAAAGCATTATATAAGCATGATATGAACAATTTAGCATATTAATGGGGGAAAAGCAACTTACTTGAAAATAAGGAAAGTTGACGGAATTCGAATATTCTTGATTCTACGCGATCCTATCGACGATCTAAACACATTTCATGTTTTAAGAAATGAGAAATAACAAGAGGAAGATGATGGAAATGTAGAGAGAAGTGAGAGAGAACTTACCCATTCTTTGGCAATGGAAGAGAGAGGGAGATGGAGTGAGAGAGATATGAGTTGGGAATGAGGGAGAGGAGAGGGTGTAGGGGGATTTATTTCCAAAAACTTACACTCAGGCCCCTCCTCTACACTATACACAAATACTTACACTCCCTAATAACAATTAAGACCCCAAAACTCTACACTAGCCCAAAAGACAAATTAAAATGCTAGACATAATTTATTATGACACATAAAGTGCACACATAAATATTTAAATAAATAATAATTTAAATAAATAAATAAGCAATTAAATAAATAATTATTATTTATTACTTAATAAAATAGAGCCTAGTTTTCGGGTCGTGACATTCACTCCCCCTTAAATAAAATTCGACCCGAATTTTAACGAGATTTACCCGAAAGACCATATAGCTACGGATACGATAGTTCCGCCATTTCTCAAATTCCTCAATTGTCCAATCTACCCCACTACAAGGTAACCTTAAATAATGCTTACGATAACACCACCTCTCGAACCGAATCATTCCCTCATTATCTTCATTACAAATCAAAATCCGCAATCAAAATTGGAGAATCTCAATTGCTCCCAAACATAACTCTCGAGATATCTCAAGCTCGCCTTATTCATAACCTTAACTACACCGCAAAGGTAGTTCCATTTGTAAATCGCCTACTTAGTGTTATTCCCCAGAAATTCAAAACACTACCATCTCGAGTTTAGTTAGCTTTTAAAATATGAAAGGCTAAAGAAATTTTCCATCCCCATAATATTCACCAAAGGCTATATCTCTAAGGACTCCCATTATAGTGCTCTCGCTCAAGGCAGCACCTTAAACTAGAGGTGTAATGTAAACCCAAATTTTTAATACAAAATGTTCACTTAAAGCTACGCCATAATATCATCGTCATAACTCTCCAATCCTTGAAAGCCTAAAATAATCACGAATACTCAATAGTCCGAAAAAAGACCCAAATTTCATCTTCAAAAGATTTTCTCTAACTCCCATTTAAGTCATAATCCGTGCTCATATACCCAAAGGAAATCAACGAACTCTAAATTCAATAGCTAACCCCAGTTAGGCCCTCACACATACATTCATTGACTTAATGATATTTAAGCTCAATGGTACTACCATCATAATAAACCAATTAGCTAGCAACGTTCCAATTGACCCAGTGCCAAATCATGATATTCCTTAATTATGCCCAAGTATTGATACTCCACTTCCTCCACATACCCTTGATCCAAATTGCGAAACGCCACCAAGGAGAGATTTAGGACCATAGAACCACTCTCTAACCAAAATTCAAAATGCCTTTAACATAGATCGAGAAATTGTTACTCTCCCAAAATGTACTTATTAGTCTTTTCTAACTTAACACGCTCACCACTATCGATGATTATAACTTCCATAATATACTCATATCCCATAACACATCATGCTTTTCCTCATACTATCCAATTCCGATGCGCTCACGTAGATGCACTACAAGTAAACGAAATCTCCTATCCAAAAATCCTCAATTTGAATCCTCAACTCTTATAACCCAACCGATGCCATAAGGACATTGATCTAAATATTAGCACTACAACCTTGTACTATAACAACTCAATTTAACCCAAGGTTCTCCCCAATTACTAGGTACTACTCAGAAATAAAAATAGAAATTTTTACAAACGATAAATACACCCAACAATTGGTATAGACATCCATTGTCACCCATCGAAGCAAAATAGTCAGATTCCAAACAAGAAAAGATTTGCTTAACTCTACACAAAGGAACGGTCTCAAAACAATTTTAGGCAAAAGGGAAGAGAGGATGTAACAATTTCCCTACAACCATCGACTAAAGCATGACATTTCCCTTCTCAAAATGACATCAAAAATCTTATAATAGCAATATGACCAATTTAGCAGGTAAGTTATATCTACCTTTAAGCACAAAATGAGCACATAAGACTCCATCAGACATCCTACACTCCTCCCTAGGAGTAGACACTGACAACACATAAGTCAAAGACTCAAAAGAAATAAATGCAACTAAATGCACAGAAACACATAAATGCGATGATCCTAAAATGCACGCGCTCGCTCTCACGACGCAAAATAATACCTCCTGAAATTGTTCAATTACCTGATGAGTGCTGATTGATCACAAATACTCTACCCGAAACCTTGGGCTTCCCCGAAGCATCCCTCTTCTGACCCTGTGGTATTCCAGTTCCTGTCCCCGATGACTGAACTCTAAACTCGGACAATCTTTAACGAAGTGTCCCAACTGACCACACTTCACACATTTTCCTTGCTTCTTCCAACACTTGTTTTCTGAGTGTCCTTTCCTCTGACAGTAACTGCAGACTTTCCCATTTCGTGTACCCTTATTAGAACCTTGATTTCCTACTGTTGGTTGCCCTTGAAGTTGCCTTCTGAATCGAGTTTGCACTCCAAAATTACCTCTGTTATCCGAATGTTGCTGTTGTGACTTACTCTGCCCTCCTGGCTTACCCGGGTTAACCATCTTGGTCTTCCTTCTGTGTTCCCCAATGTCCTGCTCAATTAAGTAGGCTCGATCCACCGCATCCTGATAAGTCTGAATCCGCTGTGCTATAAGCTGAGTCCGGATGGATGTCTTCAAACCCCTGATCAATCTCATCGCTTTCTGCTCCTCGGTCCGCACAAGGTATTCACAACACCTGGCTAATTCTGTGAACTTAGCTGAGTACTTGTGCTACTGACATCATGCCTTGCTCCAAGCTGAAGAACTCGATCTCTTTCCGGTTTTGATTCACTAAAAAGATAAAATGATCCTTGAATTTCTTCACGAACCACTCCCAAGGGTATGGTACAAGAGTCGCATCCCAACTGGTCTTCAGTGCCTTCCACCAATGTTCCGCAGCACCAGCTAACATATAAGCTGCAAACCGAACCCTATCCTTATCAGTACAACCAAAGACCTCATAGATTCTCTCCATCGATTCTATCCATAGCTCGGCCTTCTTCACATCAGGCTCACCGTCGTACTCACTTGGTTTCAACTTCAAGAACTGCTCCAACCCATATCGCGGAGGTGCTACATGTTCCTCTCTCGGCCCTTGGTCATGAATTGCTTTCACGGCCGCTTCAAACCTGTCCTGAAACACTACACGGTTTTCTTCCCGTAGACCATTAAGATTCTGAGTCCCACTAGAACTTTCACCCGATCTTCTTCTAGCCATCACAAACAAATACCTGCATAAAATACTCATCGTTACTCACTCCGAACCCATCTACCCTCCTAGGTCATTCTAGTCCACCTATACTTATACATAGAGCTAAACCATAGCTCTGATACCAACTGTCGCGACCTCGAACCCCGCGGCCCGAGATCGCGAGCTGGACGTCGACTTAAAACCAAAACTCTAAAATATAGAAGTTAAAAATTTCATTTTGAACCAAAAGATGATAACACAAGGTTTTACAAATCCAAGTTTAAATCAACAAAGTACATCTAACATAAGCTCCATAGCTTATACCCAAAAGAATAAAATATACAATTCTTAATGACGTCAATAATGGTAAAACTATCTCCAAAAGGTTATACATTTAAATAATGTAAACCGATCCAACAACCTGCCCAAAATCTCAAACCTCTCGACGTCCTCCTCGAACCGCGAATCCTAATCCTTTTCCTCCTGGGGGGGTTAAGGAAAAACAAAGATGGAAATAAACGGGGTGAGATAAAATCTCAGTAAGTTACTAATGCAACTACATGCCATGCTATGATGCAATAACCAATAGCAATTAACATATGACAGATAGCAGCGGAATAAGAAGTGACATGCTGTCAAACAGTAACATCCAATAATCAATCATATTAATAAACATATAACAACAAATGAGAGGCTCCCTATCGCCAACCGTCCCATACCGGTTGGAAATAACGACCAGCTCATCATGCAACACATAAAGCTGAAATAAACACTCATAAGTGGATACATAGCCAAGGTTTTCCAAACCGGAACATCCAAATAAAGGATCGCTGCGCAGCTTCAATAATCAACAATCAACATCTTCATAGCAGCATGAAAGCTCGAAGAGAAAACCCTGGTACCGGAACAATAACCAAATGAAGTGTCACAAGGGACAAGGACCATGACACAAAGTCATGCCCGCTAGCCAGATACATTCACAAAGGAACGCTGACTTATCCTTTCCAAGGCCAATCTGGAGAAGGGGTATAGAAGGGGGCAAAACAATGGTCAACATTATAATGGACTTGGCTTTGCCATTATAATCTTTCCCATCGCCCAAACACACACAAAATACCAGCTGGACTTTCAAATAAATGCTAGGTAATAATAATTTATCATGAATGACAACTCAAGGTTCCAAAGTAGGGAACCACACCAATTAATCACCATAAAGATGCAAACGATTACTCATGAAGAGTTCAACAACAACGAACACAAGAAGTTTCTCATAAAAGAGGACAACAACGATAAACGGAATTTCTCATAAAGAGCACAACAACAATGATTATTAGAATACCATAATTTCATAAAGAGAAACCATACAAGATACATTCCAAAGATGATACCCACCAGTTAATCATAAAGATCACAACCCAAACGGTCGCTCACAAATAGTACAACGACTATAACCCAAAATTATCCTAAACGTTTACTCATAAAGATGTACTAGGACTATGAACTCAACCATC
The DNA here is from genome assembly GCA_026119855.1 of Campanula takesimana. NCBI lineage: Eukaryota > Viridiplantae > Streptophyta > Magnoliopsida > Asterales > Campanulaceae > Campanula > Campanula takesimana. The sequence continues at coordinate 1,312,960 of JAOWBW010000015.1, read as the reverse complement.
TCATCACACCTGAAATTCCAAAGTAGGAATCAGAATGAATACACTTTAAGGTTAATCAAACCGTAAGTACCCAATTGCCAATACACGCTTTACCTTCGTCCTTAACGAACCAATCCCAAACCCCCAAACGAATCAAAAAGGTTAATCTTTAGAACATGATCATGACTGGACTAAACCCTACACCTTAGTGTTCCAAAACAACCCTCTAGGTACTATAGGATATCACCTAAAACCTAGACCAAGGCTTATTCTAAAATCAATTCGATCAGTAAAATAACTTTCAATTAAAGGGTCTCAAAGTATGAAGTCCTCACTTATATCCCAAAATGATCATAACAACTCAATAAAGTCACTCAATTGGATTTACAAAACTTGTTCACAATGGATCGATACAACTCCTCTTAACCTCAAACACCCAATAAAATCCCAAAGTATAAAATTTATAACTTAACTAAAAAACCTATATCATCTTGTAGTACTCGAAGAGATCTTCGAAACGATAGTTTACACGCCTAAAACGGAGTCCGGACGAAGAAGTTATGGGGGAAACAGTTTTAGAAGAAAAGGGAAGAATATATCAGAGTCCCGGCTTGGCACGACCGTGCCTAAGAAAGTGGCACGACTGTGCCAAACATGACGAGAGGCAAGTGAATATTGGCACGACCGTGCCAAATAAAGGGGCACGACCGTGCCAGAAGAACAATGCCCAGATTTCTTCCTGGGTTCATACATACCCGAAAATGGCACCCAAACAACCCAAAATTCTTACCATTTCTCAAATACTCAAAATCAAGACCTCCAATAAGCATAACAATGAACCAAAACAACTTATAAACTTGAATAGGACCAAAATAACACATCTAGAAACCCAAATCAAGGTTTAAATCCCAACCTTCATATAATCACCACTTTTAACCAAAAATCCAAATAAACTCCAAATAAATTCCCAAACTCAATCAAACTTCAAATATAACAACTAAAGCATTATATAAGCATGATATGAACAATTTAGCATATTAATGGGGGAAAAGCAACTTACTTGAAAATAAGGAAAGTTGACGGAATTCGAATATTCTTGATTCTACGCGGTCCTATCGACGATCTAAACACATTTCATGTTTTAAGAAATGAGAAATAACAAGAGGAAGATGATGGAAATGTAGAGAGAAGTGAGAGAGAACTTACCCATTCTTTGGCAATGGAAGAGAGAGGGAGATGGAGTGAGAGAGAGATGAGTTGGGAATGAGGGAGAGGAGAGGGTGTAGGGGGATTTATTTCCAAAAACTTACACTCAGGCCCCTCCTCTACACTATACACAAATACTTACACTCCCTAATAACAATTAAGACCCCAAAACTCTAAACTAGCCCAAAAGACAAATTAAAATGCTAGACATAATTTATTATGACACATAAAGTGCACACATAAATATTTAAATAAATAATAATTTAAATAAATAAATAAGCAATTAAATAAATAATTATTATTTATTACTTAATAAAATAGAGCCTAGTTTTCGGGTCGTGACATCCAACAAGTTCAACAAGGTACCCAAACAACATCTAAGCTTAAGAGGGACCAAAATAACATCATCTATTAACCCAAACAAAGATTAAATCCCATCAATCAGTAATGAACCCTTTATCAAAATATCACAAAATGGGTAATCAATCAAACACTTCAAAACCCAACCAAGAATCAATGTATATCATCTAAATCATCATATGAACATAGAATGAGCATTTTAACATAAAAATGGGGGAAAGTAAACTTACTTGAAATTTATGAAAGATGACGGAATTCAAATTTTCTTGGCTCTATACGATCTTAGCGACGATCTATACATTTTACATGAAATGAGCATTAAGAAATAATGAGAGGAAGATGACAAAAATGAAGGAAATGAGAGGGAGATTTTTCTTACCTTTCTACCATGGAAAAGAGAGAGAAAAGAGTGTGAGAGGTGAGGGAGAGACTGAGAGTGAGGGAGAAGGGGGAGTAGGGAGGGAGGTGTAGGATAATTATTTAGAATGTTACACCTACGCCCCCTCTAGACTCAACTAGGAACAATTAATCCCATTTCCCTACTATCAATTAAGACCCAATATATTCCACACTAGCACAAATGATCAATTACAATGCTAAGCATAAAATATTATGAAACACAAAATACACACATAATTATTTAAATAAATAAGAAATAAATAAATAATTAAATATTTATTACTAAGAAGTAGAGGCGGGTTTTCGGGTCGTGGCATTTGAATTCAAGACGGATTGCGATTGGAGTGTAGATGTCCTTTGGATCGACAAGCAACATTCCTATCCCATAATCGTACTTATTAGCTGCGCCATCGAAAAAAAGTTGCCATTTATTTTCCTCGGTTGTATTGCAAACCAAGTGCTCATCGGGAAACTGTAAGTCCTCCCCCTTCACTTCGTCGCACAGAAATTCAGCAAGCTGATCACTGAACACTTTCCCCCTGATGGATTTGAGTGTGACGTAAGTGATATCATAGCCGGTGAGCATGAAGTACCACTTGGCTATCCTTGTTGACATGAAAGGCTTCTCGAATATATAGCAGACCGGGTCCACTTTTGCTACTAGCTTGATTGGAAAGGCTTCCATGTAATGTTTGAGCTTTTGAGTAACCCAAACCAGTGCTGCACATGACTTCTCCAAGACGGAGTAGTTCTTTTCGCCTCCTTGAAATCGGTGACTGATAAAATAAATGGCATTCTCCTTTGTGGAGTCTCGTTGCTCTTGTGCTAGCATAGCCCCAAGGACTTCATCATTCACTGTGAGGTAGAGCAAGAGACATTCACTGTGAGGTAGAGCAAGAGAGGCTTCTCCTTGTGAGGTGGAACCAAGACTGGAGGGTATGTCAAGTAATGCTTCACTTGGTCGAAAGCTTCTTGGCAAGCATCGGTCCATTCTAGAGCCACATTCTTCTTGAGCAGCTTGAAGATTGGCTCACACATAAAAGTAAGCTGGTGCACAAACCGACTGATGTACTGAAGTCTGCCCATGAAACCTTTGATTTCTTTCTATGTCTTTAGAGGAGGCATGATAATGATTACCTTGATTTTTGAGGGATCTTCTTTAATTCCCCTCTCGGTAACCATGTAGCCAACAACTTTGCCTCAGATAACCTCAAAAGTGCATTTTACGGGATTGAGCCTCATCTTGTGTTGCCGAAGCCTTTCAAAGAACTTGCGGAGGTCGATCAAGTGTTGACCGTCGGTTCCTTTTGAATGGATGATCATGTCGTCCACATAGACTTCAATTTCTTTATGGATCATGTCATGGAACAAGTCTGTAACAGCCCTTTGATAAGTAGCCCTAGCGTTCCTTAACCTAAATGGCATGACTGTGTAGCAAAATGTGCCCCACGGTGTTGTGAAAGCAGTCTTGTGTTGATTTTCTTCTACCATAAGAATCTGATTATACCCAGCAAAGCCATCCATAAATGAGCGGACCTCTTAGGTGGCAGTGGAATCGACGAGCATGTCGATGTTGGGCAGTGGAAAGTCATCCTTTAGAGAAGCTTTGTTCCAATCTGTTAGTACCCGATCTGAAAATGAGTTTATTATGGATTTCCCAAATACACAAGGACTTTATAGGAATTACAAACCTTGCAAAGACTTGTCCCGGATTCCCAAAATATACCTCATTGTTCTAGAACATCTTAAAGATGGCCAAAATAGGGTTTCTATAAAATATGCAAAACCCTAGCTTAATAATTAAGTTAGCCAGGAATGATGGCCACACGGCCACATTCGCCCAAGCTCCAACCTTGGCCACGCGGCCAACATCACCGCCGCCCTCTATCTTGGCCACGCGGCCACATCCGCCCCAGATGATCTGGACCATCAGATCTCTCCATCAGTTTCCTATTTAAAGATCTCCATTGCCTCATAATTGGGAGATCCGAATTTTAGAGCTTCCAAGTGACAATTTTGCTCCCAAATCAAGTCATTCAAGCCTCCAAGAACACTCTCAAGAATCCCAAGAAGATCCAAGGTTATTTCTTGCCAACATAGGTAAGTTTTCTAACTTTTTCTTCATGTTCTTGCATCATTTTTAATGTAGATCTTTTATATTCATGTTCTTACATGTTTATTCATAGTTTCTGCATGTGCTTTGCATGTTCATTCATATGTTCATAATATGTTCTTCGCATGTTCTTCGTGTTCATAGATTAAAACCTTATTTATGCTATATTTAGGGTTGCGATCTTCATAATTACATGTTATTTCATAGCCGATGATGATCTAGGGTTCATAAACCCGAGGATGGTCTAGGAACTACTTCTAAACCCTAAACTTTAGGTAATCCCCCCCTCATTATGCATAATCCCGATTCTTCTGCCTATTCTAAATTCTTCTCGAACTACGCTGACCTGAGCTTCTCACATTGAGAGGAACGTAGGCAATCTTCGGATCCGGTCTAAATCACTAACACACTACATACACCGTATCATGATAGAAAGACCGATCAATTCGGGCAATAGGAGTGATAACGTGAATATTCTTCTCTTGTTGTAATTTGACCCCCGAGCCCATTAAACATGCTTTTTCTCAAACTTTTGGCTATAATTAAAACGGCGTGGCGACTCTCATAATTTTAATATTGCTATGAATATCCCAAATTCAAACATACATATTCACAGTGGCGACTCTGCTGGGGACTGCTTTGAAACTTTTTCAAACTTAGTGGGTCTTACTTTCGTTTACATCGTGATGTTTGCCATGTTTCCACATGCACCTCACACTTTGCCATGTTTACACATACACCTCACACTTTGCCATGTTTACACATGCACCTCACACTTTGCCATGTTTGCACATGCACCTCACACTTTGCCATGTTTGCACATGCACCTTGTATTTTTTCCATGTTAATATGTGTACCTTGTATTTTTTCAATACATGTATTTTTTGTACTTTCCCTATAGTACTAAGGTCAAACGAGACTTTGCTATGCTCCCTTGTACATTCTTATCCTCTCCCTCTTCTCAATCTCTTGAATTGCATTGCATCATTCAAGCATTCAAAAACTTCTCTCTTTTCTCCCTAAAAAGAATTAGTTTCTTGCCACACACTACCACTAGTCTGTGTCAGCACTGCATAGGTCCCCATTACCCGGAGTATTCGATGTGCAGGAATTTGTGCGCTACTGTCGCACTCTTTTTGAGTCACTCGTCTACTCCACTCACCGTGTACGTTCCACGAGCGGTGGGAACCTTTATCCTACCCGTGTCAACCCACACATAGAGATTAGGACACTCCTTGGATCAACCAATTAGGATGTAAATAAATGCAAAACTTTTCATAAAATAAAATGTGCATTGCATCTAGGCGACCCCAAGGTCCATCGCTCATCCCTTGAACCATCTATCAAAGCTCATCATCTTGACCTATCTAGGTTACCTACCCTCCATCTCGACCTCCTAGGTCAACCCTATCGCCTTCGACCTCCTAGGTCAACCTTTGACCCCATAGGTCAACCTTATCCGCCTTTGACCTCTTAGGTCAACCCCTTTGACCCCCTAGGTCAACTTTATCCGCCTTTGACCTCTTAGGTCTACCCTTGACCCCCTTGGTCAACCCTATCGCCTTCGACCTCCTAGGTCAACCTTTGACCCCTTAGGTTAACCTCATCCGCCTTCGACCTCCTAGGTCAACCATTGACCCCATAGGTCAACCTCATCCGCCTTTAACCTCTTAGGTCAACCTTTGACCCCCTAGGTCAATCTTATCCGCCTTCGACCTCTTAGGTCAAACCCTTGAACCCTTAGATCAACTTTATTCGCCTTCGACCTCCTAGGTCAACCTTTGACCCCATAGGTCAACCTCATCCGCCTTTGACCTCTTAGGTCTACCCTTGACCCCCTAGGTCAAACCCATCCGACTTTGACCTCTTAGGTCTACCATTGACCCCCTAGGTCAACCTTATTGCCTTTGACCCCCTAGGTCAAACTTATCCGCCTTTGACCTCTTAGGTCAACCTTCGACTCCCTAAGTCAACCCAATTGCCTTCGACCTCTTAGGTCAAACCTTGGACCCCTAGGACGGCCTTATCCGTTTTTTACCTCAATCTTTGGTTCCATAGGTGAACCCAATTACCTTTGACCTTAACTCGCTTAGGTCAAACCGTCATCTTGACCCACCTAGGTCATTATTTGACCCCCCGTTGTCCATACCAACCTAGGTCAACCCGTCTCGACCCGTTTAGGTCCACACACCATCCTCGACCCATTTAGGTCAACTTGGCCTGCTTAGGTCGACTTACCTATCCTGGATTCATCTAGGTCAATCTCCAACCTCCCTTGGTCAACCAACCTGAATAGGTCAACCTTTGACCTACCTAGGTCAAACCATGTTTGTCCCGCTTAGATCATCCTATAGGAAACCCGCTATAACCCGCTATCTTGATTCATTCACCATATAGGTCAATCCAACCCTTCTCATTTAGGTCGACCTATCCTTTACCCATCTAGGTCAACCCACCATTATCATCGCATTCTAGCTTGAACCACTTCTTGTCTCAAACCTTAGGTCAAACCATACCCGACTCAATCAAAACCAACTCCTATAGGTCTTCCTCACCCATGCTTGACCAAGGATCGAGTCATCTCCCTCTTTTTTGACCCCTGTGGTCATCTCTCACCTCTTTTTAAAAGTCTAACTTGATTCGAACTACGGCGACCTGAGCCTCTTATTGTGTGGGACCTCTCCCTCATGATAAGGGGAACGTAGGCAACTTCGGCCCGGTCAAACTTTCAATTTTTTACCAAAATGCATTTCAAAAATGTGGAGACCGACTCTTTTCCAAAAAATGATTTTATAACGATGCCTTATCATTAAATACGAATCTAATTCAACTAAGAGGCTTAATTCTTTCATGACTAGAGTTCTGCATCATGTCAGCTGCAAGGAACATCGAAGTTGCAACTGAAGCTGCTACCCAAGATCCCGAGACAATCCTCTACACCGGTACTGCTCTCAGTAAGCAAGCATCCCACTTCGAAGCCATCCTCGATGAACAAGCAATCCACTTTAAGGCCATTCTCAATGAGCAAGCAACACACTTTCAGAAGGAGATGCATAAGACCCTAAGAAATATCGAGAGGCTCCATTTGTCTGACATTCGTGGCGTTTATGATTACCTCAGCCGAGTTCTCCCTCTTGCTCAATGTCAACACCCGTACGCTCCTCAAATGTACGGGCCGCCACAGACTTTCCCCGTCGGGATGCCTCCTATGACTACTCATCAACAAGGGGTACCGGTACCTAAATCACCCTCAAAGACAGTTCGTGAAAGGAAGGACGAGCGCGAATTCGACGACTTAGGTATGCCGTTAGCCAAATTCTTCAAAGGCTTGGTTCGAGCCGGCAAGTTGGCTCCTCTACTCAACTATGAACCAAACAGGGTAAGACCAGACTTGGATCCCTCCAAATAGTGCAAATACCACCAGTACATTGGGCATGACACTGAAGGTTGCCTCCAATTGAAAAGGAAGATCCAAAGCCTCATTGATAGCGGAGCCATCACCCGCGATAGGAATGCATGGGCGTGAGCAAAGTCCAAACAAGAAAGAGCAAACTGGGGCTACCTCTTTTAAATAATAAATAAAAAGGGTCATTCAGTCTTCGTAGGTTCTAGAGTGTCTTTAGTCAAAAGTCCACCTTGGACTATTTTTGTTTCTTTAATAAAAGTCCACCCCGGATTAGTCGTTTTTCTTTCAAATAATAAAAGAGTCTTTATTTCTTTTCTCTCTAGACTTGAGACATAATCTTGCATAAATCAATTCCATGAAAATTGTCTTATTCACCATCTTCACTTGATTGCTATATCTTTATATGATGAATTAATCTTAATCTTACTCATTAATGACGACTCATTAAAAGGTAAATGGACCCATAAACCATTCACATAACTAAATACACAATTAGTCTCAAGATAACAAATGCTTTGACCAATTGGGATGAACGAATCACTTTCTCTTCTCTCTACATTCTACCCCCATACACTCTCTCTATACACTCACCCCTTGTACACACTTCATGTACATTCTCTATATACACCTTCTCCCATACACTATCCTTATACGCCTCTCATCCCACCATTAGACCCTTTTTCCATACGGTCATGACAAAGAAATGGGCTGCCGTTGCTCATCATCAAATAGACATCCATGCTGCCACAATTTAAGGGGTTGTTTGTTCCCTTCATAAGTACTACATGCCGATACACCGGGGCTATCCGTATTCCATCGCAAATATAAAAGAAATGCACGAAGTTGTTCATGCCATTAATAGGTGCCACGTGATAATCCGATGGAGCTCTACCGGTATAAATCAAGGGGCTAGGATGCCCGCCGCCAGCAAAAGGCCGCTTGAACTATAAAGAAGCTACCTCGCAATCGAGAGAGGCGAAAGCAAACTAGGGCCTCGTCTTGCCCAATGTTTCATGTACAAATATATAAAAAAGGCTCGCTAGGTTGAAACCCAAAAGGGCAACCTAGGCAAAAGTTAGAGCATTGCACCAAAAAGAAGCCCGCTAGGTTGAAAACCCGAAAGGGCGGCCTAGGCAAAAAAAGGGTGTGCACAAATAGATAAAATAAAAAAAAATAAAGAAAAATAGAAGGGGCTATCACCATAGAAAAGTAAAAGTCCCATTTTATTTTCACTTCAAATGTTCTATTTTTCTTTCTTTCCCTACAAAGAAGATTAACGCGGTAGCAGCAGCCATGACAACTACATGGAGCAATCCACCGCAATGAGCTGCAATGAAGCAATCCAAAGCAACAAGCTACAACGGAGCAACCTATCGCGACAAATGAACCTCATACTCAAACCCAAATCCATCGTCAGCCAGGATATCCCCGAACTACGCGGACCTGAGCTTCTCACCTTGAGGAGAACGTAGGCAACCTTAGGGTCCGGTCCAAAATATACACAACCCACCTCGTAACCAATTTTCCTTCTCTTCTCTCTTGCCCCATATTTCTACTCCTGACTTCTTCACTCACAATTGATCAAAACATTTATTATTTCGAGACTACTTGTCTAAAACATAATCATAAGATGCATAACTAATCAACGAGGTCCATTCTCGAGCAATCAAATGAGAATTTTGAATAAAACAATTTTCAAATGTCTCGACAAGTCTTCCGTTCTACAATCTAGGAAAGAGCTAAACACTTACTTTCTGTCAAGCAGGGGCTTCCTCCCTTTTGTACATATATACACTCAGTTGCCCAAAGAGTCAAAATGTGAGTACTATCTCTCTCTCTCTTACTCTCCCTAAAATGCCCCTGCATGTTTTCAAACAATTCTTTTTTCCTTTTTTGAGTCGACTGAATGATTTCAAAAAAAAAAAAAAAAAAAAAATGATGACGCAAAAGAGATGCCCGCTAGATTGAAAACCCGCAAGGGCGGTCTAGGCAGAAAAAAGGGTGCGTCTTAAAGGAGGTAGGATACCCCGCTCTACACCCTTATCGAACTAGGGCTTCCCCAACAGAATGGGTCGACTATGTGGTTTCTCGGAGAATATCGAGGCTTCAACAAGGATGTACCCCTCATCGTCAAACTCTGCACATGACGAACACTTTGAATTTGTTAGAATCATAACTAATTATAAGGCATCTTTATAAAATCATAACACTTTCAAAAGTATTCTCTTCCCTGACACTTTGTTTATAAACCCGCACTCTCGGTCTCCACAAAATTGTAAAAACATCCTCGATCCATCTGAGACCCATCTCCATGACTCTTGAGTTGACTCGGTCCTTTACCCTATCTCCTACACTTTAGGGAACCCCTAGGCCTAAACCCTCAACTCTCTACGTCCCAATCTGACTTGATTCAAAACCTTAGGTCCCGCACCTACCTGGTCAGTCTTACATAGGTTACACCATAACCCCATAGCTCGACCCTCCACAAGTTAGTAGCGGGACTCCTAAAGCTTCAAACCAGTCTTATCCAAAACCTCAAGCCTTAAACCAGTCTACCGAATCCAAATCCTTAGAATGACCCATTAGGTCCCGAACCTACTGGTCTCGAGTCTACCTGATCTCTTAGATCCCAAACCTACCAATATATATTCATCCTTACCTTGTCCATACTATGTCTCCCTTATCCTCTTAGGTCCAACCTCTTAGGTCTACACAGTCTAACCTATTGAACGATCCCTTAGATCCCAAGTCCATTCAAGTCTACCAAGCGCCTACCTTGTAGGTCTCTAGCATATCCGATCCACACTTTAGGTCTCAACTCCTAAACCCTTTAGATCACAAAAATGTCTACCCTCTAGGTCTATAACCTTAGATGTCGACCCTTAGAACTCTTTAGTTCCCAAGCCTGCTCGGTCCAACCAAAACAATGCCATCTACGCCTACCGTCATACCCAAACCATTGCCCTGCCACTCTTAAACCTAGTGTCACTCCTTAGCTTCAAAAGACTTCATAGTCTGACCTTCAACCCCTTAGGTCTCTAACCTACTTAATCCGAGCCGAGTCCAAACCTCACCACCTACAAGGTCCACCCTTGAACTCCATGGATCTCAAACCTTTCTTCCCCACGAGTCCAAACCTCAAATGTGCTCGAACGCATAGGACCTCCCGCGTACCGTTATATGCCATAAAGATATCAAAACCCGTCCAGTCAAAAATCGTGCGCTTAACACCGTTGGTCCCATACCAAACCCACCTTCGCAATCGCCGAACGACGCGCAATGACCTCTGAGACAAACTTAGGACCTAAGCATACCCAATCCAACTTAGGTACCTATTGTAATCAAGCAAAGTCTTGGACACTCAATCCCTTTACCTAAAGCGCCAACATGGTCATATATCCAAAACCATTTCCCGCACCTATGGTTCGCACCTAGCCTAAACTTTCAAACACTCTAGGATCTAAGCCCGACATGCGTATTAGGTACTAGGATCATCCAATACCAATCCGTTGCTCCTTGGACGACCTCAAGCCTGCTTGGTCCTAACCCATAACGCAGTTTCTCTAGGACAAAAGACTTACCCGCTTGAAAGCCTTATGTCCCAACGCTACCCTGCCTAGCCTTCGATCTCCTAGATCTCACGCCTACCATTCCATTAGGCCCCGATCTCCTTAACACATGTCTGAGTCTTACCCTAGCTAAACCTTAGCACTCTAGCCTAGGTCTAACCTATCGAGCCTATCCAGCCATGAGGTATCAAGCTCACCTGCCCCAAACCGCAACACTCTTAGACCTTAAACTTGCTCGGTCTAAACCAAGACAAACCTTCAAATGCTTTCGGTCTCCAAACCCTAGCCTTAAGCCTAAGTAGTCACATTCTCTCCAAACCCTAGCCTCAAGCCTAGGTAGTCACCTTCTATCCGAAGCCTAGCCTTAAACCTAGGTAATCACATTCTCTAAACCCTAGTCCCAAACCTAGGTAATCGCCTTCTCTCTAAACCCTAGCCTCAAGCCTAGGTAGTCACCTTCTATCCGAAGCCTAGCCTCAAGCCTAGGTAATCACATCCTCTACAAACCCTAGCCTCTAGCCTAGCAGGTCACATGCGCTCCGAACCCTAGCCTCAAGCCTAGGTAATCACATCGTTCCAAACCTTAGCCTCAAGCCTAGCTAATCACATCTTCCCAAACCCTAGCCTCAAGCCTAGGTAGTCACGTTCCCCCCAAACCCTAGCCTCAAGCCTAGGTAGTCACGTTCCCTCCAAACCCTAGCCTTAAGCCTAGGTAGTCACGTTCCCTCCAAACCCTAGCCTCAAGCCTAGGTAGTCGCATTCTCTCCAAACCCTAGCCCCAAGCCTAGGTAATTACATCCTTCCAAACCCTAGACTAAAGCCTAGGAAGTTACATCCTTCTTAAACCCTAGCCTCGATCCTAGGTAGCCACATGCTTCCTAAACCCTACCCTCGAGCCTAGGTAGTCACATTCCCTCCAAACTCTAGCCTCAAGCCTAGGTAGTCGATATTCTTTCCAAACCCTAGCCTCAAACCTAGGAAGTCGCGTTCTCCCCAAACCCTAGCCTCAAGCCTAGGTAGTCACATATCCTTAAGCCTAGGAAACCGCAACATCCTCTTTAACCCTAGCCCAAGTTCTAGGGAATTTCCAAAGCCCCGCATGCAACATCATTTCCCAAATTCCCGAAACCCTAGTCTCGAAACCTAGGAAATTTATAATCTTAATCCCCCGTCTTATTGAACCCTAACCCAAAACCTAGGATACAATGCCCTGTCCAAAACATAATCAACCCTAGCCTCAGGCCTAGGAAGCCGCATTCTCTCTAAACCCTAGCCTCGAGCCTAGGTAGTCGCATTCGCTCTAAACCCTAGCCTCGAGCCTAGGTACTCGCATTCGCTCCAAACCCTAGCCTTAAGCCTAGGTAGTCGCACTCTTTCTAAACCCTAGCCGCAGGGCCTAGGAGACTATATCCTCACTAAACTCTATCATAGAGCCTAGGATTCAACATTCCCTTCAAACCCTAGTCCAAGACCTAGGAAATTCCTTCACCTTAGTCTCAAAATATAGGAAGTTTACAGTCCTTAGCCTTAAAACCTAGCCTAAAAGCCTAGGTTACCACGAACATTTCCAAGCCATAGTCACCAATCCCGGAAAATGGTGAACCCTAACATCAAGCTTAGTGGACCTTCCACAAAAGCAATCCCTCTTCCCAACGGTCCATGTTCTCAAGCCTAGGAAGTCACAACCTTTCCAACTCCCAGCCTTATGTCTAAAAGCCAACGCCTTTGCAACCTCTGAGCCTACCACAACTCCAAGCCCTAGCCTCCTAGACCTAGGATATTCCTAAACCCTAGTCTCAAACCTAGGAGAGTCATGGTCCTTAAACACCAGTTTCCAAACCCTTGTTCGAAACCCTAACATCTAGGAAGTTCCCAAACCTCAACCTTTCCAAGCCCTAGCACTAAGCCTAGGATAGAATACTCTCCTCATGCTTAAACGAACTCCAATCCCTAGCCCGTAAGCCTAGGAAACCCACATTATCTCCAAGACATAATCTAAAGCCCAAGAAGCCGTGACATCTTTGGCATCCCTATCTCAAGATTAGGAGATCACCATCTTCCTTATTCCCTTTCTTTAAAAAGCCTTAGGTCCTACCTCTAGGCAACCAAGAAAAATGTCCCTTACCTAACACTTTGGTCTCAATGGATCGTAGCCTCATTCCCTCCTAAATTAGGATAAGCGAAAACCAGATCATGTTTCCCATATTAGCAACTCCCCAAGAGTCCATCTCCTTCGCGTCTTTCTAAAGGTCCTTTGCCCTTGTGACTCACCAAAGAGTCCTTTGTGACTCCCCGAGAGTCTATCACCTTTGTGACTCCCCGAGAGTTCATCACCCTTGTGACTCCCCGAGAGTGTATCACCTTTGTGACTCCCCGAGAGTTCATCCCGTTTGCGACTTCATAACAATCCATCATCTTTGGCTCCACATGCAAAATTTCAGTTTTACTCCTAGTACATTCCCCTTTGATTCATTTTAGGTTCCCTTAGCACTATTTTGACTGATATTCGTTACCTTTGGGAACGGAAAGCCCCTTAAATTTCCATTCTTCACCAAATATTTGCTTAGGATTCGTATGATTGTAGAGACTTCGGCGCCTCTATGTCATACGCATCCTAGATCGATCGTGATTGGCAGAGACCCATGCGTTTCTAATTACGAGAGATCCAACATCTATTATTTTAACGCGATCGGCAGAAACCCGGGCGTTTCTGATTGCGTTTAAAATTTCCAAACATTTGCTTAGGATTCGTATGATTACAGAGACTTCGGCGCCTCTATGTCATACGAATCCTAGATCGATCGTGATTGGCAGAGACCCGGGCGTTTCTAATTACGAGAGATCCAGCGTCTATTATTTTAAGGCGATCGGCAGAAACCCGGGCGTTTCTGATTGCGTTTAAAATGTCCAAACATTTGCTTAGGATTCGTATGATTACAGAGACTTCGGTGCCTCTATGTCATACGCATCCTAGATCGATCGTGATTGTCAGAGACCCGGGCGTTTCTAATTACGAGAGATCCAGAGATCTATTATTTTAACGCGATCGGCAGAAACCCAGGCGTTTCTGATTGCGTTTAAAGTTTCCAAACATTTGCTTAGGATTCGTATGATTACAGAGACTTCGGCGCCTCTATGTCATATGAATCCTAGATCGATCGTGATTGGCAGAGACCCGGGCGTTTCTAATTACGAGAGATCCAGCATCTATTATTTTAACGCGATCGGCAGAAACCCGGGCGTTTCTGATTGCGTTTAAAATTTCCAAACATTTGCTTAGGATTCGTATGATTACAGAGACTTCGGCGCCTCTATGTCATACGCATCCTAGATCGATCGTGATTGGCAGAAACCCGGGCGTTTCTAATTACGAGAGATCCAGCATCTATTATTTTAACGTGATCGGCAGAAACCCGGGCATTTCTGATTGCGTTTAAAATTTCCAAACATTTGCTTAGGATTCGTATGATTACAGAGACTTCGGCACCTCTATGTCACACGCACCTTAGATCGATCGTGATTGGCAGAAACCGTGACGTTTCTAATTACGAAAGATCCAGCATCTATTATTTTAACGCGATCGGCAGAAACCCGGGTGTTTCTGATTGCGTTTAAAATTTCCAAACATTTGCTTAGGATTAGTATGATTACAGAGACTTCGGCGCCTCTATGTCATACGCACCTTAGATCGATCGTGATTGGCAGAAACCCTGGCGTTTCGAATTGCGAGAGATCCAGCATCTATTACTTCAGCGCGATCGGCAGGAACCCGGGCGATCCTGATTGCGTTTACCATTCCATCTTGGGATTATTTAGATGACGTAGTCTTTATTTTTTCCAAATAACGTCATTGCTTACGAATGTTCGTTCTTCATACAAGATGGTATCCGTAGGTTTGTTATCCGCAGCAGAAGTTCGATGTCTCGTCTTTCCCCAATAGCTTTGAACTACGACCGGCTTGATTCCTCCGAGGATACGTAGGAAGCCAGAAAAGGTTTAGCCACCCGACTGCCTTGGTCATTTCCTATCCCCTCCAAACTACGATCGGCTTGATTCCTCCGAGGATACGTAGGAAACCTAAAAAGGTTCAGCCACCCGACCGACATAGTCATCTCTCATCCCCAGCAATTACATTTTCCACGGCACATGTCTCCCCAGCAAGTCACAATTTCTCCCCAAACGGAAGGCATTGGTCCCATCAGAGGACAATCATTCTCAATTTCCCCATCAGATTTGAACTACGTTTGGCTTGATTCCCCCGCGGATACGTAGGTCGCCTGCCAAGGTTCAGTCGTTCCCTTACCTTTCCTCTGTTTTGAAACTCATGTTTCAGAACGGTTCCTGTTTTTATCGTCAACCCTCCATTGCCTTGCAAGAAGCGTCGCCGAGGGGCTACTGTTAGTACCCGATCTGAAAATGAGTTTATTAGGGATTTCCCAAATACACAAGGACTTTATAGGAATTACAAACCTTGCAAAGACTTGTCCCGGATTCCCAAAATATACCTCATTGTTCTAGAACATCTTAAAGATGGACAAAATAGGGTTTCCATAAAATATGCAAAACCCTAGCTTAATAATTAAGTCAGCCAGGAATGATGGCCACACGGCCACATTCGCCCAAGCTCCAACCTTGGCCACGCGACCAATATCGCCGCCGCCCTCCATCTTGGCCACGCGGCCACATCCGCCCCGGATGATCTGGACCGTCAGATCTCTCCATCAGTTTCCTATTTAAAGATCTCCCTTGCCTCATAATTGGGAGATCCGAATTTTAGAGCTTCCAAGTGACGATTTTGCTCCCAAATCAAGTCATTCAAGCCTCCAAGAACACTCTCAAGAATCCCAAGAAGATCCAAGGTTATTTCTTGCCAACATAGGTAAGTTTTCTAACTTTTTCTTCATGTTCTTGCATCATTTTTAATGTAGATATTTTATATTCATGTTCTTACATGTTTATTCATAGTTTCTGCATGTGCTTTGCATGTTCATTCATATGTTCATAATATGTTCTTCGCATGTTCTTCGTGTTCATAGATTAAAACCTTATTTATGCTATATTTAGGGTTGCGATCTTCATAATTACATGTTATTTCATAGCCGATGATGATCTAGGGTTCATAAACCCGAGGATGGTCTAGGAACTACTTCTAAACCCTAAACTTTAGGTAATTCCCCCCTCATTATGCATAATCCCGATTCTTCTGCCTATTCTAAATTCTTCTCGAACTACGCTGACCTGAGCTTCTCACATTGAGAGGAACGTAGGCAATCTTCGGATCCGGTCTAAATCACTAACACACTACATACACCGCATCATGATAGAAAGACCGATCAATTCGGGCAATAGGAGTGATAACTTGAATATTCTTCTCTTGTTGTAATTTGACCCCCGAACCCATTAAACATGCTTTTTCTAAAACTTTTGGCTATAATTAAAACGGCGTGGCGAATCTCATAATTTTAATGTTGCTATGAATATCCCAAATTCAAACACACGTATTCACACAATCCCGGAAATCCACACAAACACGGACCTTGCCGTTAGCCTTTCTGACTGTCATGACATTTGCAAGCCATGTTGGATACTCAATAACCTTGATGAAGCCCACACTGAGAAGCTTGTCTATCTCTTCTTTGACTTGTAAAGACCATTCTGGCTTGATCTTTCTGTGTTCCTATTTTTTCAGCTTAGCGTCGTCTCTGATCGGAATCCTATGCTCGGCGACCTTTCTGTCTAAACCCGTCTTTGTATGACTGTATACACCCCGCCTTGGACCTCTCACCCCGATTGCATACAAAGTATTTTTATTTAACTTATTTTTATTGATTTCTGTTACTTCGGTTAAGTTCCTAACTGATTCCGTTAGTTTTGGACTAAACTGCATAACAGAGTTAACTTTTAGGGTCATTCTGTCATTCTGTCCTTCTCTGCCGCGGGCGCTTCCGACACTGTTAACGGGATGCGCGCGGGTCTCGCCCCTAAAGCGGGACCCGCGCGCCTCACATTATGGCAGTAACGGATTGCACCTTATTTCCCTCCCTTTTCTTATTTACAAACATCTTTTCTTGATCACAAAAACCATCTTTTTACATCCACATTCATCCCCCCTTTTTTCATTAACTCTCAATCCCAAATTCTAAGCCTTTTCCCAAAAAACTAATATTTCTTTAATTATTATTTGATTTCTTTTATTTCTTTTATTTTTCTTTTATTCATTTATCTTATTTGTGATTGGCTCATTCCATTTCACATGGATGACCAATTTCCCTCCATCATTTCCCTCTTTTTTTACCTATAAAAAACCATCATCTTCTACCTTAGAAAAGGACTCCAACCTTGATTCACCAACTACATTATACACAAATTCTCCCAACAAGAGTTCTTAGTAACAAGACTCTACACAAATTGTTCTACCACAATTTCATTACAACAACAACACTTTCAAGTCAAGATTCCAAGTCCTCTTTCTCAAGGTACAACTCCATTTTCTTCCTTTGTTTTCTTCTTCTTGATGTATGCAATCCCCATTAATGGGACATGACCAACATGACTACTTCACATATTGAAGTTAGTTAAGGTTATCTCCCTACATTTTAATCTTAACTTTAATTCACCATGTTAATTTCTCTTCATCTCTTAATGTAATTCTTTAACATTACTTGTTACATGTAATCTTTATCATTAAATAAATAAACCAATTCTATTTTATTTCCCCTTTATTTCCCCTTTTCTTCTCATCGCAATTGTTAGCACATTTCTATTTAATTAATTGAAGAACATGTAAATATTAAAACACCAATAGTAGCAAGACCCGCGTAAGCGGGGCGGAGTGGGTGTTTAAGTACTTCCCACTCCGTCACCTAACCCCCGAACCCTTCTCTCCCGAATCTCTGGTTTTGTACATAAATTAGGCTATTTCTAGGTTTTTCTTATGTTCCTTTAAAAATATAGGTGGCGACTCTAAACAATCTAAAACAAGTTAGACATCCTAGGATAATTCACCGCTCTAGCCAAGTTAGACAATCTAAAACAAGTTAGACATCCTAAGAAAAACATAGGTTTTTCTTATGTTCCTTTCAAAACATAGGTGGCGACTCTAAAGAATGATAAGTCAAGATGCGGACAACCGGGACACCGTTGTGCGCACACACGGATAAAACTTGGACTGTTGCGGAACCAATACTGGAGCAAGAATTGTGATCATTCACGTCTAAAGAGTCAAGCAAGGAGCCAGCCCAAGTCAGACAAGTAGCTCAAGTTGGCTGGCCAAATTGATAAGGAAGGATCCAATCAGAGCGCGACACGTGGCACTTTGGAAAAAGGGGACGGCAGACATGAGCCGTACAGCTACTATGGGAAGATCAGACCAGCAGTTTGTTCTTCAGCAACTTAGCCACAAAAGTCATGATTTTGGACAGTTCCAGCTACAATAGGGCGGGGAGATGACCCCTAAACTGATCCCTAAACCTCTCTAGAGGGCCTAAATGAGATTCCACCTCCCACATCCATATACTCACCTCCCTCATCCATTTTATCATAGATCATTCACACCACACTCTTGCTCTCTCTAAGAACTTAAAGAGCTCTCAAACCTCAGTCCATAAACCACCACAACACCACCATAACACCACAAAAAACACACACCAAACACAAGCAAAAACAATCCACTCAAACACTCTCTCAATCTAAGGCAAACACCTTAAGAAAAGCAACAAAAAAGTCTTCCCTTGGAAGCAAAGGAAGCACATATAGGTAATCTCTTGTTCTTGTAAAGTTCATCCATGTAAAATGTAGATCCTTATGTGATTTGGAAAAGGGTCTAGCCACTTGTTAGGCTAGACCCCCATTTGATGTCCAAAAGATGTAATGTTGATACTCTTGTTGTTCTTCTCTCTAAATGATGATATACCATGATTAAATGCTCAAATGGCTATTGTTTTTTGTTGTTCATGTATAGATCTATGTGTATCAAAAGTTTCATGTTCACATTATTTCATTTGAGTGAGTTTTCATGGGTGTTAGGAATAACTTTCATGTTTAGTATTTCCCATGATTCCCCCGTTTTCATGATGCAAAAAGTGAGTCTTTTATGGATGCATGAATGTCTGTCAGATCTGGCTGTTGAAAGTTCTATCTTGCATGCCTTGTTTGGACACCTTAACATGCTCCTAAAATCAGAGGAAAATTCATGGTTGATACTTGATGTGTTAGGGACTTTTCCTAACTTTCACTTTCCAGATTTTGCAAGCATAAGAGCAGGTACACAAAGAAGGAAGGGACAGCAGTCCCTAAAATCTTTGGGGACGGAGTTTGGACATTTATTTGATATGGGATTTGTTTCCCTTTTGTTCACCATTGTAAATATTAATCCCCCACCCCTTTTGTGATCTCCTTTACTGGATGTGAATGCTAAACCATTTTCAAAACCAAGTGAGAGTCCACCCAAACCGACTCTCATTTGTGAATTAAAGCAAACATTCCTAGAATAGGAAGACTTCCTCTTATATTATTTACCATTTTGTTAGGGCATAAAAGCAAGGCATAAAAGGCATAAAATGAATCTAAGTGGCATGCATACTAGAGACCATCACGGGCGAGGAGAGTGCCTAACCCCTTCTCTTTCTCGTAACTTAGCCCCCAAACCCACTTTCTCTAAATAAAAGGTTTTGTCTTCATTTTTCCTAAAATAAAGTGAGGTGGAGACTCTTGACTGTTTGATTCCATCAAGAGGAAACCATTGTGTGAGAACCGAGCGCATTTCCAAAAGCATCAGCAACGAGGCATCACTTGAATCGCTTCCGCAAGCGATCATTTCGGCGTGGCGGCTTTCGAGCGTGGGCTCTCACAGTGGCGACTCCGCTGGGGAGGTTTTTTAAGTGGGCTAGACTCTAATCTTTGTGTGTGCCATGCTTTACTTGCCTTGCTTGGGTTGTATATATATTTATGCCCTAACCTTTGTTTTGTAGGGACATTCTTTTTCCTTCACCCTCTTATTTGTATATATATGCATGCGTGGTGGGTGATTCGCTTAAAAAAGAAAAAATGGAAAGAATAAAAAAGGGGAAAAGATTTTCTTTACTTGCCTTCAAAATCATTTTCCAACTTATAGATACCTCACACACATGCACATTTTTGAAAATAACGTCTTGTAGAACCGTAGAAACCCGAGAAGGTAACCCGAGGGTATAAGGGAGCTCATCGACTTCCCTATAGGGCCCGCGGTGTACATTCTCACCCCAAAGCGCGCCTATTAGTCGTTGCGATGGGTGTAAGCCAATCTTCCCCGTTACCAAGCCACGATGTCCATGTTTTCAAAAATGACACGTCCCAGACTTCATGCCGGTTTTTGTCTAGCAATTTCACCTCAATCCTATGCATTTCCCAAAAGGTCATTGTGGAAATTCATTGAAATGCTCGGATTGACTTTAAATAGTCAAGACCCTTTCTTAGACCGTAACTGAATGGTGGATCCCCGAAAGAGTATAGGCCCTTTGCTAGGGGCTTGGACGGCCAATAGTACAGGTGCAAAACGTTGGTCCTATACTTTGGAGACGGTATCCACTATTCCAAGATTTCATGCGAAAACATGTCAAAACAAAGCAAGGTGCTTGTCCGGCATTCATAGGTTTTTGCGTTGCTTGCGCTTCAAATTTTTTTTTAAAAAAAAAAGAAAAAACAAAAAAGTTTTGCTTCTTTAGTTCATAAAGATTCATTTCTCAGAAAATCTAAAATAGATTTCCTTTTTCATTCATCTTGTAGAGGGAGAATTCTTCTTGTTCTCTAGCGCGACATTCAAGGTCCATTTCAAGCGCCACTTTTATCAAACCTTACTCCGGTTATCCTTCGAGCTATGACTATGAAAGGAAAGGGAT
The DNA here is from genome assembly GCA_026119855.1 of Campanula takesimana. Classification (NCBI taxonomy): domain Eukaryota; kingdom Viridiplantae; phylum Streptophyta; class Magnoliopsida; order Asterales; family Campanulaceae; genus Campanula; species Campanula takesimana. The sequence continues at coordinate 1,292,053 of JAOWBW010000015.1, read as the reverse complement.
CTGAAAATCAGAGTGGGAATTCAGATTACTTTGGGCATACCTTTGCAATGGAGGAGTGGTTAAAACAGCGTTTGGAGGCCCATATCAGTGCGAAGATGGCTAATTTCAAACCCGATCCTCAAATGGAACAGTGGTGGAAACATTGTTTGGAAGCCCGAATCAGTGAAAGGATGACTAACTTTGAACCCAACCCTCGAATGGAACAGTGGTTGAAAGAGCATTTGGAGGCACATACAGATCTTATGTTAAGATTCTTCCAAGAATGTCAAAAGGAAATGGCTGACCGGGTTGTGGCTCTTTTATCTGACCAACCGAAGTTTAAGAATGCTATGCAGACTTGTCCTGGTCCAGAAGCACCAAAGGAAGGAGCCTCATTTGAAATGCCTAATCAAGAGGTGAAGAATGATGAATCACTTCTTTCGGAGATACAACCAATGCTTAACAATCATATGGTGATTCATTCCCCTCCAGCCATCCTAGAAACATCAAGACTCAGTACCACATTGGTTCCTTTTGGCCATGATGCACTCCCAGAACAAATTTCAGATCCAGAAAACCATCGAAGGCTCAACAACCCTCTGCCAATTTGCTGCCGGATCATCACTCAAGAGTTTGCAAAACATGAGTTTCTTCTGGTCACACTCCCCAAGCAAGATGATGAGATAAAGCATGATGCGTCTCCCAAGTTTAAAAGCCAGTAGGGGCTCATTGATCCCCTATCAGATTGCTCTGTAGTCGAATTGACGAAGGATGAGAATGTTTTTGTCATGTCCCCTGATCAAGAATCCGATCGCGAAAGGGTGGATCCTCCTATTCCAGAAAATTATATAAGGCTCAATGACCCTCCAGTAAGTTCTCCTGTGGTTATAAGAACAAGAATTATCAGCCTCAAGGGTAGTTCATCCATAAGCAAGGAGTTACAACAGAGGCTCAGCAAACCTCTCAAGATGACTAGGCGTGTTCCTACTTCCCCTCGATTGGGTAAATCTATTTGTGTCGACGATAGCTCATCATTTTCCTCTAAGGGCGGCCCAATGGCTACCGCCGATGTATTTTCCATATTGAAAGATGCCCGGGTATTTCACGAATGAAAAGGAAAAGAAATGATCAACACTCAAGCCATGTAGATGTTCCATATGGCATGTCGTCCCAAAGGCTAACGGTGCCACTTTTTAGAATGGGTCCTGATGGGGTCCTGTGGCCTATACAAGAATGCAAGATTCTCCGCCCATCACATCCGGCACCATACCATAGCAAGTATTGTGAATATCATGGAAAATCCTCACATGCTACAAATGAATGTTACACTCTCAAGGATAAAGTCCGTAATCTCATGGGGGCTCGGAAGCCCGAGCCAGATATTTGATCCATGAGGCTCACTTGACTCCCAAGGCCACTGCTTTTCACCCCGATGGCATAGGTAATAAAAGGACAGACTTTTGGTTTTCTAGCTTGCAAGGCTGCAACACTTTTGCTCACTTTTGGAGATTTCTAGCTTCCGGTATCTAGGTCTCTTTTTGCTTGTGACTGGGCTCCCCGCCCGTACTCCTAATCCTGTCCCTTTTGCGTATCGCTTAGTAATGTGCTCACACATCTTCTTTGTCTTCTAAGTCTAGAGTGTGTTTTTGCCTTCGTGCTTTTATTTTCTTGCATGTCATGTAATATATGTTTTTAGTCAATGAACTTGCCTTATAACCAAGTGCCTTCTTAATCTGAACCCGCAAACAATTAATCTCACCTAATAAAAGCAATCAATGAAATCTGAACAAATTTCAGACTGTGATTAATTGAGATGGGAACTAGGGCCGAAGGCAATCAACGAAGTTCACGAAGGCGGTCGACAAAGTCACCCAACGAACGAAGATTTCAGGGTGCAACCAAGGGCATAATCAGAGAGGCCAATGAAATAGCAAAGGTAGAAGACTATCACACTGATGCAAGTGCAAGTGTCAGTGATTTCCCTTTAATTTATGATGCATTGTAAACTCTCGCATATTGTATGTTTATGTTTTTGTAAAAATTGTTTATCCCGCACGCTATGATGTTTCTTCTTGAGTGCAAAAAAAAAAAAAGAAGAAGAAGAAGAAGCATTATTCATTTATTTTGATACATGTTCCATTTGCTTTATTGTTTAATTTAATTGTTTTAGAAAGGATATCGCGACACTACAAATTCATGTGTGTGCCTTCAACGACGGCATTTGGCAATTAATACCAAAGACTTCATCGCTTGTCTCACAAAGGTGAGACATAGACCGAGGATCAGACAATCTTATGTGACATCATCAACTTCAAGGAGCACCGCGCATGCGAGGCTAATCTGCACTAAAGAAGATCTCGATCTTTCAACTTTGAGCAAAGCACCATCAACGACGACAACTGGTGGCTTTTTTTAGAGACCAACGTGCTCTACCAACTCCTTACACTGAGGTAGCCCAAGAACCAAAAAATCGTGCAGCCTCCAAATGGTGTGATCAAAATCAGGAAAAAGAGACGACGACAAAGGCCCTCACCAAATGAGGTCAACCAGCGGCGCGAATCATATCTCTTGCCCAACGATGTTCTCATGTCGATTTGTCACGGTCTAACTTGTGTTCAAATGATTTTTCAAGCTTATTTAATCAGAATTAAAATGCTAATCCAATTTTAGAAGGGTTCATTTGATTTTGAGGCACTTTACCATTAACGCTTGTTTAAGTCTTGAGTCTTTGATTTCAATGTGTGAGCATACTTTTCTCGAGTCTAGGGGGCTTCCCCCTACTCTCGTCCTTCCATCATCTAATTCTGCGCAAACACGATGTTGGAGATCCCACTGGGATTTCCCTTTGCTTTCACAAAATACTAGCCTCGTGCCTTCCCCTGCCAAATCCTGCAAGTTGTCACAGCAAAAGACACAAAGGAATGCTATTCTTTATATCTCAGAATCTCAAATGCCTGCAAGAGATCGAATTAATGAACACCAAACTGGGGCTGCATGTCAGAGTTTTGGGTTTTACTTCAAGAGCAATGATGTGGTTGCATGACAATATGATTTGTTGAGAATGGTTACTCCGGGTAACATGGAAATTCAGATGGAAAAATGCCAGAGTACAAAGCAACTCTCATTGATAGTTGATCCTTGGAAAGGACTAAGAAATGCAAAGATTAACTTTTGAGAATCATCATCAGTTTCAGTAACTATCGAGATCGAGGATATCAAGGATGTGGGACAACTCTCATAGACAGTTAGGTCCCTTATGGGTGGATCATCAGAACATAACGCCATCTCGGATTGATAGTATGGCTCGCAAAACTCAAAGCTCATTTCTTCGGCAACATCAGGATTGTGTCCCGCCGAACAACTCTCAAAGACAGTTGATTCCTCAAAGAAGGAGTATTGAATGTCAGAACACGTGAATTATGATCAGCAGCAAAGCATCGAATGTGGGATGACTCTCATAGACAGTTGGACCCTTAATGTGGGAATCAATAGAAACAAAGTGCCATCTCGGATTGTCAGTATGGCCCGCAAAGCTCAAAGCTCCCTCTTTAGCAACATCGGGATTGTGTCCCACCGAGCAACACTCAGAGACAGTTGACTCCCTACCGATTGGGTATTGCATGTCAGAAATTGTGAATTGCCTCCGATAGAGAAGCATCGAATAATTGAACAACTCTCAAAGACAGTTGATTCCTCAAAGAAGGAGTAGTGCATGTCAGAAATTGTGAATTGCCTCCGACAGAGAAGCATCGAATGACAAGAAAACTCTGAAAGACAGTTGACTCCCTACTGATTCGGTATCGCATGTCAGGAATTGTGAATTGCCTCAGACAAAGAAGCATCGAATGATTGAACAACTCTCAAAGACAGTTGACTCCCTACCGATTGGGTATTGCATGTCAGAAATTGTGAATTGCCTCCAACAGCGAGGCATCGAACATTTGAATAACTCTCAATGACAGTTAGAGCCCCCAAAGGTTGAAATGCCAAAACATGAAGTTGTGTCCAAACGATAAGTGCAACAAGAGCTGCATATGCCAAATTCAGAGGCTTGTCCTATATTGACTGGGGCTTCCATAGCCAACATATGAGGTTGATCCTTGGAAGATACCAGGGCTTCCATAGCCAACATCTGAAGTTGATCCTTGCAAGACACTGGGGCCTCACCAGCAAGAATGTTGGGGGAATGATGTCAGAAAGAACAAATGGGGTTTCTTCAGCTGCCGAGTGGGGCTGGCCCACCATAACATCCGGAGATATACCGTTGGAATTGACCTTTTGAGTGCTCGCTCTAGGCTTTCGACTCTATTTCACCATACACATATCCATATTCCTCATTTTTCACAAAAATGCAAAATTCACAATAAAGTGCACAATTCATTTCATTCATGATTCTCCCTCTGTTCATTCATAAACTTTCACTCATTAATTCATAATAAGCGAAGTTTGAAATGAAAGCAATGCACATGTGTCAAATAAAAGAAAAATCAAATGCAAAAAGAATCGTCATGCAAAAGGAGAAATTTGGCTTTCACCCTTCAAAAGAAAAATGGTTGCAAAATGAAGAGGGAATATATTCTTGTCCCAATCTTTCTCCGAATCTCTCGATCTTAAAGATTTCAATCCATGTATGTGTTCTAAAACTTTTGTTGCACATGAATGACACTCTCGAGCACATTAATGTCGAAGATATATTCTGCTTGCTCTTGAAAATCTCTTGCAGGTACAAATCATCCATTCGGCCACATCATGGTCCTCACAAGAAGGTCCATCATCAACATCAATTTATATTTTGCTTTCTTGAGAAAATCTCTTGCAGGTACACATCATCCATTCTGCCACATCATGATCCTCACAAGAAGGATCCTCGATGAACTCGACGCTCATGTTTCAGCATAGGGAATAAGATTTCCTAATGCCATTTCTGCAAAATCAGTTCGAGTTGCTAAAGTCAAACTACGTTGGTCTGATTCTCGAAAGAGATACGTAGGCAGCTTGAATATTCAGGCACGACTACATGCAAAAAATCTTATGCAGGTACAAAGTTGACACCACAACGAACCACATCATGGTCTTCAACAAAACTTTCATCGTCAACAACAATGCTTAGGAAATGAGATTTCCCAATGGCTTTTTGGAAAATAAAATGTTCGATTTGCTAAAGTCGAACTACGTTGGTCTGATTCTCGAAAGAGATACGTAGGCAGCATGAATTTTCAGGCACGACCACAAACTTGCAAAAAATCTTATGCAGGTATGAAGTTGGAACCACACAACGAATCACATCTTGGTTTCACAAAGAGGTTTCTCATTGCAAGTGATCAAAATCCCACAACAATGGCAAAACCAAAGAGCTAACTTGCAGGTCACAACAGACAATGTTGATCGTGTCATTTCTCCTGATATACGTGAGACTTCAGTCAAAATTGAATGATTCCATTGCCAAGAGTCGCAGCAACTCCAAAAGCGGAGTAGCTTGATTATGAAAGAATCAAAAACCCTATTTGGGTGAACAGGGATCCAGAATGAGGTTGCAGCACTCAAAACGGTGCTGACGGACCACGCAAAGTAATGTTTCAGCAACTCTAGAAGCGGAGAAGCTTGACTGTGAAAAAAATCAAAAAACCTTTTTAGGGTGAACGGGAATCCAAAATAAAGTTGCAGAACTCAATACAATGCCAAGAGGCCATGCGAAGCGATGGTTCGGTGCTTAACAAAGCACAAAAATCTCATCACACAGCAAAGCAAAAGCCGAAGGACCAGGACATAGCTCAGCATGAAGCGTATCCTTGAAATCATCTTCATGATAGTAGTCTTGAATTTCTCATTATCAAAATCATTTAGGCTGAGACGCCTCTTAAAACTATCAAAATCATTTTCGGCCGAGACGCCTCTTAAAGTTCTCATTATCAAAATCACTTTAGGTCAAGACGTCTCTTAAAGCTCTCAAAATCCTTATCGGCTGAGACACCCCTTAAAGTTCTCATTCTTAAAATCACTTCAGGCCGAGATGCCTCTTAAAGCTCTCAAAATCAATTTCGGCTTGAGAAAATTTTGATCTCGCTATCAAAATTATGTTGTTCCATCCCCCAGAGTCAGATGCGACTCGACTAGATGTTGAATTAGGTCACCTCCTAGATTTCGAGGTATCTTTCCCCAAAGAGTCAGATGCGACTTGTCTTGATGTTGAACTTAGGTCATCTCCCGGATTTTGAGATGTACCTCCACTCGGATTGTACCTTGCGTCAATCCTTGAGTAATGTTGATTTTAAACCTTCTCTTGATGTTGAGACGGGTCCTCCCAGAACTACGACTCGACTTGATTCCCATGGAGGGATACGTAGGCAGTTTACCCTGGTGAACTCAGTCGCCCGTTTTTAGAAATTGTTGGTCAGTTCCAATCCCCAGAGTCTGATGCGACTCAATTTGATTTTGAATTAGGTCTTCTCCCGGATTCTGAGATGGACCCCCCGCTCCGATTGAACCTTGCGTCAATCCCTAAGCATTGTTGAATTAGGTCATCTCCCGGATTCTGAGATGTACCCCCCGCTCCGATTGTACCTTGCGTCAATCCTTGAGCATTGTTGAATTAGGTCATCTCCCGGATTCTGAGATGTACTTCCCCGTTCCGATTGTACCTTGCGTCAATCCTTGAGTATTGTTGTTCGACCTTGGTCTTCTCGCCTGCCCGAGTTATACCTCCCCCGAACTACGTTTTGACTTGATTCCCATGGAGGGATACGTAGGCAGTTCACCCCGGTGAACTCAGTCGCCCGTTCTCATAAATATTTTCTCATGTCAATTTCCTCCCCAGCAAAGAGACAACACACCTCAATGCAAGACCCAGTAAAGAGACAACGCATCTCAATGCAACCCCCTACATTTTAAATTTCAATAAACCTGAACTACGATTGGTCTGATTCTCGAAAGAGATACGTAGGTAAACCAGTAAACCAGGACCGACAATTGTTTGTCACTAGTTTGATTTCTTGTTTGAGTTAGAACTACGGAGGCTTGATTCTCGAAAGAGATACGTAGGAAGTCCTACCTTCGACCCAGCCGTTACACCCTAGACGAGATTGTGTGTCTCTTAGTGAATCGTAGAATCCCCTTTACATTACAAGGAGATTCGACGAGGGGCTCTGTAGATACCCCGATCTCGCACCCCTTATCAAACCCCTTTTAATCGGTCTAAACCCTTAAATTGACCTAGAGCCCTCGATTTGGCTATGAGGGAGTACCTTGATCCTTATCGGTGCATCGAATGGATTAAAGGACTTCAAATTCATGATCAGAGCAAAAAAACGAGTAAACAGACATGTACTTCAAATTTTTGAGGTGCGGGACTCGAAACGGGGCCCGCACCCTTAGAACTGCTCGTTTTAATCCATTTTGTAAACTTAAAAATATATTATTGTCATCTCTTGCTCATTAACATATTTCAGATAGACGTACGTGACCACAAGATTATTTCAAGCAACTTTCATGTTGGGACCGCGGACAACCGGGACACCGTTGTGCGCACACACGGACAAAACTTGGACTGTTGCGGAACCAATACCAGAGCAAGAATTGTGATCATTCACGTCTAAAAAGTCAAGCAAGGAGCCAGCCCAAGTCAGACAAGTGGCTCAAGTTGGCTGGCCAAATTGATAAGGAAGGAGCCAATCAGAGCGCGACACGTGGCACTTTGGAAAAAGGGGACGGCAGACATGAGCCGTACGGCTACTATGGGAAGATCAGACCAGCAGTTTGTTCTTCAGTAACTTGGCCACAAAAGTCATGATTTTGGACAGTTCCAGCTACAATAGGGAAGGGGGATGACCCCTAAACTGATCCCTAAACCTCCCTAAAGGGCCTAAATGAAAGATTTCCACCTCCCTCATCCATATACTCACCTCCCTCATCCATTTTATCATAGATCATTCACACCACACTCTTGCTCTCGCTAAGAACTAAAAGAGCTCTCAAACCTCAGTCCATAAACCCTCACAACACCACCATAACACCACCAAAAACACACACCAAACACAAGCAAAAACAATCCACTCAAACACTCTCTCAATCTAAGGCAAACACCTTAAGAAAAGCAACAAAAAAGTCTTCCCTTGGAAGCAAAGGAAGCACATCTAGGTAATATCTTGTTCTTGTAAAGTTCATCCATGTAAAATGTAGATCTTTATGTGATTTGGAAAAGGGTCTAGCCACTTGTTAGGCTAGACCCCCATTTGATGTCCAAAAGATGTAATGTTGACACTCTTGTTGTTCGTCTCTCTAAATGATGATATACCATGATTAAATTCTCAAATGGCTGTTGTTTTGTGTTGTTCATATATATATATCTATGTGTATCCAAAGTTTCATGTTCACATTATTTCATTTAAGTGAGTTTTCATGGGTGTTTTCATCCCTTTTGTAGATTTCCAGCAGACTGTCCATCTGCACCTTTCTGTCTTGTTGCTCTCTTTGTGCATAGTAAACTTAGGTTTTGGTCTTAGACCACAAAAAGGATTTTGTTCTAAACAAACATAGGAATACTATAATGTAAATATATTATTTTACCCTGAGTGGAAGAGGTTCTTTCCATTTTGTGTTTGAACTCTCTGTTCTCAGATTAGCATACTTCCTGTTCTGACACCAAAATGTCAGAGGTGTTATATATGACTTAAACATTCTCAATGGCCTTGAAACTTTCTAGATCTAAACTTTGATATGTTCGGAATAACTTTCATGTTTGGTATTTCCCATGATTCCCCCGTTTTCATGATTCAAAAAGTGAGTCTTTTATGGATGCATGAATGTCTGTCAGATCTGGCTGTTGAAAGTTCTATCTTGCAAGCCTTGTTTGGATACCTTAACATGCTCCTAAAATCAGAGGAAAATTAATGTTTGATAATTGATGTGAATGCTAAACCATTTTCAAAACCAAGTGAGAGTCCACCCAAACATTCCTAGAATAGGAAGACTTCCTCTTATATTATTCACCATTTTGTTAGGGCATAAAAGCAAGGCATAAAAGGCATAAAATGAGTCTAAGTGGCATGCATACTAGAGACCATCACGGGCGAGGAGAGTGCCTAACCCCTTCTCTTTCTCGTAACTTAGCCCCCGAACCCACTTTCTCTAAATAAAAGGTTTTGTCTTCATTTTTCCTAAAATAAAGTGAGGTGGCGACTCTTGACTGTTTGATTCCATCGAGAGGAAACCATTGTGTGATATCCCCCATCCCACATCGGAAATATGTGGGAATTGAGTGTGCTATATAGAAGGCCCATACACTCCTACTAAGCATTAAATCATCCATTGGACTTTTGGAGGCCTGTGATGGGCTGTGGTTGACCCAATTGAGGAGATGCTTGGTGGGCTAGTGTATGGTACCTATGTGGCGGGTCGGGCCTGTGGGCTCGGGTCGTTACAAATGGTATCAGAGCGGAACCCCGGCCTTAAGGCTTGCGAGCTAGCCCGGGGGTACGATCTGGGTATTGATTGACCTTTCCAGGGACGGCAAGGGTTTGAGTGGGGGAGATTGTGATATCCCCCATCCCACATCGGAAATATGTGGGAATTGAGTGTGCTATATAGAAGGCCCATACACTCCTACTAGCATCAAATCATCCATTGGACTTTTGGAGGCCTGTGATGGGCTGTGGTTGACCCAATTGAGGAGATGCTTGGTTGGCTAGTGTATGGTACCTATGTGGCGGGTCGGGTCTGCGGGCTCGGGTCGTTACACATTGTGTGAGAACCGAGCGCATTTCCAAAAGCGCATTAGCACGAAACGGACCCGAATCACTTTCGTGAGCGATCATTTCGCTGTTTGGCTTTCGAGCGCGGGCTCTCACAATGGCTTATGTCCAATATGATATCGCGTGATAAAGGGATTGTGATATGTTCTATAAGGTAACTGTCACGACCCGAAATATAGGCTCTATTTTATTAGTAATTAAATGATTATTATTTAATTATTTGCTTATTTATTTATTTATTTAAATTATTATTTATTTAAATATTTATGTGTTATAATGATTATGCCTAGCATTTTACTTGAGTTATTTGGGCTAGTGTAGAAGTGTTGGGTCTTAATTGTTAGTTGGGAGTGTAGTTTGTGTGTAGTGTGAGAGAGGGGGCCTAAGTGTAAGTTTTTAAAATAATTTTTCATACTCCCTCCCTACTCCCCTCACCTCCCTCACCATTCCCTCACTCTTTCTCCATCTTCTCCCAGCACTCTTTCTTTCTCTCTCTCCAAGTTAGAAGGGTAAGTTTTCTTTTCTTCTTCTCTCTTCATTTTCTCCTTCTTCCTCTCATCTTCTCTCATTTCTTAAAACGTAAACATTGTTTAGATCGTCGCTAGGATCGCGTAGAGTCAAAAAGATTTGAAATCCATCAACTTTGAGAATTTGCATGTAAGTTACTTTTCCCCCATTTTAATGCTAAAATGTTCATATCATGTTCATATAATGCTTTTGTTGTTATATTGGAAGTTTTGATGAGTTTGCAATTTATTTGGAATTTATTTGGGTTTTTGATCAAAAATGGTGATTTTGGAATGTTGGTTTGATTCTTGATTTTTGGTTGTTAAATGTTGTTTTAGGAGTCCTTTTAGACTTATAAGTCGTTTTGGTACATTAGTATGTGAGTTGGAATGTTGGATTTTGGGTGGAAATGTGTTTTGGGTATAAAAATGGAAGAACCCATGTTGTTCATCCCGATTTCCAGTTTTTCAGAACATTGTGCGACCGCACAAAACTTCCTAGGCGACCGCACAACTATCTGAAGGCTTTTGTTCTTGTTTTGAGGCTTTTTGTGCGACCGCACAGTCCATTTTGGGCGGCCGCACACAACCTCAGGAAGTTTACATTTTGTTGTTTTGTGTGATTGAAGGACGCGTTTTGGTCCAAGTCTTGGGTGTCCTTTTAGTTGACCTTAGTGAACATTGTAGTACACTCTAGCGATAGAATTGGGTCCCTTGTGATCGAGTTTGTGTTTGAAACTAATTAAGTATTAATTTGGATTTTGGGACACCTTATTGAGGTATTGTTGGTTTGACTTATCCTTGTGATGATTATTTGGTATATGTTTGGGCATCTTAAGATGTGTTAGTGATCGTTCCAATCGAATTGATTTTCAAGTGAGTCTTGGTCTAGGTTTTAGGCGATGTCCTATAGTACCTAGAGGGTTGTTATTGAACACTAAAATGTAGGGTTTAGTCCGGTCGTGATCATGTACTAATAAGGGTAACCTTTTGGATTCGTTGGGGATGTTTAGAGTTGGTTCGTCATGGACGGAGGTAAAACGTGAATTGGCGATTGGTTACTTACGGTTTGATTAACCTTAAAGTGTATTCATTCTGATTTCCTACCTTTGGAATTCCAGGTGTAAGAGAGAGTTGGGTTCATGGTCCTAGCATATCTTTATGAGTAGATGTTTAGGGTCATTTTGGTAATAGTCATTATGCTGTTTGTGAGCGACCGTTTGGGTTGTGCTCTTTATGAGTAACTTGTGGGTATCATATTTAGGATGTATTTGATACGTGCCTTGTCTTGGAATCATCTTGTGTTAATGATCAATGTTGTTGTGCTCTTCATGAGAAACTCTTGTTATCGTTGTTGTTAAACTCTTCATGAGTGCCCGTTGCATCTTTATGGTGATTATTTGGTATGGTTCCCTACTTTGGAATCCTTAGTTGTTTACCATGCTAGTATTTTATTTCTTAGCATGATTGAAAGTCCAGCTGGTTAAATTGTGTATCGAGTCAGGCAATGGATAATGCTATAATGGCACGAGCCAAGTCCAGTATAGCATCGCCCATTGGTCCTTCTGTCCTCATCCAGATTGGCCTTGGTTGGGATGAGCTAGCTCCGTTGTGGGTATTCTAGCTAATCGTTTTGGAGCATGACTTTGTGGCATGGCTCCCGCCCCTTGTGGCACTTTACACTGTTATTGGTTCCGGTACCGGGTTTCTCTTCAGCTTTTATGCTACTATGAAGATGGATTGTTTGATTGATGGGTTGATTGGTCGCTTCTGACCGGGGATTCCTCTTCAGCTTTCACGCTATTATGAAGATGATGAATGGTTGGTTATTGAAGCTGCGCAGCGACCTTTATTTGGTTCTTTCAGTTGGGAAACCTTGGCTAATATCCTTTGTTATGTGTTTACTTTCCGCTGCTATCTGTTGACTGTTATTTGTTACATGCTATGTGATATTTATCATTGTTTATTGCTTATTGCATATTAGCATGTCATGTAGTTGCATTAGTAACTTATTGAGATCTATCTCACCCCTTTTCTTTTTATCTTTGTTTTCCTTAACACCCCCCAGGTGCTAAGGATTAGACTCGCTGATCACGAGAAAGAGGGCGTCGAGTGTGGATCCGTTCTTTTGGGGAAAGTTGTATAGGTTGGTTTACATTATATCAATGTGTAACCTTTTGGGATATGTGTACCAAACATTGACGTCACTAGGAATTGTGTATATTTGTATTATTGTTAGCATAGACTTGTGGAAGTTTATGATAAGTTGTATTTGGTTTTTATCAACTTGGTTTTTGTAAAACTTTGGATCACCCCTTTTTGTATCAAATGGAATTTTTAACTTCGGTATTTTGGAGTTTATTGTTAGAGTCGACGTCCAGCTCGCGGTCCCGGGGCCCGCGGGGTCCGGGATCGCGACAGTTGGTATCAGAGCTATGGCATTAGCTCTATGTGTAAGTCTAGGTGGATTAGTATGACCTAGGTGGGTAGTAGAGTGCGGAGTGATTAATGGTTGATGTTTTATGAAGATAATTGTTCTCAATGTCTGGAAGAAGAAACAGAGGAGGTGCTAGTGGGGCACAGAATCAGAATGACACAAGGGATGAAGCCCGTGCCATGTTTCAAGGCATGTTCGAGGCGGCCATGAAGGCCATACATGATCAAGGTCCGAGGGTAGAACAAGCACCACCCCGTTATGGATTGGAGCAATTTCTGAAGTTGAAACCGGTTGAATTCAATGGGGAGCCCGATGTAAGGAAAGCTGAGTTGTGGATTGAGTCTATGGAGAAGATTTACGATGTGTTTGGGTGTTCGGATGAGGACGAGGTCCGGTTCGCGGCTTACAAGCTTGTGGGAGCCGCCGAGCATTGGTGGAAAGGTATTAAAGCTAATTGGGATGATACTCGCACAGTGTATGCGTGGGAGTTGTTCGTGCGTAAGTTCAGAGAGCATTTCATTCTGGTTGTTGATCAGAATCGAAAGGAGATCGAGCTACTCAACTTGGAGCAAGGTGTGTTGTCTATAGCACAATATTCGGCTAAGTTCATAGAATTAGCCCGGTATTGCGACTATTTGGTGAGGACCGAGGAACAAAAGGCTATGAGATTTATTCGGGGATTGAAGACCTCCATCCGTACTCAACTAATTGCTCAACGGATCGTGACTTTCCAAGATGCAGTGGACCGAGCCTATTTGATAGAGCAAGATATCGGGGAGCATAAGAGGAAGACCGAGGTGGCCAACCCGAGTAAGCAAGGAGCGCTGAGCAAGTCACAACCGAGGATTGAAAATCGAGGTAACTTTGGGGGACAATCTCAGTCCCGAGGGCAACAAAACCCAAGGAACCCGGGTACCACTTCCGGGAACCAAGGGAGCCAAATTAGGAGGCTTTGTTCGTATTGTCAAAAGGAAGGTCATTCTGAGGACCGTTGTTGGAAGAAGCAAGGAAGGTGCACAAATTGTGGTCAAATGGGTCACTTTGTAAAAGATTGCCCGAGAGGTAGGGGACAAGCATCCGGGTCAGGAGTTGGTTTTAATCAGGGTCAGAAGCGGGATGCCGCCGGGAAACCCAAGGTTCAAGGGAAGGTTTATGCCATGAATCAACAACAAGCGACCGATGATCCTTCTGTTATTGGAGGTATTATTTCTGTGTCTAATGTGAGCGCACGAGCGTTAGTAGATCCAGGATCATCTCATTCATACATTTCTGTGCAATTTGCTTCTATGTTAAATGCTGCATTCGAGTCTTTACCGTACGTGCTAGAGGTGTCGACCCCTATAGGAGAATGCTTGATTTCTGATCGAGTCTTTCGTGCTTGTGATGTGGTTATTTGTGGTCGAGTCCTTTGTGCGGATTTGGTGGTTCTTCCTATCCAAGACTTTGATGTCATTTTGGGTATGGATTGGTTGAGCAAGTTTCATGCGTCCGTTGATTGCCGTAAGAAAACTGTTACTTTTTCTATTCCTGATGTGCCTAAGTTTGTTTTTGAGGCTTGTCCTCTGAGTAGAAAGGTTCGCTTAATTTCTTTTATGAAAGCGAGAAAATTATTGCATAGTGGTTGCGAGGGGTATTTGGCTAGTGTTCTCGATACTAGGAAAGAATCCCCTAGTTTTGATAGTGTTCGGGTAGTTCGGGAATTTCCCGATGTTTTCTCTACCGAGTATGAGATGCCTCCCGATCGTGAGATTGAGTTTTGTATAGATCTTTTGCCGGGTACGGCTCCGATTTCGAAAGCGCCTTATAGGTTAGCTCCCGCCGAGTTGAAGGAACTAAAGGTTCAGTTGCAAGAGTTGCTTGATCGAGGGTTTATCCGCCCTAGTGTTTCCCCGTGGGGAGCACCGGTTTTGTTTGTGCGAAAGAAAGATGGTTCGTTGAGATTGTGCGTCGATTATAGAAAGTTGAATCAGGTTACGGTGAAGAATAAGTATCCTCTACCGCATATTGATGATTTGTTTGATCAGCTTCAAGGGTCCGTGGTTTTCTCTAAACTTGATTTGAGGAGTGGGTACCATCAGTTGAAGGTTCGATCGGAGGATATTCCGAAGACTGCTTTTCGCACTCGGTATGGTCATTATGAGTTCTTGGTTATGCCGTTTGGGTTGACTAACGCGCCGGCCGTGTTAATGGATTTGATGAACCGAATTTTCCATCCTTATCTTGATTCGTTCGTTGTAGTCTTCATCGACGACATTCTTGTTTATTCGAAGTCTCGAGAGGAGCATGAGCAGCACTTGAGGACAGTTTTATCAGTTCTTGCGAGGGAGAAATTATTTGCGAAGTTTAGCAAATGCGAATTTTGGCTCGAGAAGGTGTCATTTCTGGGTCATGTTATTTCGAAAGATGGGATTTCTGTGGATCCGTCAAAGATTGAAGCTATAGTGGATTGGAAGAGACCCGAGTCAGTGACCGAGATTCGTAGTTTTCTTGGTTTAGCCGGTTATTACCGAAGATTTATCGAGGGATTTTCGAGGATTGCTACTCCGATGACTCAGTTGACCCGGAAGAATGTTCCGTTTGTGTGGACCGAGAAATGTGACAAGAGTTTCGAGGAATTGAAGAAGAGGCTAACTACCGCACCGATCTTGACTTTGCCTAATGGGAGCGATGGCCTAGTGATTTACAGTGATGCTTCGAAAGAGGGTTTGGGTTGTGTGTTGATGCAGAATGGGAAAGTAATTGCGTATGCTTCGAGGAAGTTGACCCCTAGTGAGCAAAATTACCCGACTCATGATATGGAGTTAGCGGCTATTGTATTTGCGTTGCATAAGTGGAAGCATTATCTTTATGGAGCGAAGTTTGAGATTTTTACGGATCACAAGAGTTTGAAGTACCTTTTCTCTCAGAAAGAGTTGAACAACCGACAGCGCCGATGGATGGAATTGTTGAAGGATTATGATTGCACGATTTCTTATCATCCGGGGAAGGCGAATGTGGTAGCCGATGCGATTAGTAGAAAATCTTATGTGGCTTCGATGATGGTCCGTGAATGGAAAATGCTAGAGGATGTTCGAGATTGGTCTCCTCGTGAATCGAGACATGGGGCTATTTTTGCGAATATTAGGGTGTCTCCGACCCTAATTCAGAGAATAAAGGAAGCCCAGAAAGAAGATCCCGAGTTGGTGAAAATAATGGGTAAATTGAAGGAAAAGAATTTCGAGGATTTTTCTTTGAGTCCGAGTGGAGTTTTGACTTTCCGTGGAAGATTGTGTGTTCCTGATGTTGATGGAATTAAACAGAGAGTTCTTGATGAGGGCCACAAATCGAAGTATACTATTCATCCGGGTAGTACGAAGATGTATCAGGATTTGAAGCAACAATTTTGGTGGATTAATATGAAGAGGGAAATAGCCGAGTTCGTATCGAGATGGCACCGTTTGAGGCTTTGTATGGAAGAAAGTGTAGATCGCCTATTTGTTGGGATGAGGTCGGTGAAGCGAAAGTTTTGAGTATTGATTTGCTTCGGGATTCGGTTGAGAAAGTTAGAGTTATCCGGGATAGATTGAAGACAGCCCAGAATCGTCATAAGAGCTACGCAGATAACCGAAGGCGAGATCTTAGTTTTCAGATCGGTGATTTGGTATTCTTGAAGGTATCTCCAAAGGTGGGTATTCGTAGATTTGGGAAGAAAGGCAAGTTGGCTCCGAGGTTCATTGGTCCTTTTGAGATTTTGGGAAAGGTTGGACTTCTAGCGTATCGTCTTGTGTTACCGCCATCTTTGGACCGGTTGCACAACGTTTTCCACGTTTCTATGCTTCGGAAGTATGTTCATGATCCGTCTCACGTGTTACCGAGGATACCGGAGGATATTGAGCCCGATATGAGTTATGAGGAACGACCGGTTCGGATCTTAGATTCTAAAGTCCAAGAGTTGAGAAACAAGAGCATCGCGTTGGTTCGAGTTCTTTGGAGGAATCATAACATCGAGGAGTCGACGTGGGAGCTTCGTGATGAGATCGAGAGGAAATTTCCGTGGCTTTTTGTTTGAGGTGAGTCTCGTTAAAATTCGGGTCGAATTTTCTTTAAGAGGGAGTGAATGTCACGACCCGAAATATAGGCTCTATTTTATTAGTAATTAAATGATTATTATTTAATTATTTGCTTATTTATTTATTTATTTAAATTATTATTTATTTAAATATTTATGTGTTATAATGATTATGCCTAGCATTTTACTTGAGTTATTTGGGCTAGTGTAGAAGTGTTGGGTCTTAATTGTTAGTTGGGAGTGTAGTTTGTGTGTAGTGTGAGAGAGGGGGCCTAAGTGTAAGTTTTTAAAATAATTTTTCATACTCCCTCCCTACTCCCCTCACCTCCCTCACCATTCCCTCACTCTTTCTCCATCTTCTCCCAGCACTCTTTCTTTCTCTCTCTCCAAGTTAGAAGGGTAAGTTTTCTTTTCTTCTTCTCTTTCATTTTCTCCTTCTTCCTCTCATCTTCTCTCATTTCTTAAAACGTAAACATTGTTTAGATCGTCGCTAGGATCGCGTAGAGTCAAAAAGATTTGAAATCCATCAACTTTGAGAATTTGCATGTAAGTTACTTTTCCCCCATTTTAATGCTAAAATGTTCATATCATGTTCATATAATGCTTTTTTGTTATATTGGAAGTTTTGATGAGTTTGCAATTTATTTGGAATTTATTTGGGTTTTTGATCAAAAATGGTGATTTTGGAATGTTGGTTTGATTCTTGATTTTTGGTTGTTAAATGTTGTTTTAGGAGTCCTTTTAGACTTATAAGTCGTTTTGGTACATTAGTATGTGAGTTGGAATGTTGGATTTTGGGTGGAAATGTGTTTTGGGTATAAAAATGGAAGAACCCATGTTGTTCTTCCCGATTTCCAGTTTTTCAGAACATTGTGCGACCGCACAAAACTTCCTGGGCGACCGTACAACTATCTGAAGGCTTTTGTTCTTGTTTTGAGGCTTTTTGTGCGACCGCACAGTCCATTTTGGGCGGCCGCACACAACCTCAGGAAGTTTACATTTTGTTGTTTTGTGTGATTGAAGGACGCGTTTTGGTCCAAGTCTTGGGTGTCCTTTTAGTTGACCTTAGTGAACATTGTAGTACACTCTAGCGATAGAATTGGGTCCCTTGTGATCGAGTTTGTGTTTGAAACTAATTAAGTATTAATTTGGATTTTGGGACACCTTATTGAGGTATTGTTGGTTTGACTTATCCTTGTGATGATTATTTGGTATATGTTTGGGCATCTTAAGATGTGTTAGTGATCGTTCCAATCGAATTGATTTTCAAGTGAGTCTTGGTCTAGGTTTTAGGCGATGTCCTATAGTACCTAGAGGGTTGTTATTGAACACTAAAATGTAGGGTTTAGTCCGGTCGTGATCATGTACTAATAAGGGTAACCTTTTGGATTCGTTGGGGATGTTTAGAGTTGGTTCGTCATGGACGGAGGTAAAACGTGAATTGGCGATTGGTTACTTACGGTTTGATTAACCTTAAAGTGTATTCATTCTGATTTCCTACCTTTGGAATTCCAGGTGTAAGAGAGAGTTGGGTTCATGGTCCTAGCATATCTTTATGAGTAGATGTTTAGGGTCATTTTGGTAATAGTCATTATGCTGTTTGTGAGCGACCGTTTGGGTTGTGCTCTTTATGAGTAACTTGTGGGTATCATATTTAGGATGTATTTGATACGTGCCTTGTCTTGGAATCATCTTGTGTTAATGATCAATGTTGTTGTGCTCTTCATGAGAAACTCTTGTTATCGTTGTTGTTAAACTCTTCATGAGTGCCCGTTGCATCTTTATGGTGATTATTTGGTATGGTTCCCTACTTTGGAATCCTTAGTTGTTTACCGTGCTAGTATTTTATTTCTTAGCATGATTGAAAGTCCAGCTGGTTAAATTGTGTATCGAGTCAGGCAATGGATAATGCTATAATGGCACGAGCCAAGTCCAGTATAGCATCGCCCATTGGTCCTTCTGTCCTCATCCAGATTGGCCTTGGTTGGGATGAGCTAGCTCCGTTGTGGGTATTCTAGCTAATCGTTTTGGAGCATGACTTTGTGGCATGGCTCCCGCCCCTTGTGGCACTTTACACTGTTATTGGTTCCGGTACCGGGTTTCTCTTCAGCTTTTATGCTACTATGAAGATGGATTGTTTGATTGATGGGTTGATTGGTCGCTTCTGACCGGGGATTCCTCTTCAGCTTTCACGCTATTATGAAGATGATGAATGGTTGGTTATTGAAGCTGCGCAGCGACCTTTATTTGGTTCTTTCAGTTGGGAAACCTTGGCTAATATCCTTTGTTATGTGTTTACTTTCCGCTGCTATCTGTTGACTGTTATTTGTTACATGCTATGTGATATTTATCATTGTTTATTGCTTATTGCATATTAGCATGTCATGTAGTTGCATTAGTAACTTATTGAGATTTATCTCACCCCTTTTCTTTTTATCTTTGTTTTCCTTAACACCCCCCAGGTGCTAAGGATTAGACTCGCTGATCACGAGAAAGAGGGCGTCGAGTGTGATCCGTTCTTTTGGGGAAAGTTGTATAGGTTGGTTTACATTATATCAATGTGTAACCTTTTGGGATATGTGTACCAAACATTGACGTCACTAGGAATTGTGTATATTTGTATTATTGTTAGCATAGACTTGTGGAAGTTTATGATAAGTTGTATTTGGTTTTTATCAACTTGGTTTTTGTAAAACTTTGGATCACCCCTTTTTGTATCAAATGGAATTTTTAACTTCGGTATTTTGGAGTTTATTGTTAGAGTCGACGTCCAGCTCGCGGTCCCGGGGCCCGCGGGCTCCGGGGTCGCGACAGTAACTTTGGAATTTCAAAGTTATACTAATTGGGTAGTCATAATGGCTTGCTAGAGTCTACTTATGACTTACGGGTTCTGAATGGTTCGGACTCGTTGTCAACTTAGTATAATCCTATTGGGTCACACACAATAGAACGGATTGGAAAAAAGGCAAAAATCTGGGATTTTAGAAACTGCCACCGTACGGCTGCACGGCCACCGTACGGCTCCTATAGAGCCGTACGACTGCCCCCCCCCCCCCCCGATTCTGGTCAGTTTGTTTAGTTTTCTTGTATGACAAGGAATCCCGATCCCAAACAGAATTAGGTCAAATCCTCATATAAATATTGTTGGGTTTCCTAGTAACATGCGCATCAGAATAAAGCGTTTAAAATTTCATGAAACCCAAAGCTTATAGATCCATTCATATGATTATGTCAAATACATCTACAATGAATATAAGAATACTAACCCTTGAAGTGTTTGATTAACAACCTTGAATTCTGTGGAGCTTTTCGAAACTTGATCACGAACACGATCACGAGCAAGATCACGAACTTGAAGATGATGAGCTTCACCCTCTAACGGTATCCACACCACGAACTAATATCAAGAAACTCTTGATCTTGGTTTCTAGACCAATATGTGAAAACTCTTTTCACAAAGATGAACTATATGGAATTAATATGTATTCTTGTTCTTCACTATTATGATCTTAGAACAAGAAAATAGTCTCTCAAACTCTTTGGAGGCTTTCACAATGCATAGGACTGATTAGGGATGTTAGAGGCTGTTTATATACTTGTTAAACCTATTCCAAATAGGTAACAAGTGATTAAACCTACAAGAAAACGAATTAGGAAAATCCCAGTCAAAGCAGGACTGATGGTCCGCCCGGGTACACAAGCTGGTCCGGCCGGATCAAGGCTTTGTCCGACCGGGTGTCAACCTTGGTCCGCCAGGATCTTCCTGTGGCCCGGCTGGGTCCTTTACAAGGTCCGACCAGACCTTCCCCTTTTCCAGCTTTCTCCTATAAATTCCTAATATTCCTCAAAGGCCCTTCGACCCAAAATTCCATTTAAGTCCTTTTAAGATTCGTTCTAATGTGTGTGACCCTTTAGGATTATACTAAGTTGGCAATGGGTGTAAAACCATAAGATATGATTAGGTTCTAGCAAACCGTCAAACCTACCCAATTAGTATAACTATATATAAGTTCGTATATTTTATAGAACATATCACAATCTCTTTGTTTCACGATGTCTATTGAACGTAAGCCATGGTCAATGGTCAACTTACATAATTCAATGCTTTCTCGATCCCGAATGTATTGATAAGAAAAATCTTATTTGAGCACGGACATGCATTTCATCAATACCATTCATCTAGTGGCCAAAGCTTGACATCTCTCTTGACGAGGAACAAATCCCATCTTGGCTTATTACTCTTCCCTACACGATTCCGATTACGCCAATCATATTCTTTATAGCTACCCGGTTAGGGGTAACGTTTGAATATGTCAAACGTAATGTTCATCAAGTGGAAGACTATAATAACCTCAAGTCTAAAGATTCCAGTTATATAACTATATGAGACTTAATTATGACATTGTGACCATGACATTAATCTCATATCGGTCAGTCCAGTATTTGTTCTCCAACAATTACCCATAAGTTTAATTGTATCCCATACACCATAATCATCATATGATTATCTATTAAACTTATACTAATAATCAATTATCATTATCAGGGACAGGGATTATTATAATAAACATGCAAATGATATAATAATCAAACATTCAATATCTTTATTAAATCATAAACAATAGATAACATTAATCGTTCAAATAACGTGCCTAGAGCATACAACACCAACAAATATATGCACCCGGGTTTGACAGCCTCTAATGGTGATTTGAGAAATCACAACACATTGTTTTAGAAACAATAAATTATAGAGAGGTAGGATTATTTATTTTGTGATCCATGATCATCAAAATACAATAATCAATGAAGCAAAATAATTACTATGAAGAAATCGTTTCTTCATCAAGCCTTGGGTCTAGCAATCCAGATCAAGAAGGTGTTCTTGATATCCGTTCGATGTGTGGATACCGATAGAGGGTGTTTGCGTTAGCACCTCAAAGTATGTGTTCATGGATTCGATCTTCAAGGGTATGTTTTCTTTCATCTTGTATTTAATTTAATCAACATGCACGGATCCGGGCTCTTGGGTGTTTGATTTCATATGTTTATTTCACTGCGCATGATGCATCAAAACCCAATACTGGTATCAGATCCCCGTTCATCGTTGATTATTTTAATACATCATGTTTAAATTGTTTAATTCGATTATATGATTTGCATGATAATAAGATGAATGTGTGATTTGAGTTTTATATATGAGATATAAAATTTATGAGCATGATTATATGGGGATTATGTGATTATAATATTAATTGGATTCATATGTATAATCGTATGCTTAGATTTTCATCTTATAATTGGATTATATTTATTGACGATCTTGATCTAATTTTTATGTGGAATAAATTGGTTATTGATTATATGAATTAGATGATTTAAAATTTGTAATCTGTAATTTCGTGTTAGTTTAATCTGATTAAAGTTTGAACATGATATTGGGATTGATCGAATTTATAAAATTCTGGAAATCTGGGGAAACTGGGGATGAGAACCGTACGGCGGATTGGAAGCCGTACGGCTCCCTTTCAGCCGTACTGCTGGCCTAGGTTTCCTGGAAATTTTGTTTTGTTTTCTGGTTTTCTGATTGTTCTGTAAATCGTTTACAGAATTCGAAACAGATATCGAATCTGGATTCAGATGGCTGGCTTTTGAAACCATGTTTCCTGAAATATGATTTAATCCAGAAAGTTGCAGAAATACAAATTCTAAA
This sequence comes from Campanula takesimana, assembly GCA_026119855.1. NCBI lineage: Eukaryota > Viridiplantae > Streptophyta > Magnoliopsida > Asterales > Campanulaceae > Campanula > Campanula takesimana. The sequence continues at coordinate 1,269,624 of JAOWBW010000015.1, read as the reverse complement.
GAGTTTAGGATTGCTGTAATCTATGAGATTAAGAGACAATGAAAAGGTCTTGAAACAAGTGACCAATCTATACGGGAATGTGGATGCCTTTTGGCTTAGTTTCGACCGTATAGAGAAGTTACTTGGTTTCTTGATCTTAGTACGGGATTGTGGATGCCTTTTGGCTTAGTTTTGACCGTGCGTTTTGTGCTCTCAATTTATAGATGTTCTGCGGAAACAAAAGTTTCAGAAATTATCCCTATGAGAAAAGTGCAAATTGTTTACAGAGAAGGAAACTAAATTTGGATTAATTCATTGTATGGACCAATGGCAGGCTTACGCCTTGTTTCTGGGAATACGAATGAAATATCAAATCTGTAAATTGTTTACAGAGAATTTAGATCCCGTCCCCATTATGTTGCTTCATAATTAAATCACAAGATTTTGCTTCTGTTAATTAATTTGATTAGTTAATATCCTTTATGCAAAGACTATATTACATTATGTTTGACATAATTAAATATATGATCCATGATTAAAACACATGTGAGTACACCGGGTAGTTCAATACAGCCTCTAATCATCGCGAGGCACATTAATTCTATCAGTGTATGAGCATGATGAGTGAAAGAGTGGTTCCTATACGTTTAACGTGGTTTGACTTAATTAGGCTATCATAAGGGTTATGAGCCTAAAGCAAAAGATGAGATTAAAACATGTTAGGCATAAGATGTCTAAAATCTCATAAAGGATCTAAGAGTCACATATGATGTGAATGATAAGGAGTTATCTACCTAAATAACTTGATTTTTAGCAGTCGTGCCCTAGCCGACTCAAAGTTAGGTGAAATACGGATCTTAGCCAACTTAAATTATATTATACAATTGTTGTATTTGAAGGTGTATAATTTAGTGGGAGTATTTATGAAATACTTTATATATCTCTAAATGATAATGGTATGAAATATAGGTGTATATTTACTTGCATATTTTGTAGAATGTCTTAAACTATAATCATGTTTAATTACTGCGATTGACCCCACTTAAAGAGAATAAGATTGACTTCCTTGACCTAGTCATGAGCTTAAGAATTGTTCTAAAGCAAGAACGGAAGTTATGAATTCTTAATAAATCCTATTCCTGATAATCCTAATGCCTTAAGGATGGACAAAGACATTTATTAGAAGCATGTGTTTGCTTGTGTTTAAGATTGACTTCCTTGACCTAGTCATGAGATTAAGAATTGTTCTAAAGCAAGATAGGAAGTTATGAATTCTTAAGGATTGTTTTTGCTTGTGTTTGGTGTGTGTTTTTGGTGGTGTTATGGTGATGTTGTGGTGGTTTTTGACTTAATTAGGATATCATAAGGGTTATGAGCCTAAAGCAAAAGATGAGATTAAAACATGTTAGGCATAAGATGTCTAAAATCTCATAAAGGATCTAAGAGTCACATATGATGTGATTGATAAGGAGTTATCTACCTAAATAACTTGATTTTTAGCAGTCGTGCCCTAGCCGACTCAAAGTTAGGTGAAATACGGATCTTAACCCACTTAAATTATATTATACAATTGTTGTATTTGAAGGTGTATAATTTAGTGGGAGTATTTATGAAATACTTTATATATCTCTAAATGATAATGGTATGAAATATATGTGTATATTTACTTGCATATTTTGTAAAATGTCTTAAACTATAATCATGTTTAATTACTGCGATTGACCCCACTTAAAGAGAATAAGATTGACTTCCTTGACCTAGTCATGAGCTTAAGAATTGTTCTAAAGCAAGAACGGAAGTTATGAATTCTTAATAAATCCTATTCCTAATAATCCTAATGCCTTAAGGATGGACAAAGACATTTATTAGAAGCATGTGGATGATTCTATATATGTCAATTGTTTTTATGACTTGCTATCATATATTTAGAACTTTAGAAGTATCTGAAACACATGGATACTTATTTGATAAACAATCACGTAGGAAGCATTCCTACAAGCACGAAAGGCAAGAAAAGTTTGAGATTTATTAGAGTCTAACATTCATTTGATGAATGAAATGTATGTTAATAAGGTCTCATGTTTTGAACATGGAAAGACATATTAATTACCTTATATGGCTTGGTTATCAAGTTAGTTTGGAACTAACAAACGGATTTGATATTAATTCGTAAGCGACATTTGATGTTTAAAAATGCTAAGTCTTAATATCAAATGGAAACCTTCTCAAACCTTAAAGGTTAATAAGGACAAGGATTTAAGATAAAGGCAAGACAAGAATTCTTAAGCCTAAAAGAAATATTTATGGCAAAAACCTAAAATTCTGAGGATGTAATTGCTACCATGGCAATATGATTGACCATTGGAAGAATTACAATTTGAATTCAAAGATCAAAAGGAATGGTAGTAGGGCTATCACTTCAAGTATTTATGTTAAAATTCTACCTCTAAGATCTTGGGTATTGGATACTGGATATGGATCCCACATTTGTATAAATATGTAAGACTTGAGAAATAGAAAGACTACTTAAAAGGGTAAAGATTAACCTCTGTGTTGATAATGATGCAAAGGTTGCAACATTAATCATAAGAACTTGCGAAGTGTCTTTACCTAGTGGGTTCTTATTTGTTTTGAACAAATGTTGTGATGTTCCTACTTTAAGTAGAAATATTATTTTGGTTTCTTCACTAGAAGATTATGGATATTTCTTATTTCGAATAAGAAAGTGTTACATTAAAATGATTTGCTTTATTGTATTACTAATCATATAATGGAACTTTATATCCTTATCTTGGAAGAACAAAAATAATGAGTATAACGTAAATAATGGAAATCTAAATCTAAGGATGTAAGGGTTACATTCTTAAAGAATTAATGTCTATATAAATAATAAGAAACATATATATAAAATTCCATGGGACGGAGTTTTTTTTTTTTTTTTTTTTGGCGAAAGGAGACGGCACTCCCTAGATTTTATTAAAATAAAGAATCAAAGACAAAATAAAGGTGGGGGACATGACAGCCATAACCACCGAAAGAACGAAAACTAAGGAAGGAGTTCTTACACAATCCGTAAGATCCTCTACAAAACAAGAAAGGGGTTCTAAAATAAACAGAACAAGATCAAAGCCTAACATTAGGATACATAAGCTTATCAAGATAAAGCGGACCGCTACACTTTCTGGGAAGGCTGTCCACCTGAGTATACACACAATCATGCATTACATCCGCAGCCTCATTTGCAAGAAAATCAGCAAATTTATTCCCTTCTCTATATATATGAGTAATTCGGACCTGAATAAATGATAGCAGCCTCCTTATTTCCTGAATATGATACCAAACAGCCCAAGGAATTTTGTAGCTACCATGGAGAATTTTAACAACTTCAGAATCTAACTCCAGCCATAAAGAATTATAACCTCTATTAATGGCGAATCTCAACCCATCAACTACAGCGCGAACTTCAGCCATAGTATTGGATGCATGACCATAAAAATTAGAAAACGAAAAGAGAAACTCACCTTCATGGTCACGGAAAACACCCCCTCCGGCTGCAATACCTGGGTTACCTCTAGATGCCCCATCCGTGTGTTAACTTTATGGTGCCCAAGATTGGGGGATGCCACAAAATAAATTTTAAACGAGACACATTGACTTGCCTTGTTTTGAGACGAAAAAATTGTGTCAAATGACTCTCAATCAATGGAAAAGATAAGTAAAATGCCTTTGATGTACAAGAAATCTGCTCTTGGATAGCTTGGATAACCCGAAAATGATTAGGGGTATTATCATAAAAAACACACTTATTTCTATGCTTCCAAATATCCCAAAGAATGAACATAGGAATTAGCTTAATGAGCCACTTTTCCGAAGAGTTCTTATGCAAGGCGAGAGACGAAAACCAAAACACTAACCTTTGAGAAATGGATGTGCCTCGGATTGGAATGCCCAATAAATTGCCAAAAAACTCCCAAAGTCTGCTCCGCTACTTCTCCATCCAAAACAATATGACAAAGAGTTTCCATCTTTGGAGAATGAATGCAGAAATAACATCTAGATACAATAGGAATACCTCTACGAATAATGTTGTCATCCGTGGGAACTCCATTATGTAATACCTTCCAAAGAAAAATAGAGATCTTGAGAGGAATATGTTTTTGCCAACACCAAACTCCGATCCTTGACTGCTCTACATTCTCTCCAAGCGGATGAGATAGAAAATCTGCCCGTAGAAGAAGGAGTCCAAAAAGCATGGTCAGGATCATTAGAGAGTTGAATAGAAGAGCTTTGGATCGCATCTAGAGATTGTTGTCCATATAGATCACGAATATGGTCACTCCTAAGCTGCCCATTCTCGAAAAGAGAAAAAAATCTGGATATGCGCCTCACTAGGCCAAATAAAGCCATTAGGTAACTATCTTTCTTGGACGGAAATTTCACCCATTCCAACACCCCAAGCAATTCTCTCTTCAACAAAGTCTTTAACCCCAATCATACGCCGCCACACATAAGAACATCCCACCCTCAGAGATGCATCCATTGGGTGCAAAAGATGACAATATTTTGCTTTAAGAAAATCAATCCAAAGAGATTCGGAAGTTCTAAATCACCACCATAACTTCATAGAAAAAGCTGTAGCCATATCTTGAAAGGATCTCAGCCCAAGACCCCCTTCCTCAACAGGGAAAAAGAATTTCTTTGATGTAACCCAATGACATTTAGGGCTGCCATCAAGATTACTCCAGAAGAAATTAGCAATCAGCCGAACCATAGCTTTTATTACTCCTTTAGGAGGATCTAAAAGAGAAATATAATAAATGGGGATAGCCTGAAGGCAATGTTTAATCAGAATTAACTTCGCCCCCGAAGAAAGGATCTTACCACCCCAAGAATCCAATCTATCCCTAAGTTTCCTTAGAACCGGGTCAAATAAACTTTGAACTTTTCGACCAGAATTTATAGGACACCTAAGGTAAGTGATGGGGAGATCTTTATTTTGAAATCCCGTGGCATTAGCAATTACTGTATCTCTAGCATTATCCACCTTCCCCGTAATGAAACATGATTTGCCAATATTAATAAGCTGCCCAGAGAATTGCTGATATTGCTCCAAGAAATCCATATGTGCTTCTAAAGAAATAGTACTCCCATTACAAAAGATGATAATATCATCAGCATAAGAGAGATGAGAGATAATCGGGACATGAAGATAGCTTGTATGATAAGCAATGTGAGGCCGAAATTCATGAAGAGAATTCAAAACGTGGCTAAGAACTTCAGCAACAACAATGAATAAACTCGGAGAAATAGGGTCTCCTTGCCTAAGCCCTCGAGAAGAATGGAAATACCCAGCGGATTCCTCATTAATGAGAATATAGAAAACCAATTAAAAGCAATGCGTCGGTGGATTAGATCAATCCAAATTTCTGAGAAACCGAAACTTCTCATAACCTTAATAAGAGCAAACCATGAAAGTCGATCATAAGCCTTGGCCATATCAAGCTTAAGAGCAATATTAGAGCCAAACACTTTTTTATTTATAGATTGCATGAGCTCTTGGGCCAATAAAACATTCTCATGAATTAAACGGCCTTTAACAAAACCACTTTGTTGAGGAGATATTATACAAGGGAGAACAGTAGCAAGGCGGTTGGAGAGAAGCTTAGAGATTACCTTGTTAGAGAAGTTGCATAAACTAATCGGACGGAGGTCCGAAAAAGAAGATGGAGCAGCAACTTTAGGAATGGTTACAATAAGAGTACTAGACCAGCTACGAGGCATATGAAACCCAGAGAAGAACTCCAAAACAGCCCTGTGAATATCATAGGCAATAATATCCCAGCAATGATGATAAAATTCCCCCGTAAATCCATCCGGACCCGCTGCTCTAACTCCGCTCATAGAGAAAACTACTACTTTCAGCTCATCCAAAGAGGGTGAAGCAATTAAAGAGTTATTTTCCTCAAGAGTGATAATATTTGGGATATGAACTAAAAGATCAATAGGAGGAATATCATGATTGCCCGTCAATTGTTGTTCATAAAACTCTACAGCAGCCATTTTTGATATCATTTGGATCCGTAATCCACTCTCCTTGACTATCCCGAATTCTATGTAACATAAGCTTTTGACGTTTCTTTTTAACATATGAATGAAACAAACGTGTATTTTTGTCCCCATCTTTGATCCAAGATAAATTTGCTTTTTGCATCCAAAATTCCTCCTCAATCTTTAATTTAAACAACAGATTAGCTTGAGCCAAATGAAGCGCTGCCCTATTCTCCTCACTAGAATCTTGATCGAACAAAAGCTCTCTAGCATAAACCTCATCTTCAGCAACTTTAACTTGTTGATCAACCTTACCAAACACATTTCGATTCCATTCTTGGAGAACACGTTTGATTCTATTCAGTTTCTTAGCAAATTTCACCATATTCCTGCCCCCTAATAAAGTCTCTTCCCAAGATTGCCGAACAATGTTAAGAAATTCAGAATGTTTGGTCCAGACATTAAGAAATCTGAATACCCCTCTCCTTATTTCATTAGTAAGACGAATCTTAATAAATAATGGAGCATGATCAGAGCACGTTTTATTCAAATGAGTGATAGTTGTAGATGCAAAACTTTGAAGCCATACCTCATTATAAAACACCCTATCAAGCCTTTGTAAAATAGTTGCCCTTCCAGCCCTTTTATTCCACCAAGTATAAACATTCCCAATAAAGCCACCATCAATAAGATTGGCAACTTGAACCATATCTACAAATTCAGCCACATGTTTATCAAGCACGGGACGGCCTCCAAGTTTTTCAGATTGGTCCATAATAGCGTTGAAATCACCCATAATCATCCACGCCTCATTTGTATTGCTGCAGCTAATAAGATAATCCCAAAGCTCCCTTCGAGTATATTTACTACAACTTGCATAAACAAAAGAAAGTTGCACTGAGTTGGGCCATAAAGCATGAGAAGCCCGGACAGTCACCACTTGATCGTCCTCATGAATGAGATCACAAGAAACACCATGACGCCAAAAAACCCAAATGCTGCTTTTGAGATTTGAAAAACCACCAATACATCGCAATTTACGAACATAAGAATTCAACAAAACTGAATCCATCTTAGGCTCATAAATAGCAAAGACAGAAACTTCATGCATTCTAATTAATCTACGGACTCGACGCACCGAAGAAGAATTCCCAATGCCTCGAATATTCCAGATGATGATACCTACCATTAAAACACCAGATAAAAAGGAGTAGCAAGAGGGCTTTAAGCCATATGATGGGTGAGGGTAATCCCACCCTCAATTGTCGAACCATGAGGATCCTTTACCATTTCAATTCTTGGTCCCCTTGGAGATAATTGAAGCTGGTCAATAATACGGGCATTTGGGCCTTTGGGCATAGGGGCATCATCCATAAATAACTCAGAATCTGAATCTTGCTTTGCATCTTCCAAATCCACATCTTTATCATCCACCACATCTTCAACAAAACCATCCTGAGTATCATTATCACCCAAATCTGACCTGTTGGATGTAGTATCTCCGACATTATCAGTGAAAACCTTCGGCAAAGGTGTAGAATTTGCATTGACACTAGATTGTTTGAGAGATGTAGGGGAGACAAAAGGGACTTCCCGCCTTGAAAGGAAGCTGAAACCATTAGTAACAATGTTGGATGAACTTGAGGGCTTGGAGGCTAAAGAGGACTTGGCTGTTTTAGAGATCACCATCGAGGGTTTGTCAACCATATAGGGGATGTTGGAGCTTTTGGACACCAAAGAATCTGCTAGGGCACCATCCAAATCAACAAAGGTATGCTGCTCTTGCATGGAAGTAATTTTAATAGTTTCTTCATGATCACCACTGGACAAAGATTTCGACCCATCATCTTTTTTCTTCACATACATCTGATTTTGTTTGGGGTTTCCATTATCATTTTTGGCCAAGTCTTTCTTAAGCATCTCTTTGTTAACACCAGATTTATCATTCACCGATTTAGTGTTTGCTGGAAATCCATCTTTAATAGCCTTCCCTTTGTCAACTTTAGGTGCCTCTAGATTGCTGCTACCATCTTGTTTTGGCTTTAGGAAATAACAATTACTCATATCATGACCAAGCTTGTAACAATGCTTACAATAATGGGGAAGATTCATAAACTCCAGATTCTGGTAAAAACTTGAAAACTCATCTCCACAATCTAAGAAAACCCTAGAAGGAAACTTTTTAAGCAAATCTACTTGAACAAAAACCCTAGCTTCACTTGGCCTAGAAAGATTTGCAGTAGGCTGATCAATTGAGAGGGGCTCACCAAAAATATTCGCAATTGAAAAGAGACATACCTTGTTAAACATACGAATAGGAAGACCCGGGAGACTTACCCAAACAGGAAATAGAGAGGATTCCTTCTCCGGGTGCCATGAAGGCGTCCATCTGAAGACCCGCATAGGATGAAGCCCTAAATGCCAAGTTTCCTTTGACCACAGCCTATTAAAATCACCTTCATGCCTTAAGCGAATCAGGATGTGTTTTGAGTCGACATGCCCCAAAATGAATTCTGCCTTCAATCCAAATTTCACAAAAAACTGATGTGTATTCTCCATATTAGGTCGCCCGTGAGAAAACTTTCCAATCAACGTGTACTTGAATGGCTGGGCTAAGGAATTGATCATCTCCTTCGAAAATTTAAGAGAGGGTTCTCCCTTATAAGTGGAAACGGGAACAATATTAATTTGCAGAGGAGGAGGAACAAAAGAATCCTTAACCAAATTAGCAAAGGATTTCCTTTGTGAAGGAGAATTTGGCTGCACTAGGGTTTCCGGCGGCTGGGAGGAAGACGCGTCATTAGGAGACGCTGCATTAGGAACATACATAAACCTTTGGCCGCTAGGATTAGTGGAATGGATCCCGTTTACTACGGAATTCCCCAGCGCATTAGGAATGACAAGCGCAGGCTGCAATTGAGAAGAAGAACCATTAACTGCTGAAACAAAACCTTGGGAAGCGGAGTTTTAAATTCACATGATTTCGAATCATGTGATATATGTGAATCTTGGATATTAATCAAGGCACCTTTTACTAATAGTAGTGAAAGGAAATACTCTTTTGGACTAATACATATTGATGTATGTAGTTCACTAAAGTAACAATGCTTTGAAAAGGATTTCGGTATCTCATGGCAAAGATATTAGTGTACTCTGATCTGATCAAAGTAATGAATGTTTGAACCATAGACTTTATGAGAATTCTGTAGAAAGTCTGCAGAATAAGAAAAACAGAATCCGAAAACAACAACCATACGGCTGCAAATTAGGCGTGCGCCTAAGAATGAACCGTACGGCTCCTGTTTACAGAAGTTTACAGATTGTTTGAAAACTGTTGTTTTTCACCTCATAGTAAGCCAAATTGATCTTTAATTAGCCTTCTGGATTATGTGTTGGAAACAACTGCGCTTACACTAAATTGAGTTTCATCTAAGGAGGTTCGACTAATACCATATTAGATATGGAATGAAAGAAAATTGGTTTGTCTTTCATAAAGATTTGTGATGCGATGCTTTTGAGAAAAGTGTTAGTCTTGGAAAATATCAAACCCAAATCTAATTAATGTATTTTCATGGGATATCTTAATGATATTGATTTTACACCCTTTAAAGAGTACAAATCGTTTGATACTCTAACTAGTACTTTCTAGATAAATCGTTTATCTCTAAAAAACTAGTGGGAGTAAAATGTATCTCGAAGAGTTCGAGACCCAGAAAATGACATAGAACCTAAGATGGAAGTTGAACATGTTGGAACAATTCTTTATATCCCTGAATGCCACGCTCATTTTCAGAATAAGAATGAGGAAGAAGATGAAGGCGGAAGCGAAATAATACCTGTTGAATCCATTATATATGTTCTAGGGAGAATAAGAAGAAGAAGAAGAATTAAGGGGACGGAGTTCTTCTAAATGATTGTGCCTTTTCTCTCTAATGTCTCTAGCAATATGAAGATTATTTAGGAGAGAAAATAAAATGAATGGAGAGATTTCTAGGGTTGATGGAGAACCCTTTATATATGAAACCAAAAGGCACCTCATTTAGGGACTACACCATTTCAACCTTTAGTGATGTTAAATTACCACTTTGCCCATCAAAAATAGGTAATATTACATCCAGGAATTCTACACATTATTTTAATTCACTACACTTTATATTAACATTATAGGTATGATTTCATGTATGGAATTACTAAATGACTTGTGTTGCAAGCCATGTACCAACAATCTCCCACTTGGGTTGCAAAACAAAGTCCTTCCTTTAAATCATAAATATAACACAAATGACAACCCTAATATGCGCACTTTATTGTCATTTATAACAATCTCGTCCATTAGCCATACAAGTATAGGACTAAAGGAGCGGTCGTTGTAATTGATTCGCAACTAAACCCACAATAATCACGTATACAAATCCAACTAAATGACATAGATCAAAAGTATAGATGTGTAGCATGGAATCATAATTAATATATACATATTCTTCCAACTAGTCCAACTTAACCAAATGAGATAAAAATAATAGAAAAATTAATGAAGTACAACACAAAACTCCCACTAAATTAAATGTTATCAAATTGTTACACCCATATGAGCAACATGCTCGTGAAACACTAGAGATGATAACGTTTCATTAATGGATCCGTTAAATTATGGAGTTTGTTCTAATAAGTTGTATTTCTCTGTTCATTTTGTACTATTTTCTTTATAACAAGATACTTAAAGTCTAAATCCATAAACCTTTTGTTAGAGTACGGAACTGCTACCTGATAGTCATATCTTAATTGGTCTTTCAACACTTGTTTTGACAAATCACAGTCCATTAAAACTTATGTAGCCATGTAATTTTAACAAATATTGGAATACCAAATGATCTCAAGATTATCCGATTAAAAATAGGCATGTAGATCTTTGTGTTTTGTAAATACTATATCATTCTTTTGGCTACTACTTAATGTTCTTTCTCGATTGCTTTGTATTGATCAAGCATCCCAACATTGAATGCAAGACTTACGCATTTATTAAGCTTTCTTACTGCTGATGCAAAGAGGGATATTTTCTATATACTTGGATTCATAATTAACTTTAGGACACTGTTTGAGACTAAGCATGTCTCCTTTAAAATTAGGGGTGTCAAGTGGTTTATAGTTTTGCATGCTATACCTTTTGTAATACCTTTTCTATATAGGCCTTTTGTGATAATCCCAAAATACTCCGTGAATACTCACAGTGAACATGGATTCCTAATACAAAAGGATGCCTCACCAAGAATTTTCATTCCAAAGAAATTTCTTAGTTTCCTTACTAAGGTTTAAAACATTACTAGCAAGCAAATATTACCCACATATAAGACCAAAATTATAATTTTTACTCCCACTGAACTTATGCTATACACAATATTTATCAAGATTCATTTCAAACCAAATGAAAGAATAACTTGATTAAATTCTAAATACCATTAATGAGAAGTTTGCTTAAGTCATAAATGAATTTCTCCATATAGATAGTTTGCTTAATGTCTCCATTAAGAAAAGTTCTCTTAATATCCATTTGATGAAGCTTAAGACACAAATTGCTACTAGTGCCATAATGATTTTAAAAGGGTTTTTAGAAGATACCGGGAAATGTTTCTTTCTTGATAATTAATGCCTTTTTTATGAGTTGAAAAAATCTTTAGCAACTAGATGGGTCTTATATCTTTCAACATTACTTTTGCGAATCCTTTTAGGTCTTAGAGACCCATTTATAGGTTTCACATCTTTAGGTAATGTAAAAAGATCCCAAAAGTTGTTATCTTTCAAAGATTTCAACTCTTTATATATGGTATTAATCTACTTATGAGAATTAGGACTATTAATGGCTTTATGGTAGATGAATGGCTCATCTTCCACTAAACCAATGTGTCCTTAATTTCTCGGTAAGATACATCTCATAATTATCCGGTATTGCAATCCTTCTTGCTCTATTGTATCTCTTTAAGGGCACCGGTTCTTACTAATTCTGAGGTTGTTGAATTTCCTTCTTATGATCAACATTTTCATGTTGTTCAATATTTATAGGGAAACTATATTTATTTTGAATTGTATGTTCTTCTTGAATATCAAGTACAAAATTTGAAATCCAATTGGAACTTATGGAAGAGGTGAAGAAATTGATGCCTCTTCTTTTCCAAATTCAAAATATTACACCTAATCTCCCACTAAATTCAACATCCTCAAAGAACCTAGCTTTTCTCGTTTCAAAATGTTCAAATTTTCAGGTTGTAAAATTTATATATCCCCTAGATCTCTCGGCTTACCCCATGAATAACTACTAACAATCTTATGTCTAACTTGCCCTTAGTAGACTTATAAGGTCTACCCTTATGTTAGACTACCCCATAAATGAAAATGATTTAAGGACATGTTCCGTATTCGTCCTAAAATCATAAAGGGTTTTTATTAGTAGCTTAGAGGGAGCTTTAATGAGAATAAGGGCTGCGGTTTTAATGTATCACCCATAATGAGTGAGGTAAAAGAAGCACAAAACATGCTTATTACCATTTCCTTAAGGATTTTATCATGTCTCTTGTGTACATCATTCATGCTAGGCGTACCCGGCTTAATATAGATGGAGACAATCTCACACTCTTCAAAATAGCGAGTAAAAAGGACCTAGACGTTGTTCCCTTTAACAATCATTCCAACCATGATATACTCTATCATGATTGGACCTAATGTTCTTAATAGTCTTTCAAAGTTGATTTCCAACTTTGACCTCATAAGACTTGAAAACGTTCATAACTTGAGTCTTTGCATGAAGTAATAAATGCATCCATATTGAGAGTAGTCATTTATAAACGTAATAACTATTGTTGACCTTTCCACGAAGGAATAATGAATGGCCCACAATGTTCATATGTATTAGTTTTAAAGACACTTGATACTCTCGAGAATACTATTCTTTTAATGTTTGTAAATTTCCTTTAAGGCATTTAATGCAAAAGTATTTTCCAAAATATCAAGTTTGTTTAAGATTTTCTTTAACATAAGCTTATCAATTTTCCTCTTGGAAATATGACCCAAATGCATATGCCTTAATGAAAAATAAAATAAAATTTACTTGATAACTTTTGCTTTCTAGTTTTGGTTTTATTATTAAGGGACACATTTATTGTTTGAATAATGTCAAGTGAAGAAAAAATACTTGACAAAGTACTAGTGCCAACAACCTTTGGAATTAAAATAGAGATCACACTTATTATTAATGAACAAGAGTGACCTTCCGTGTCCAATATTGTGATAAATATCATAATTCCATTTAAATGATGGTACAATAAATATATTATTTAATACAAAATAATACTTAGTACTTATCAATAATTTAAATGATCCTTATGCCTATAACTCTAACCGGATTCCTAGTTTTCATATAGATGAATTTCTTCATCTTTACTAGGTCTTCGATAATTTAGGCAATCCTACTTGAACATACTTATGTGATTGGTTGCACCAAAATCCAATCACCATGTAAATGTAGGAACTGAAACCAAATTATCCTTAATACAATACAAACAAGACCAAATGATATACCTCTCACGCCAAGCGTGAGACTTAGGATAATCGAACTTCATGTTAGTAAGGTCCTTGCAAAAGAAACATTTATTTTCTTTATGATCATGAGATGATCCCTTAAGCTTCTTTTTACTTGCAACCACAGTTTCTTTCCCTCTTCTCTTATCCCATGAGAAAAGGTAGATGCTAAATGAGTACCTTTAGTTCTAAATTATTCTTAACTTATCTTCTTCTTGTGTCATAAGTGAAAGTAATTCATTAATATTTCACTTGTCCTTTTGACATTGATAGGTCACTTCAAAGCAACCAAACCAAGGAAGAAAGATTAAAACTAAATGCACAAGAATATCATCCGATATCCTTAACTTAAGTGCCTTTTCGTTTTGTTAATAGATGAACTATTTCTAAAATGTACTTCCTTAAATTCCCGGTACCCTTTATACCTTATGGAAACAAGTTTCCTCAGGTGTATCAAGGAATGTTTATAGCATCAATATCCTCGGAGACACCGTCCAAAAGGTCTCCGGGACAATATTCTTTATGATCATTAGGCTTACGCGGTTAGAGCGTGTCACTTCTCAGCACTCAAGCAATAAGAAGAGAAACGGATCCCTTAATGCGAGTTCTATATAGCCCAAGATTATAATTATTTGTTTTCCAAGTTTTATAATTAGTCCCACATTGCAACGGTACTCATAGCAGTAATTACAGACGAAGCAATAAACAAATTTGTTGGAATTTTGAGAACAAGAATGAATACAAAACATGTATAAGATACTACATAATGAAAAATGATTAATTATATCAACGAAATCCATCAACAAGACAATCAACATGACATCAAAACTAATCTTTGGATTGCGAGTTGACTCATAAATGATTGCCTTAGGTAACAAGTAATTTGAACTTATATTTTAATAAATACTTAATCTTCCTTTGGGCCGACATAAGCATCTAAGAAAATAACCTAATGTTCATTTTACTTGTTACCACATGAATGCCCAAGTTTAGTCAAATGTCAAGATCTTCTTTGGAAAATTCAAGCCATTCACATATCAACTCAAACATCCAACACTTTACAATTTTAGAGTTTAAATAACGTAAATCACTTAGGCGACAATATTATTTAAACAATGAATAAAATTATCAAAGCATATAATTAATCAAAAACTTTAAGGTTTGAAAATAATTATGGTTTTGTTCAAAAGGGGAAACAAAATTGTGCAACATCTTGAAAAAGACAAAAATTCTGTGAATATGCGCGACCGGGCAATGCCTAATACCCGACCGGGCAAACACATTTAGTCCAACCGGGTGGAACATAAGACCCGACCGGGCGGAACATAATACCCGACCGGGCTAAAGCCACCGTTTCATGCATTTTTGCTGCACTTTTTACATATTTTGTCCCAAAAGGCATGAATAACAAGTAGATCCACATGGTATCTACTTAAAACATAAAACCATGTTATTTAGGATAATCTTGCTTTTAAAATTAATGGAATCAAGTAAGTAGATCCACATGGTATGTACTTAAAACATAAAACCATGTTATGAAGGGATAGTCTAACTTGAACCATTTTAATTTAATGAACAAAACACTTTCAAACCATTTTCTGAATTTTAGATGATGATTATCAGTACTCTATGAACGAATTAGAGTCCCTAATCAACATTAAAACTTAATAATTCAACAGGGAAAATGAATCAAATTGAAAGTACAAAACTTTCTCAAAGAAGAACCCAAACTTAAACCAAAATGAACGGGGCTCTGATACCAATTGTTGGAACAATTCTTTATATCCCTGAATGCCACGCTCATTTTCAGAATAAGAATGAGGAAGAAGATGAAGGCGGAAGCGAAATAATACCTGTTGAATCCATTATATATGTTCTAGGGAGAATAAGAAGAAGAAGAAGAATTAAGGGGACGGAGTTCTTCTAAATGATTGTGCCTTTTCTCTCTAATGTCTCTAGCAATATGAAGATTATTTAGGAGAGAAAATAAAATGAATGGAGAGATTTCTAGGGTTGATGGAGAACCCTTTATATATGAAACCAAAAGGCACCTCATTTAGGGACTACACCATTTCAACCTTTAGTGATGTTAAATTACCACTTTGCCCATCAAAAATAGGTAATATTACATCCAGGAATTCTACACATTATTTTAATTCACTACACTTTATATTAACATTATAGGTATGATTTCATGTATGGAATTACTAAATGACTTGTGTTGCAAGCCATGTACCAACAGAACAAAGTTTCACAAGGAGTTGTGGAAATTCGTTCAAGTATACACAAGTTATTTGCATATATGATAGGATACTATCTATAGCAAGAAATATTGATTTCCGGTAATAGAAAGTAATAAGGAAGATATCATTGGAAATTTGAACTTGATTGTTCTACCCTAAGGTTTAAAAACCATAGGATAGAAAATGAGTTTTCTTGGAGAAAACGGACATGGATCGCAAGGTGCATAATTATTAAGCACGGCTAATTGTGTAAAGTTAATTCATAATATCGATTATGATAAAACTTTTTCACCTACAGTCATGCTTAAGGATATTAGAATTCTAATTGTCATGACCTCATATTTTGAATATGAAATATGACAAATGGATGTCAAAACAGCTTTCCCTAACAGGAACATACTTTAGGATGTGTTTGATACAACCTAAAAGTTTGATCCATAAAATTCTAATAAAATATGCAAGTTGCAGAAATCCATGAGATGGATTGAAGCAAACTACTTGGAGTGAAATTTCATTTTGATGTAGTATTCAAAGAGTTTGAATTCATCAAAGATGAGACTTGTGATTACAATAAATTTAGTGGGAGCGTAACATTATTCCTAGTCTAATATATGTGGTTGACATACAATTCATTTTGAAAAGAGTTTCTAAATGAAAGACTTGGATAAAGCCGCCTATACCCTTGGACTGATTTATGGAGATAAATCTAAAAGTTTGATTGGTTGAAGTCAAAGTACTAATACAGGCAAGATAGTGAAAAGTTCACTATGCAAGACTCTTGGAGAGGTTACTTTCAAAAGTCTAATGGCATTAATATTTGCAAGATTTAGTCTTACTGGAAGACTAATGAGCAAGAGTACATGATTAGGATTCCATATGCTTCGGCAATTGGATCTATCATGAAAGCCATATTAATGTACTAAGACCGGATGTCTCATATACTTAAAGTATGATGAGATGATACCAATCGGATCCTAGTGACAGTCACTAGATAAGAAACACCCTTATGTTCTTTAAAAGGAACTAAAGGATGCGTTCTTGATCTTTGATGGAATGAAAGATGGTCTTGTAATAGTTACATAGATGCATTCTTACAAACCAGCAAAGATAAATATTGTAGTATAAATACATGTTTATGTTTAATAATGGTGTTAGAAGAGTTCTAAATAAACCATTACTATTCTACAAAAGGTTGAGTATCTAGTGGCATGGGATGCAACTAGAAAATTGTTTGGATTAAGATAATAATTAGTAAACTAGAAATCGTTTCTAGTGTCACTAATTCAATGGACCTTCATTGTGACAATAATTGTTATTGCACAATCCAAGGGGCTAATGTCTTATCTAAACATATGCTCAGACGTTTCTATCTTATTCAAGAAATCGTCAAAGATGGGAGATGTCTAAATATGCAAAATACCATATGATGATAACAAGGATAATCATCTTACATAAGCTTACTTGTAATATTAATGGAGATAATAAATAGCTCAATGGGTATTGGATACGCGTTGATTGGGCCTAGTCCAATAGGGAAATTGTTGGATATTATGCCCTAGGCCATTGAGAAAGTCTATGCGTTATATCATAGCTTCATTGTTATAGAGATAACAAACTCGATTATTATATATTTTGCATGTTTATTATAATAATCATTGTCCCTAGCACTTATGAAGGGCTAGCATGAGTTTAATGGATAATCATATGATGATTATGGTGCATAGGATGCGGATTAAACTTGTGGGTACTTGTTGGAGAACAATGTACTGGATAGACCCGTTATGAGATTTATGTGATGGTCAAATGTCATAATTAAATCTCCTAATAGTCATACCATTTGAATCCTTAGACCTGAGATTATTATGGTTTTCCACATGATGAACATTATGTTTGACGTACTCAAACACTACCCTTAACCGGGTGGTTATAAAGGCTACGATTGACATAATCGGATTCTTGTAGGGAAGAATGATAAGTCAAGATGGGATTTATCCCTCTCTCAAGAGAGATATCTGCGTGGCCTCTCGATGAGTGAGATTGATGATAGTGTACGACCGTACCCAAATGAATTGAAGTGTTCAATGTCATTTTCTCATATCAATCTACTCGGGATCGAGAAAGCATTGGACAACATAAGTTGACGTGGACCATGACTTATGTCCAATTTGATATCGCGTGACAAAGGGATTGTGATATGTTTTATAAGGTAACTTTGGACTTTCAAAGTTATACTAATTGGGTAGTCATAATGGCTTGCTAGAGTCCGCTTATAACTTAAGGGTTCTGAATGGTTCGGACTCGTTGCCAACTTAGTATAATCCTATTGAGTCACACACAATAGAACGGATTGGAAAAAAGGCTAAAATCTGGGATTTTAGAAACTGCCACCGTACGGCTGCATGGCCACCGTACGGCTCCTATATAGCCGTACGACTGGCCCCCTGATTCTGGTCAGTTTGTTCAGTTTTCTTGTACGACAAGGATGTTGGGTTTCCTAGTAACATGCGCAGCAAAATAAAGCATTTAAAATTTAAAGAAACCCAAAGCCCATAGATCCATTCATATGATTAAGTCAAGTACATCTACGATGAATACATGAATACTAACCCTTGATGCGTTTGTTTAATTTTCTTGATCTTCAATCTTCATTCTTCGCGCTTCTCCGAATCACGAACGTAGGAACACGAACAGAAAGATGATAAAGCAATCACCCTCTATGGATATCCACACGCGAACGAATATTAAGATCTCTTTCTTAATCTTGACTGCTAGATCAAAAGGGACTATATGATTTTATGAATTATTGATCTTGATTCTCAATCTTGATCAATGAAATTGTTTCTCCAAACAAGTAGATTAATTCATGACAATGGCTGGTGAAAAGATATTTATATAGGTCTAAGTCCTTAACCCTTAAGGACTTAGGAAACCTAAATCCCGTCACTTAATTGTACTGCAAGATTTCTGGCCAGACAGCACTGGCACGGTCGTGCCCTAAAACTGGCACGGTCGTGCCATTCCATGCGAGCCTGCCTTCCCAGCCTACCATTATTGGCACGGTCGTGATTTGTATTTGGCACGGACGTACTTAGCACGGTCATGCTTTATACTTGGCACGGTCGTGCCACTTATGCCGCCAGACACTTGCCCTTGGTCGATTTATGGCACGGTCGTGCCCTATAAATGGCACGGTCATGCCTGACCAAAATTCTGCCATTTTTCCCTTTTAACAATTCGTTCTTTTGTGTGTGACCCCATAGGATTATAACAAGTTGGCAATGAGCCAAAACACACTTTATCTCATAGATCATGAGCGGACCCTAGCAGGCTATCATGATTACCCAAATGATATAACTTGTCAAAGTTCGCTAATCCATTATAGAACATATCATAATCCTTTTCTCCACGATGTCATTGAACGTAAGCCATGGTCAATGGTCAACTTACAATGTTCAATACTTTCTCGATTCCGAATATATTGATAATACAAATCACATTTGAGCACGGTCATGCATTTCATCAATACTATTCATCGAGTTGCCAAAGCTTGACATCTCTCTTGACGAGGAACAAATTCCATCTTGACTTATTACTCTTCCCAACATGAATCCGATTATGCCAATCACATTCTTTATAGCTACCCGTTTAAGGGTAACGTTTGAATATGTCAAACTAATGTTCATTATGTGGAAGACTGTAATAATCTCAGGTCTAGGGATTAAATGATATAACTATATGAGACTTAATTATGACCATGACATAAATCTTATATGGGTCAGTCCAGTATTTGTTCTCCAACAAATACCCATAAGTTTAATTGTATCCCATACACCAAAATCATCATATGATTATCTATAAAACTTATACTTAATAATTAATCATAATTATCAGGGACGGGGATTATTATAATAAACATGTAAAGGATATAATAATCAAACATTCAATATCTTTATTAAAACATAATCAAGAGATAACATTAATCGTTCAAATAACGTGCCTAGAGCATACAACACCAACAATCTCCCACTTGCACTAGGCCTAATTAATGTATCGAATACCCATAGACCTAACATGACTATCATGCTTAGAACTCTTCCATCTAACAGCACCTCCATTAAGCACAAATACAAATCCAGATTGTGTTGGTAGTGGTGCCGTAGGCACGTTTAATAAACGTTGTAATTGTTATCATTTATTTCATATCAATAAAAAGATGTTTTGATTATTATTGTTGTTCATGTTTACTTATAATAATCCCTGTCCCTAGTACTTGTTAAGCACTAGTATAAAGGCTAAATGATCATGGGATGATCATGTTAGATTTATGGGTACTTGTTTGGAACAAGGTACTGGACATGACCCGCTGTATGAGATTTATGTCATGGTCTATGTCGTACATATATCTCATATTAGTTATGTCATTCGAATCCTTAGACATGAAGTTATTATAGTCTTCCACTTGATGAACATTGTGTTTGACATATTCAAACGCTACCTTAACACGGTAGTTATAAAGGGTATGATTGGCATAATCGGATTCCCGTTGGGAAGAATAATAAGCTAAATGGATTTGTCCCTCCACGGAGAGATGGAAAGCTTGGGCCCCTCGAAGGAATGATGTTGATGAATTGTTCGGCCGGATTCAAATGGATTGATTGGATCAATAGCATTTGAATTATCAACATATTCGGAATCGAGAAAGTATTGAACAAGACAAGTTGACTGTTTGACCATGACTTGTGTTCAATGACATCGTGGACAAAAGGATTATGACATATTCTAAAGGAATGCGAACTTGTATCTAGTTGTACTATTTGGGTAGGTATGACGGTTTGCTAGAACCTAATCATATCTTATGGTTTCATTTTTGAGCCCATTGCCAACTTAGTATAATCCTAAAGGGTCACACACAATAGAACGAATCTTAAATAAAAGGACTGTATTGGAATTTGGGGTTGAAGGACCTCAAAGGAATTTTTGGAAAATTATGGATTTTCTGGCAGCGAGCGGGCGCTCGGTTGGTACCAGGCGGGCGCTTGGTCTAGGCGGCAGAATATTTCCTAATTCGATTTGGGAAGGTTTTTGGCACAAGATTCCTATTTGGAATAGGTCTTAATTGTGTATAAAATCCAAGTTCGGCCAGACCATTAGCCCAAGTGTTTTGTGTGCCTCCAAAGAGTTTGAGAGAGTTATTATTTTGTTCCAAGACCTCTTGGATTGAAGAACAAAATAATTCACAAAATAATTTCATATAGTTCTTTATTAAATTGTGAAAGTGTGTTTCATAATTATTGGTCTAGCAACCAAGATCAAGAAGCTCCTTGATATTCGTTCGTGGTGTGGATACCGCTAGAGGGTGAATTTTATCATCTTCAAAGTTCGTGAATTTTGTCCGTGATAACATTTCAAATTCTTCACCAAATTCAAAGCTAGAATTCATAGTCATCAAGGGTTAGTTTTTCCTCTATTCATTATGTTGTATTTGATTTAGTCATATGAACGGATCCATGACTTTGGGTTTCATAAAATTTTAATTGCTATATTCCGCTGCGCATGTTACTACGAAACCCAACAGTGGTATCAAAGCCCCGTTCATGTTGATTAATTCAATACTTGGATCATGTTATGTGTATATAAATTGTTTATGTGCCTTGCATGATATGAATATTGGAATATATGATGTTTATATGTTTTGTGATTTTATGTGGTTTATTGTTTTGCAACTTTAATCGCACAATTCAATCGCAATAAAATTATGGTGGATTCTGAATTATTTCGATTATTGATTTTTGATCAGATCAAAGTTTTAATAATCGGGGAAAAATAATTTTGAGACAAAATTTTTGAACTTTAAAATTTTGTACCATTCTGACCAAACAGGCGCCCGCTCGCTGGGGACCAGGCGGCCGCTTGCTTTAGGCTTGCTTCAGGCGCGCGCTCGGTCAATACCAGGCGGGCGCTCGCTCGTCAGAATCTGTTCTGATTTTGGTTAAAATCTGAATATGGAATGTTCGATAAATTCAACAAAATCAGTAACGGAACCAGTCCAGACTTGCTGATCTGGAATGGGTTTTGGGTAGTTGGTTTGTGTGTGGATTTTAGGGTTTGATTTTCCTATTTGTTTTAGTCTTGTGATTCCTAGATTGGTTCAAGTTTTGGATGGCTAATCTGCGTTCATCGAGATTGTGTTTCCCAAAATTGATCGCAATCAAAGTTTCAAAGATAAAACGAAGTTAGAATTATAAAGAGTTCATAATTGCTAAAATTGAGAAACAAAGTTCTTGATTCAAAGTTTGGAGATCCATGTGGAATTGTGGATGCAATTGGCCTACGTTCATCGAGACCATCTATTGCTTAGTTTCGGCCACATGGACTACTTTCTTGGTTTCTTGAATTAGTGCGGGATTGTGGTTGCCTAATGGCTTAGTTCGACCGCACTTCTTGTTGTCTTGATTTGGAGATAATAACCAAAGTTGAAATAGTCTCATCCTCATAATTATAGAAAAACTAATGACACATAACTATCATGCTTAAATTAATGGAGATTAATTTAGTGGCTAAACTTGATGTGCAACATGTTTATATTATGTGCTCATAAATGTGTTATATGCTATATGTGATGAACCTTCAAAGAAAGTTTTAAGTCCTTCTTTGCCATGCCATGATTAAAACACTTGTTTATACATGGGTAATCTTGATGTGGGTTCGCCTCCGCGAGGTGCATTAATCTTATTCATGTATGAGCAAGACGAGGTTCATTAATTTAATGTGGGCTTGCCTCCGCATGGTGCATTAAATTGAATGGTTCCTATGCGTTTAAAATGGTTGGACTTAATTAGGCGTCAAAACAGTTTTGGGCCTAGGCAAAAGATGAGATTAAACATGCTTTTTAAAATTGGATTTCTCAAAGAATCTCATAAAAGGATCTAAAAAACACCGTAATGATTCTAGAGATGTAAGTTGTCTCATGCTTGCTACTATGTGCTCAAAACTCCAACAAAGTTTGGAACATTTGGAAGCCTATGAGATAGGCGTGGAGTTAAGAGCCATGTTTCAAGAACAAGCTAGGCAAGAGAGGTACAAGACCATTGTTGCATTCACTACTTGCAAAATGAATGAAGGGCAACAAGTGAGTCCTCACATGCTGAAAATGAAAGGTTATGTGGAGCACCTTGAGAAACTTGGCTATCCAATCCCATTGGAGCTAGCCACGGATCTCATTCTTAATTCATTGCCTAAAAGTTATAATCAGTTTGTGATGAATTATAACATGCATGGAATGGATAAGAATCTCTCCGAGTTGCATGGGATGCTTAAAACTACGGAGATGAAGATTGCGGAGAAAGGTTCTCCCGTGCTCTTAGTTCATGATGGGAAGAAGGCTAGTGCCAAAGGAAAGGGTAAGAAAGTTGTCAAACCCAAAATAAGCAAGGCAAGTGTTGCCAAGGCTTCTGAGGCAAAACCCGATTCACAAAAGGATGCAATCTGTTTCCATTGTCAAGAAATTGGTCATTGGAAACGTAATTGCAAGGCTTTCTTGGAAGAGCAAAAGAAGAAGAAGGGCAGCAAGGCTGCGTCGACTTCAGGTATCTATATGATAGATATTCTCCTTTCTACCACTGATTCTTGGGTATTGGATACCGGATGTGGTTCTCACATTTTTTTAAATGTGCAGGGTCTAAAGAATAGGAGACTACTTAAAGAGGGTGAAGTAGACCTACGCGTGGAGAATGGAGCAAGAGTTGCTGCATTAGCCGTAGGGACTTATGAAGTCACTTTACCTTCCGGATTAATTCTTGTTTTGAACAATTGTTATTATGTTTTGGATTGAAGTAGAAAAATTATTTCAATTTCTTGTTTGGATAATGAAGGTTTTAAGTTTCTTATTGAGAATAAGAAATTTTCTATTTATTTAAATGATGTGCTTTATGGTATTGCTAATTCATTTAATGACCTTTATATCTTGGATGTCAAGAATGAAAATAATGACAATGTCTATCATGTAAATAAGAAATCTTAACCTAATGATGTAAATCATACCTATTTATGGCATTGCCGTCTTGGTCATATTAATGAGAAGCGTATCTCAAAATTCCATGGGGACGGACTTTTGGGTTCATGTGATCTCGAGTCATATGATACTTGCGAGTCGTGTCTTCTTGGAAAAATGACTAAGACACCTTTTACCAAGTTAGGTGAAAGGGCAAGCGACTTATTGGGGTTGATACATTCCGATGTAGGCGAACCATTAAGTAGCAATGCTAGGGGAGGATTTCAATACTTCATAACATTCACTGATGATTATAGTAGATTTGGGTATGTTTACCTGATGAAACATAAAAGTGAAGCATTTGAGATATTTAGAATATTTCAAAATGAAGTAGAAAAACAACTTGGCAAAAGTATTAAGGCACTTCGATCAGATCGTGGTGGAGAATACTTGAGTCAAGAATTTGATGATCATCTAAAGAATTGTGGAATAGTTTCACAATTGACTCCACCCGGAACACCACAATGGAATGGTGTGTCCGAGAGGAGAAATCTGACTTTGTTAGACATGGTTCGATCAATGATGAGTCAAGTTTATCTTCCAATATCCTTTTGGGGTTAAGCTCTAGAAACCGCTGCTTTCACACTAAATCGTGTTCCAACTAAATCGGTTCAAAAGACTCCATATGAGATGTGGAGCGGAAAGAAGACTTGTTTATCTTTCATGAAGATTTGGGGTTGCGAAGCCTTTGTCAAAAGACTTGTCTCTGACAAACTTGAACACAAATCTGACAAATGTATTTTCGTGGGATATCCAAAGGAAACTAGAGGATATTACTTTTACAACCGAGAGGACAACAAAGTGTTTGTTGCCCGAACTGGTGTCTTTCTAGAGAAAGATTTTCTCTCCAAAGAAATCAGTGGGAGTAAAATAAATCTTGAAGAAATTCGAGACCCAGAAAATAACATTGAACCAATAGTGGAACAAGAACAAGAACCACAAGGAGTTGTGGAACCTGTTCAAAATACACAAGCAACTCGCAGATCTAGTACGTTACGATCCGATCCCGAGAGATATGGATTTCTCGTAACGGATAGTAATGAGGTAGAAATCATTGAGAATGATGAACCGTCAACCTACCAAGAGGCGATGTCTTCTCCTGATTCGGACAAGTGGCTTGGAGCCATGGAATCCGAATTACAATCCATGCAAGACAATCAAGTTTGGAATTTGATTGATGCGCCCGAAGGTGTAAAAACCATAGGATGCAAATGGGTCTTCAAGAAGAAGACTGACGTGGATGGGAAGGTGCATACTTACAAAGCTAGGCTTGTAGCGAAAGGTTATAGGCAAGTTCATGGTATTGACTATGATGAGACCTTTTCACCCGTAGCAATGATCAAGTCTATAAGAATTTTGCTTGCCATTGCCGCATATCATGACTATGAAATATGGCAAATGGACGTCAAAACCGCTTTCCTAAATGGAAAACTCTAAGAAGATGTGTATATGACACAACTAGAAGGTTTTGAACAAGATTCTAAAGTATGCAAATTGCAAAGATCCATCTATGGATTGAAGCAAGCTTCTAGGAGTTGGAATCTCCGTTTTGATGAATCGGTCAAAGAGTTTGGTTTCATAAATAATGAAGATGAGCCTTGTGTATACAAGAAGATTAGTGGGAGCATAGTGCTATTCCTTATTTTATACGTGGATGACATATTACTCATTGGAAACGACATTCCTACACTTCAGTCTGTGAAGACTTGGTTAGGAAAGTGCTTCGCAATGAAAGATATAGGTGAAGCCGCATATATAATTGGCATTAAGATCTATAGAGATAGATCTAGGAGGCTACTTGGTTTAAGCCAAAGTACATACATTGACAAAGTCATTAGAAGATTCCGTATGGAAAATTCTAAGAGAGGCACCTTGCCAGTGTTACATGGAGTTTCTCTAAGCAAGACTCAATGTCCCAAGACAAACGATGAGCGTGAGAAAATGAATGATGTTCCATATGCTTCGGCAATTGGGTCCATCATGTATGCCATGATTTGTACTAGGCCGGATGTATCTTATGCTTTGAGCATGACAAGTAGATACCAATCCGACCCTGGCGAAAATCACTGGATAGCTGTAAAAGCGATTCTTAAGTACTTGAGAAGAACTAAAGACTCGTTTTTGGTCTATGGAGGAATGGAAGATGATCTCGTTGTAAATGCTTACACGGATGCAAGCTTCCAAACCGACAAAGATGATAGCCGATCGCAATCGGGTTTTGTGTTTATGTTAAATGGTGGAGCTGTAAGCTGGAAGAGTTCTAAGCAAAGTACAACCGCTAATTCTACAACAGAAGCTGAGTATATTGCTGCATCGGATGCTGCAAAGGAAGCTGTTTGGATTAAGAAGTTCATAACTGAACTTAAAGTAGTTCCTAGTATTGCTAATCCAATAGACCTTTATTGCGATAATAATGGTGCTATTGCTCAAGCAAAGGAACCAAGAGCACATCAGAAATCCAAACACATACTTAGGCGTTTTCATATCATTCGAGAGATCGTTGATAGGGGAGACGTAAATATATGCAGAGTACCTACTGATGACAATGTTGCGGACCCGCTAACAAAGGGACTTCCACAAGCTAAACATGATGGTCATGTTAGATCCATGGGTATTAGATACATGGGAGAATGGGCCTAGGGCAAGTGGGAGATTGTTGGTAGTGGTGCCCTAGGCACGTTTAATAAACGTTGTAATTGTTATCATTTATTTCATATCAATAAAGAGATGTTTTGATTATTATTGTTGTTCATGTTTACTTATAATAATCCCCGTCCCTAGTACTTGTTAAGCACTAGTATAAAGGCTAAATGATCATGGGATGATCATGTTAGATTTATGGGTACTTGTTTGGAACAAGGTACTGGACATGACCCGCTGTATGAGATTTATGTCATGGTCTATGTCGTACATATATCTCATATTAGTTATGTCATTCGAATCCTTAGACATGAAGTTATTATAGTCTTCCACTTGATGAACATTGTGTTTAACATATTCAAACGCTACCTTAACACGGTAGTTATAAAGGGTATGATTGGTATAATCGGATTCCAGTTGGGAAGAATAATAAGCTAAATGGATTTGTCCCTCCACGGAGAGATGTCAAGCTTGGGCCCCTCGAAGGAATGATGTTGATGAAATGTTCGTCCGGACTCAAATTGATTGATTGGCTCAATAGCATTTGAATTATCAACATATTCGGAATCGAGAAAGTATTGAACAAGACAAGTTGACTGTTTGACCATGACTTGTGTTCAATGACATCGTGGACAAAAGGATTATGACATATTCTAAAGGAATGCGAACTTGTATCTATTTATACTATTTGGGTAGGTATGACGGTTTGCTAGAACCTAATCATATCTTATGGTTTCATGTTTGAGCCCATTGCCAACTTAGTATAATCCTAGAGGGTCACACACAATAGAACGAATCTTAAATAAAAGGACTGTATTGGAATTTAGGGTCGAAGGACCTCAAAGGAATTTTTGGAAAATTCTGGATTTTCTGGCAGCGAGCGGGCGCTCGGTTGGTACCAGGCGGGCGCTTGGTCCAGGCGGCGGAATATTTCCTAATTCGATTTGGGAAGGTTTTTGGCACAAGATTCCTATTTGGAATAGGTCTTAATTGTGTATAAAATCCAAGTTCGGCCAGACCATTAGCCTAAGTGTTTTGTGTTCCTCCAAAGAGTTTGAGAGAGTTATTATTTTGTTCCAAGACATCTTGGATTGAAGAACAAAATAATTCACAAAATAATTTCATATAGTTCTTTATTAAATTGTGAAAGTGTGTTTCATAATTATTGGTCTAGCAACCAAGATCAAGAAGCTCCTTGATATTCGTTCGTGGTGTGGATACCGCTAGAGGGTGAATTTTATCATCTTCAAAGTTCGTGAATTTTGTCCGTGATAAAGTTTCAAATTCTTCACCAAATTCAAAGCTAGAATTCATAGTCATCAAGGGTTAGTTTTCCTCCATTCATTATGTTGTATTTGATTTAGTCATATGAACGGATCCATGACTTTGGGTTTCATAAAATTTTAATTGCTATATTCCGCTGCGCATGTTACTACGAAACCCAATAGATTGCGATTTAGAACCATCCTTGTCGGTTTGGAAGCTTGCATCTATGTAACCACTTACAACAAGATCTTCTTCCGTACCTCCATACACCAAGAACGAATCTTTAGTCCTTCGCAAGTACTTAAGAATCGTCTTGACTGCATTCCAGTGACTCTCACCAGGATCTGATTGGTATCTGCTCGTCATGCTTAAAGCATACGAGACATCGGGTCTAGTACATATCATGGCATACATGATGGATCCAATAGCAGAAGCATATGAGATTCCAATCTTTCTCTCACGCTCATCAGTTGTCTTAGGACACTGATTCTTGCTTAGAGTTATGCCATGACCTACTGGTAAATTTCCTCTTTTAGAGTTTTTCATGCGGAATCTCTTAAGAACTTTGTCAATATATGTATCTTGACTTAAACCAATCACTTTCTTAGATCTATAACGATAGATCCTTATGCCAACGATATACGCGGCTTCTCCCATATCTTTCATTGAGAAACACTTTCCTAACCAAGTCTTTACAGACTGCAGTGCAGGAATGTCGTTTCCAATGAGTAATATGTCATCAACATATAGTACTAGAAATAATACTACACTCCCACTAATCTTCTTGTATACACAAGGTTCATCTTCGTTCTTGATGAAGCCAAACTCTTTGACCGATTCATCAAATCGAAGATTCCAACTACTAGAGGCTTGCTTCAATCCATAGATGGATCTTTGCAATTTGCATGCTTTGTTAGAATTTTATGGATTTACAAAACCTTCAGGTTGTGTCATATAAACATCCTCAAGTAAGTTCCCGTTAAGGAACGTTGTTTTAACATCATTTGCCATATCTCATAGTCAAAATATGCGGCTATGGCAAGTAAAATTCTTATAGAATTGATCATTGCTACGGGCGAAAATGTTTCATCATAGTCAATACCATGAATTTGCCTATAGCCTTTCGCTACAAGTCTAGCTTTATAGGTATTTTTGAAAACCCACTTGCATCCTATGGTTTTTACACCTTCGGGTGCTTCAATCAAGTTCCAAACTTGATTATCATACATGGACTTAATTTCAGATTCCATGGCTCCAAGCCATTTATCTGAATTAGGAGCGGACATCGCTTCTTGATAGGAAGTAGGTTCGTCATCAACTATGACTTCCACTTCATTGCTATCCGTAATGAGAAATCCATATCTCTCAGGTTCAGATCGCACCCTACCAGTTCTGCGAGGAACTTAAGTATTCTGATTAGGTTCCACAACTCCTTGTGAAACTTGATAAGACCTAACTATCGGTTCCATGTAATTTTTGGGTTATTGAACCTCTTTAAGACTAATTTTGCTCCCACTAGTTCTTTTATAGAGAAACTCTTTCTCTAGAAAAGCACCATCTCGTACAAAAAACACTTTGTTGTCCGCGCGGTTAAAAAAATAGTATCCTTTAGTTTCCTTAGGATATCCCACGAAATTACATTTATCAGAATTGTGTGCGAGTTTGTCAGAGATAAGCCTCTTGACATATGCCTCACAACCCTAAATCTTCATAAAAGAAAGATTACGCTTCTTTCCTTTCCACATCTCATATGGTGTTTTAGGAACACATTTTGTTGGAATATTATTTAGTGTAAGAGCAGTAGTTTCTAGTGCATGTCCTTGAAAGGATAAAGGAAGATCAATTATTAAGCAATCACCCTCTATGGATATCTAAACGCAAACGAATATCAAGAACTCCTTCTTGATCTGGACTGCTAGATCCAAAATAGGCTATATGAATTTAGGGTTCTTGATCTTTGATTCTCAATCTTGATCAAGAAAATTGTTTCTCCAAACAACTAGGTTTCATATGTTTAATGGCTAGTGAAAAGATGCTTATATAGTCCCTAGTCCTTAACCCTTAAGGATCTAGGAAACCAAAATCCTATCACCCAATTACACCTGTAGTTTTTTGGCCCAGACAACATTGGCACGGTCGTGCCTTAAAACTGGCACGCTCATGCCAAATGGTCCGCCAGTTTCCTTCCCACAGCTGATTATTGCCACGGTCGTGCTTTATAAATGGCACAGTCGTGCCATTTGGCACGATCGTGCTTTATATCTGGCATGGTCGTGCCAGACCAAAATTCTGCCTTTTGCCTTTTAAAAAATTCCTTCCATTGTGTGTGACCCCATAGGATTACATCAAGTTGGCAATGAGTCCAAACACATTTTGTTCTCATAAATCATGAGCAGACCCTAGCAGGCCATCATGATTACCCAATTGATAGAACTTTGTCAAAGTTCACTTATCCTTTATAGAACATATCACAATCCTTCTGTCCACGATGTCATTGAGCGTAAGCCATGGTCAATGGTCAACTTACAGTGCTCAATACTTTTCTCGATTCCAAATAGTTTGATAATACAAAAGACATTGATCACATCAATTCATTTGAGCACGACC
Source organism: Campanula takesimana (assembly GCA_026119855.1). NCBI lineage: Eukaryota > Viridiplantae > Streptophyta > Magnoliopsida > Asterales > Campanulaceae > Campanula > Campanula takesimana. The sequence goes on along the minus strand of JAOWBW010000015.1, from coordinate 1,239,222 downwards.
ATGCATTTCATCAATACTATTTATCGAGGGGCCCAAGCTTGACATCTCTCATAAGGTGGGAAAAATACCATCTTGACTTATTACACTTGCCTACATAGCTTCGATCATGCCAATCATATCCTTTATAATTACTTGGTTAAGATTAACGTTTGAATATGTCAAATATGATCTCCATTATGTGGAAGACCGTAATAATCTCAGGTCTAAGGATTCTTATATATAACTATTGAGAGGTTTAATTATGAAATCATGACCATGACATTAACCTCATAGTTGGGTCATATCCAGTATATGTTCACCAACACATACCCATAAGTTTAACTTGTATCCCATACATATAATCATCATATGATTATCAAATTAAACTTATACTAGTTCTTCATAAGTACTAGGGACAGAGATTACTATAACAAAATATGTAACAATTAATAAAAATCCAAAACAACTCTTTATATAAATGAAAAAGTGATAACAAACATTGTCAAACAACGTGCTAAATAACATGCCTAGGGCATATACACCAACAATCTTCCACATGCACTAGGTCCAGCCACTAATATATCTAATACCCATGGACCTAACATGACCATCATGTTTAGCTTGAGGAAGTCCCTTTGTTAGCGGATCATCTATGTTATCATCAGTTGGTACTCTGCATATCTTCATGTCCTCCCTCTCTACGATTTCTCGAATGAGATAAAAAGGCCTAAGTATGTGTTTGGATCTTTGATGTGCTCTTGGTTCCTTTGTGTAGACACCCCGCCTTGGACCGCTCACCCCGATTGCACATTTGATTTTGTGTTTCTCCCCATTCTAAATGTTTCTCGTTAGTTTCTGTCACTTCCGTTAAGTTCCTGACTGACTTCGTTAAGTCCAGGGACTAAGCTGAATGACAGGGCTGACTTTCTAGTCCGTTCTGTCAAAATTGCCTTATCTGAGTCGCACGCCTCCGACAGGAGGATCCAGGCGCGCGCGCCTCCCGCCCCTAAAGCAGGAAGCGCGCGCCTCTGGACGTCAGTTACAGATTTCTGGCCAGGATTCCCTCCCTTGCTCAATTTACAGGATTTTGCCCGGGAAGGATTTCTTGGTGACTGAGTTTTGGCACCAAAAACACCCCTCTTTCACCTATAAAAACCTGTCTTTACCTCCATTTTCAAGGATCGAAAAAGGATCGAAAAAATCATCAAAAACTATACCAAAATCACTTTCTAAAAGCTCTCCAAGGATTTCATCAAGCAATACTTGAAGGTCTTCAAATTGTAGGTAAAAGTCCATCTTTTCCTCCTTTTCTACTTCATCTCCTCTCTCTATTTTTACTCTAATCAAATATGCAATCATCCAAATCATTTTGGGACATGACTCTAATGATCACCTCATCTCCTTGAGGTTGGTTAAGGAGTTATCTCCTACATTCCAAATCCTATTTTAAACCCCCTTTTCATGACTTAAAGAAGAAGAAGAAGAACATTTTCATTCATGTAGATTTTGATCAAGCAAGACCAACTTTAGTTGGGCGAGATGGGTGTTTCGGTACTTCCCATCTCGTAATCTAACCCCCGAACCTCAAAACAAAGAATCTCTGTTTTCGTAATCAAACTTAGGCTACAATCTATAGGTTTTTCTTATGTTCCTCAAAACATAGGTGGCGACTCTAAAAAACAAGTTAGACATCCTAGGATCTCACCGCGAGCTCGAGCCTAAGGCCGTGGTCACCCCCGGGGTATCTACAGTGGCGACTCTGCTGGGGATCATTTGAGGGTTAAACTTGCATTCTGATCAAAATCTACATCTTTTCTGGGCATTCTGTTTCCTGATGGGGGAGGCGCGCGCGTCTGGCCTTTTAATCCTAAGGCGCGCGCATCCCACATCAAGAACCAGAATCGCCAACTTCTTCATATTCTTCATTTTTTTTTCTTCTGTTATTCTGCACTAATCACTTCTGCAGGGGTTACAATGTGAACATGGGACCAGGGCAATCCCCTGAGTCCAAAGTCTGACATTCTGACAGGTGTCACCCAGAAGCGCGCGCCTCCCATAAGCATTGCGCCATGCGCGCGCGGCCCACATCAGAACTCAGAGGCGCACGCTTCTGGGTTGGTTTCCAGAACAGAAACAGGTTTCAGCGACTGAGCAGAACAGTGGGGTGTGGGCACAGTTGCCTGCATCAGAACAAAATTGAACCCTCGGACTGTTTTAATTTTGTGTCTTATTTACCGGTCACACGGGTGATTCGGGAGTTGTAATTTTATGTGCTTATGTGTTTTGTGTGTTTTTCTTTCTTTTCAAAAAAAAATAAAAAAAAAAAAATAAAAAATTTGTCACTTGTTAGACCTCACACTACATGCACATATTCCTATGAACTGCTCACTATCGAGTCGCACAAGTCCAACCCCAAACCCGTCGAGGCCCGTCCTAGAAAGTTTCAAGCTCCACCAGACCTTGGCTCTTTCGAAGCGGTAAACCTCAGCCCGTGGCGTAGTTCAAGACTACATGCCGGGGGTGACCTTTGAGCCTCATATTCAAGCCGAGCACAAACCACACAAATTCTAGTTAGGGTCTAACACTCCGTGACTCAAGTCGGTTTCCATGTACCAAGATTTCCCTAAACTAATGTCTTCAAATCATACATGCCAACTTGTTGAAATGGACGCAATAAAAATCCGTCCCCAAAAGTGGTTATTTTGGACGAAAATAAAAATCCGTCCCCGCATGTATGCTTTACTACATTAATTTAGTTTAATCCCGATACATGTAGGATTCACAAGTGCGATGGAATCCGATGAGTATATGGGACCGAGAGATGGTCTATATACAAGTGTGACGATTCCATTATTTTCTTAGAAACCCCAAAAGGGATTCATTCCCTCCGACTTATAAAATAAAAATAAAAAAAAGAGTCTTTTCTTATGTGGTTCGAGTCGTGTGCCCAACTGTGTGTTCTAAGCCTCTTCATAGACCGCAAGTGTTACTCAAGACTGACAAGGGCCTCTTCTGCAATATAGGTTCAATTGGTACTTACAAAGTCTACCGGGATTCAGCAAATCGGTTAGTCCGTGAAGAGATCACCCCAACAGCTCCGACATCAACCATGACCGGCAGCAGCAACACCATGTCTCTCGAACAGCTCTCAACTATGGTCCAACTCCTCCAAGAGCAAGTCTCCACCCTTAACAAGGAGGCACAAAGCAAAGACGACATTTGGCAATCCCACCTCGACAGCCAAAGGGAGGCCCACGAGGCCGAAATGGAGCTAATGAAAGAAAAGCTCACCAACCTTGCCAAGGGAAAGAACAAGAACAATGATGATGAATCCGAATGGACCGAGGGTTTGTTCAAGAGTCCTTACGTCAACACCCGCACCAAGAAAATGGGAGAACCAAGTTCCGAGAACAATGAGCCCAAAATGGTGGATTCTATCATGGCCTACATCGACCAAAAATTCAATGGGCTCAACATGGGGAAAGGCTCCGACACAAGCCTTTATCAATCATCCATCCTCATGAGTACTATGGCCGCTCTTCCCGATAAGTTCAAGATGCCCGACATAAGCAAATTCAAGGGCAACTCTTGTCCTATGGCTCACATTGAGACTTATATTTGGGCAATGGTTCCGAAGAAGGTCTCCACCAAGGTGATGGCTCAATGCTTTCCTCTCACTCTAGAGGGGGCGGCAAAAGATTGGTATGCTACTCTCCCACTCACTGTCCGTCTTGATTGGGACTCCGCCATGCTTGCCTTCAAGAACCAATACCAAGGCAACACCACTCACCGGCCCACAAGGAAAGAGCTAGAGAACACTACTCAACGAGATAATGAGTCCTTCATCGACTTCACAAGGAGATGGAATGACAAACTCTCCGAAATTGTTGAGAGGCCAAACACAAAAGAGCAAATGGACATCTTTCTCAAGTGTCTCAAGATTGATCTCCGCACTCACCTAAGTGGGGCTTGCTACTCCGACTTCTCCCAAATGTATGAGGCGGGTGTACGCATGGATGACTTGCTCAAGGAGATTAAGAAGACCACTCCTACTTACCGCTACAAGGCCGCTTCCAACTCCACAAAAGAGGCCTCGGTCAACGCCGTCACTATTGACAAGGGGAATTACAAAAAGGTTCCTCCACCTCAAGGGAAAAGGCCCCGAAGTGACCGTGTCTACACGCCTCTCCAAGGCATGACTCAAACCGAAGTGTTCGAGGTCCTCAAGGCAAAGGGTCAAATCACACTCGTGCAAGGGTACCAACCCAAGACGATCAACTCCAATCATGCTCACCACAAATATTGTGGCTACCACCAATATAGTGGCCACACCACCGAGGATTGCTTCATTCTCCGTAATGTCATTCAAGATCTCATAGATAAGAAAGAATTTGTAGTGGCTAATGACGAGCATGTCAATGTAATAGAGATAGGAGAACTTGAGGGGACCACCCATTCAATCCCAATTGTGAATGGGGGCCCCAATGTTATGAATAAACTTGACAATTCTTGTTATGTAGTGACTTACGATGAGGTAATGAGGGAAGTACTAGAGAATAGGAAAAGAAGCAAGACGGGAACGTCAACATGCTAACTCGATCCGGTCGAGTCATAGCAAGCAACCCATCCACTTCCGCACCAAGCTCCTCTTCTTAAAAGCCGCAAGCTCACAACGCTCCCGAAAATCCTCTACTTGTCCAACTCAAGAAAACTCAAGCCAACATCTCTATTTGGGACCTCATTGCATCCTCAAAGAAACACCGAGATCTTGTCATCCGCAATCTCGATGATACATCAGTTTCTCCCGATACTACTCCCGAGGACCTCACAGGAATGATTGGTCACATTCATTTTGGCAACGTCATCACCTTTGCCGATACGGACCTTCCACCGTTTGGTTCCGACCACAACGAAGCTATTTACCTCAAGGTACGAGCAAGGGGGAGACCCGTCTCAAGAGTCTTAGTGGACGGTGGTTCCGCACTCAATCTCATGCCTGGTAGAATCATGGGCATACTGGGGCTTAAGGATTCTGATTTAAAGCCCTCTACTCAAGTAATCCAAGGTTATGACAGCACCGCCCGTACAGTCATGGGTATGATCGAGATAGACATTGAGTTTGGGAGCATAGTCATGTCCGTTCCATTCCAAGTGCTTGATATCCCGGCCTCGTTCAACTTACTGTTGGGTCGACCTTGGATTCATAGTGCTAATGCCGTACCGTCAACTCTCCACCAATGTGTCAAGATCCAAAATGGTGATGAAATAGTGACCGTAATGGCTGAAAACATTACTATCCACAGAAAAGGTGAGCCCGTCCACCAAGTTCAGCACGGTCTACCAGACTCCACTCTCTCCGGCGTCTCAATCAGCGCCATTGACAAAGAAGGGGGAAACGGATCATGGACCCCCAGCAATCACAAAATACTCCGCATGATGAGGAATATGGACTACTTCCCTGGTTTAGGCTTAGGGAAATATCAACAAGGAATCCTACATCCCGTGCAAGTCCCATTTGTCAAGAACACATTCGGTTTGGGGTACGAGCCTTCCGAAGAAGACTTGAAGCAAGAACAAGTGATCAAGAACGAAAAGGCCCGAGCTCGTAAAGAAGGCCGTCGGTATGAAGTCCCTAACCTAAGGCCTTACCGCAAGATGTTGAATGGCTATTTTGTCCGCCAGGGGAAGACGTTCCATACATGATCTTTCCCGAGCCGTGGGTTAACAATAAAGGTGTCAAAAAGCCTGGCCTCGAAATCTTCTCCGATTGTGAGATCCAGAAATCCGAAAGGGAACCAACTCCCATGTCGCCCCGTGAATGGTGGGGAAGGAAGGTGACTATAGAGTCCGATACAGAAATCACCGTGGGGAAGAACTGACAGATTTAGCCTCCATGTTCGAAGAGCTTGCCGTAATGAATGAATGCCAGGTCAACGCCATCCATGACACCGTCATCATGAACGAGACTATCAGTGAGATCCCGCCAAGCTCCGAGCCGATCAACAATTGGTATTCAACAAAAGGGCCCGTGGTATCCGAGGAATTCTTAGTCCAAGAAATGGGTTGCATACCCCGCACAGCAACAAAGGAAGAGCAACTTACACTTACTTTCGAGTCCGAGAGTGTCTCTAATACCCTCACCCAAGAGGATTTGGAGGCCATAGCCGAGCGTGTGTTTCCTTTCTTTGCTAATGAAAAATTTGATATTTCTGAGTACCCTGAGATTGCAAACATCATAAATGATGAATTAACTAATAATGAACTTAACAAACAAGTTAATAACGATTCAAATTATGATGAAATAGACCACGAAAACACAACATACTTAAATGAACTTGCTCAACAAGTCCGTAGTCGTGGCGAGAATGGTCCAAAGACTGACGAAGAATTGCAGGTTGTTAATCTGGGTACCGAAGAAGAGCCAAAAGAAACCAAGATTGGAAGCTTCTTCAAGGGAGACGACAGAGACAGATTGACTGCATTACTACGGGAGTTCGTGGATGTGTTCGCATGGTCATACAAGGACATGCCGGGTTTAGACAGAAAGGTAGCGGAGCACAGGATTCCGATCAGAGAAGATGCCAGGCCAGTAAAGCAGAAGCTCCGAAAGATCAAGCCAGAATGGTCTCTGCAGGTCAAAGAAGAGATTGTGAAGCTCCTCAGTGTGGGTTTCATCAAGGTTATCGAGTATCCGACATGGTTAGCTAACATTGTGACAGTCAGGAAGGCGAACGGCAAGGTTCGAGTTTGTGTAGACTTCCGGGATTTAAACAAAGCTTCCCAAAGGATGATTTTCCACTCCCTAATATCGACATGCTAGTCGACTCCACTGCTGCCTACGAGGTTCGCTCATTTGTGGATGGGTTCGCTGGGTACAATCAGATTCTCATGGCCGAGGAAGATCAACATAAGACAGCCTTCACAACACCGTGGGGTACCTTTTGCTACACAGTCATGCCATTTGGGTTAAGAAATGCTGGAGCTTCCTACCAAAGAGCCGTGACAGACTTGTTCCACGATATGATTCACAAAGAAATCGAGGTCTATGTGGACGACATGATCATTCACTCCAAAGGAACCGATGGTCAACACCTGATCGATCTCCGCAAGTTCTTCGAAAGGCTTCGTCAACACAAAATGAGGCTCAACCCTGCAAAGTGCACATTCGGGGTTATCCGAGGCAAAGTTCTTGGTTATATGGTCACTGAAAGGGGAATCGATGTAGACCCCTCCAAAATCAAGGCAATCATTGACATGCCTCCTCCAAAGACGCAGAAAGAGATTAAAGGTTTCATGGGCAGACTACAATACATCAGTCGGTTTGTGCACCAACTCACTTCCATGTGCGAGCCAATCTTCAAGTTACTCAAGAAGAATGTGGCTCTAGAATGGACCGACGCGTGCCAAGAAGCCTTCGATCAAGTGAAGCATTACTTGACGTGCCCTTCTGTTCTAGTTCCGCCGCACAAGGAGAAACCTCTGTGCTGAGGAAGCCCTAGGGGCTATGTTAGCACAAGAGCAACGAGAGTCCACAAAGGAGAACGCCATTTATTTTGTCAGCCGCCGATTCCAAGGAGGCGAAAAGAACTACTCTGTCTTAGAAAAGTCATGTGCAGCATTGGTTTGGGTCACTCAAAAGCTCAAACACTATATGGAAGCTTTCCTGATCAAGCTAGTAGCGAAGGTGGACCCGCTCCGCTACATCTTCGAGAAGCCTTTCATGTCAACAAGAATAGCCAAATGGTACTTCATGCTCGCCGGCTATGATATCACTTACGTCACACTAAAATCCGTCAGGGGGAAAGTGTTCAGTGACCAGCTTGCCGAATTCCCATGTGACGAAGTGAAGGGGGAAGATGTACAGTTCCCCGACGAGCATTTAATTTGTGCTGCAACCGAGGAAGACAACTGGCAACTTTTTTTCGATGGCGCGGCCAATAAACACGGTTTGGGTATAGGGGTATTGCTTGTAGATCCAAAAGACATCTACACTCCCATTGCCATACACCTGGAATTCGAAGCCACCAACAACATTGCCGAGTACGAAGCATGCATAGCAGGGCTCGAAGCAGCTCTCGAAAGAAACGTCACGGAACTAGAAGTGTTCGGCGACTCTTTGCTCCTTATCAATCAGCAATCGGGTAAATGGCGAACCCAAGACCCGACTCTCCAACAGTATGGTCAGCACCTTGAAGAACTGGTTGAACAATTCCAAGAGATCACTTTCAACTACCTGCCAAGGGATAAGAATCGCTTCGCCGACGCACTGGCCACTATAGCTTCATTAGTTGAAATGCCCAAAGGGAAAATGGTGAAGCCTTTCAAAATTGCTCGAAGGAACAGTCCGGCATATTGCATGTATATCGAGATCAACGAGGTTCAAACAAACTCTCCGTGGTATTCGGATATCATGAACTTCCTCAAAGACGGCAGTTATCCCGAGAACATCAATAAGAAGTCTCAAGCGGCTTTGCAAAGGTTAGCCTCTCGGTACGTACTGATTGGGGACCGAAGCTATAAAAGGCACCACGACGGGATCAATCTCTTATGCGCCAATGAGACCGAAGCTCAAGAGATAATGTGTGAAGTGCACGAAGGAGAATGTGGACCCCACATGAATGGGTTTATGCTAGTCAAGAAGATACTCCGCATTGGTTACTATTGGAGCACTATGGAACGAGACTGTATCGAGAAAGTCAAAAGGTGTGCCAAGTGCCAATTCCACGCTAATCTGCAACATGCTCCACCCTCACAACTTTACAACATGGTCACACCTTGGCCTTTCTCTTGTTGGGGGATAGACATCATCGGTAAAGTTCATCCTGCCGGGAGCAATGGGCAGTCATTCGTCCTAGTGGCAGTCGACTACTTCACAAAGTGGGTCGAAGCACAAGCCTATCGAACCCTCAACGCCAAGAAAGTGGCCGAATTTGTAAAGATTAATATCATGTGCCGATACGGCGTGCCTCATGAAATCATTTCTGACAACGGCTCTCACTTTGAGAAGGAAATGGATGCACTTTTGGTAGAATACAAGATCACCAAGCACAATTCATCTCCTTACCGGCCCCAAGCAAATGGCGCAGTCGAAGCAGCAAATAAGACCATCGAGACCATCGTCAAGAAAATGGCCTCAACAGGAAGGGATTGGCCCGAAAAGCTACCATTAGCATTGTGGGGCTACCGCACATCAATACGATCCGCAATAGGAGAAACTCTTATGCATTGGTCTATGGTTCTGAAGCCGTACTCCCTATCGAACTTGAAGTCCCATCTCTACGAGTCCTCCTCGAGAATCAAGTCAACGAGGTCGACTGAATGCAAAGTCGATATGAACAACTAACCTTGCTCGACGAGAAAAGGTTAAGAGCACTCGAACGCACAAGGGCGTATCAGCAAAGGATGGCAAAAGCTTTCAACAAAAAGGTGAAGCCTCGAAACATCAATGTGGGAGATTTGGTCTTAAGACAACATCCTCCTAATGCCATGAATCCCCTGGGGAAATGGGGACCCCGATGGATCGGTCCGTACGTGGTCAAAAAGATACTAAGCGGTGGTGCAGTCCGACTCGTGGATTTAGATGGTGACCAGCTGCCAAAGGAGGTCAACCTCGACAAGCTCAAGAGGTTCTACGCTTAATAAACAAAGACCATTAAAAAAAAAAAAAAAAAAAAATCGCTCGCTAGGTTGAAAACCCGCAAGGGCGGCCTAGGCAAAAATTAGAGCACGTGCAAAAAAGAAGCCCGCTAGATTGAAAACCCGAAAGGGCGGTCTAGGCAAAAAACAGGGTGCACAACAAAAAAAAAAATAAAAAAAAAATGGTCTTTGTTTGGTTGAACTACGAAGACCTGAGCCTCCCAACTGGAGGAACGTAGGCAACCTTCGGGTGCGGTCTAAAAACATATCAAAAATACCCAATTCACTTCAAATAACAAAACGCAATTTTTATTCATTCAATGAATTATTTAAACCATTACAACGGATTTATTGGGCAACAAAAGACATTAAAATATTAAATCCTAAAACAAAGTGGTCTAATTGCAATCTCTTGGGGTACTAAGAAAAATCCAATTTTCTCTTAGCTTTCGAAGGACCACCGATCGTCTCTCAATCCTTTTCTTCTTGGGTAACAAAGGAGCACTAATACGCACCGAAACCTTCTGTGATGCAACACGTCTCCTAGAATAAAAGTCATCCAAAGGAGTACCGAAAGGGTCAGCGAGAATGTTATTCGAATCAGCAGCAGCCTCCCTATATCTCAAAGTGTTGCTAGGCTCAAAACCCTGTCCCAACAACTCGGCACGAAGCACATCAACCCAAGTGATGCCAAGGTAAAGAGTGCCAAATAAATAGTCCAAGTAGCTCTCGGGAAGGAAGACACTCCCCCGATGCAGAGGAGCGAAAGCCCAACGATTGCGGTCATCTCCCCAAGCCGACTGAAGCTCACTCGAGAAGTCAGGACCCATGTAAGCAACTGGACGAAGCATTCCATCCCGCGGAAAAGGAATTGTCTGTTGGCGACCGAACTGCTGCAGAACCCGCTCTGGCTGGTAAAATGAAGAATCTCTCAAACCGGGTACAACCACGTGCTGAAAACCAAGAGTCCATCCACAAAAGGACGAAGACCCCAAGAAGGAGGACACCACTCAATATCGGCGGTCACCCGAGAGGCAAAGAATTTCTTCCAATCATCTTCAGATAAATCCCGGATCAAAAACTTCCTCCTATTGAACAGCAAAAGGAGACAAATCACCATCCGGAGAATAAATTCTGAAGTGTTCTCGGAGCCATATGGTCAAAAGCAAAGGGCTTCCCCGACACATCTTGCCCGTCCTATGTAACTCATCAAGACCGTGCAAACGTCTCCCCTACAATAAGAGGATTACACTAAATCGCTGCTCCTTAGCTTGCAAAATAATCTCAGCCAACTGCGTGTCCTGCAGTGCCGAAGGGTGTAACAAACAGTACTTCGCTGAAGAGACAAACGGCCATGGCATTTCTTTTGAAAGATTGAATCACCGGGTCCTCCGAGTGTAAACTGAAGAACATCGGCACAACAGTTATGTTCAATCACGGTACCGTGCAACATCTTCCTCACGTCTCAACAGGGAGTTCAAATAAATAAATCCAAAAGTCAACCCAGAGCGACGGCACCACGGTGATATTTAGGGACGGCAATCCGACCGCCCAAAGCATGCCAAGGATGGCCCGAAATCATCAACAGTCGGCACCATTTCATTAGCTGAAAGTTGAAGGTATAGGCTGTCGCAAACCCAGAAAGCCGCGGCAGCTCTCAACAAATCCCAATCCGGCTTCAACGTCCGCCAAAGTGAAAAGAATTCGGAACCCGAAGTCTTTAATGAAGGCCTTCTTGGAAGGGGTCTTAAAAGAATACACAAAAGTACCCAAGTCTTTTTCATACTCACTAACAACCTTGGCATCAAGGGCAAAAGAATTGGAAGCATGGAAAATGTGATCACAAGCAAAGTTAAGCAATAATATGATGTTCAAAAATGCAGAAAGGAGCTGTGAGGATCAAGTGGTCGAACAGAAGATGATATTATAGCTGTTGGGGGGCTCTTTTGGTCAGCAAATGTCAAGCTCGGAATCCGCCTCCCAGACGGCGCGCCACCCGCAGCGGTCTGAAGTGCGCGCGCGTCCCAAGCCTAATATAAAGGCGCGCGCCTCCCAGGTCTAAATCGCTCCAAGAAAAGGGCCTTGTCAGAGATCTCCAGCCTATATCCAGACACTGTCCCGATCCTCAGACACCCAGTTGGGCACACCTTTTTCTGGTCCGCCCTAAGGCATGTCAAAAATCGAAAGTAGGATAGAAAATCCACTCAAAAGTAGGCTGTCCTCCTCAAAATTCCAAACTCCTTAAGTTCTGTCACGGGTGCCACACCCCCTCAAGAGTCAATCTCAGCATTTCATCCCCAGCAGGAACATTTTTCTGGTCGCGGTCAACCGTGCCCACACCCCACAAAGTCAATAACGTAAGCAGATGCGGCTCCAAGTCGGCAACTCGGTCCATATCAAGACAAGCGCCCATGAGCCCAAGTCGGAAAACTCGGTCCATATCGAGACAAGCTCCCATGAGCTCCAAGTCGGCAACTCGGTCAATATCGAGACAAGCTCCCATGAGCTCCAGTCGACAACTCGGTCCATATCGAGACAAGCTCCCATGAGCTCCAACTCAACAAACTCGGTCCATATCGAGACAAGCTCCAATGAGCTCCAAGTCAACAAACTCGGTCCAATCGAGACAAGCTCCAATGAGCTCCAACTCAACAAACTCGGTCCATATTGAGACAAGCTCCCATGAGCTCCAACTCAACAAACTCGGGTCCATATCGAGACAAGCTCCCATGAGCTCCAACTCAACAAACTCGTCCATATCGAGACAATCTCCCACCCGAGCTCCACTCAACAAACTCGGTCCATATCGAGACAAGCTCCCATGAGACCCAAGTCGGCAACTCGGTCCATATCGAGACAAGCTCCCATGAGCTCCAATACAACACTCCAGCAAAAGCCGCTCACACAGGGAGCGCACCACTATTCTCTCGCAATTTCAAATTCCTGCTTTCATCGAGTCTTGCTTTTTTCTAGTGAGTCCTCGGGGGTGTTTTAACTTTCGTCGACGCATTCTGCTTTGCAGTCCACGTCCCGAGGGGCTCTGTAGACAACCCCGCCTTGGAACGTCACCCGATTGCATATTTGATTTTGTGTTTCTCCCCATTCTAAATGTTTCTCGTTAGTTTCTGTCACTTCCGTTAAGTTCCTGATTGACTTCGTTAAGTCCAGGGACTAAACTGAATGACAGGGCTGACTTCTAGTCCGTTCTGTCAAAATGCCTTATCTGAGTCGCGCGCCCCGACAGGAGGATCCAGGCGCGCGCGCCTCCCGCCCTAAGCAGGAAGCGCGCGCCTCTGGGCGTCAGTTACAGAATTCTGGCCAGGATTCCCTCCTTGCTCAATTTACAGGATTTTGCCCGGAAGGATTTCTTGGTGACTGAGTTTTGGCACCAAAAACACCCCTCTTTCGCCTATTAAAAACCTCTCTTTACCTCCATTTCAAAGATCGAAAAAGGATCGAAAAAATCATCAAAAACTATACAAAATCACTTTCTAAAAGCTCTCCAAGGATTTCATCAAGCAATACTTGAAGGTCTTCAAATTGTAGGTAAAAGTCCATCTTTTCCTCCTTTTCTACTTCAATCTCTCTCTATTTTGAATCTAATCAATGTGCAATCATCCAAATCATTTTGGGACATGACTCTAAATGATCACTCATCTCCTTGAGGTTGGTAAGGAGTTATCTCCTACATTCCAAATCTATTTAAACCCCCTTTTCATGACTTAAAGAAGAAGAAGAAGAACCTTCATTCATGTAGATTTTGATCAAGCAAGACCAACTTTAGTTGGGCGAGATGGGTGTTTGGTACTTCCCATCTCGTAATCTAACCCCCGACCTCAAAACAAAGAATCTCTGTTTTTGTAATCAACTTAGGCTACAATCTATAGAGTTTTTCTTATGTTCCTCAAAACATAGGTGGCGACTCTAAAAAACAAGTTAGACATCCTAGGATCCACCGCACGCTCGAGCCTAAGGCCGTGGTCACCCCCGGGGTTATCTACACTTTGCTTGAGCAATATCACCATTATTATCGCAATAAATGTCTATTGGATTGCAATGCTAGGAACCACCTCTAATTCAGTTATGAATTTCTTGATCAAAACAGCCTCCTTAGCAGCATCCGATGCA